>CAJQZJ010031925.1:1784563-1836580 GCA_907164525.1 Lophiomys imhausi
GAAGGAAGGAAGGAAGGAAGGAAGGAAGGAAGGAAGGAAGGAAGGAAGGGGCAAACCCAGGGAGGTGGCACATGCCTTTAGCAGGCAGAGGCAAATGAATCTGAGAGTTGGAGGCCAGCCTGGTCTACATAGTGAGTTCCAGGACAGCAAGGACTATGTAGAGAGACACTGTCAAAAATAAAATAAAAGGAAGGAAGGAAGAAAGAAAGAGACTAATCCCAACTTTCCCCATAAAATAGTTTTAATAAAAATATGAGAGGGCTGGAGAGACGGCCCAGTGGTTAAGAGCACTGGCTGTTCTTCCATAGGTCCTGAGTTCAATTCCCAGCTGTAGAGAGCTGCAATATGCCGCGCCCTAAAGATGGCGCCGGTTTCCCCCTTCCACCAGCCCGACGGTGAGCGCTCTCGGTGGTAAACAAGTCCATATTTGGCTAAGACCGCTGATCTGGCTTGCTTCCGCATACGTGGGCCTCTAAGATAGCACCACATGGCTTTACTTGATTGGCTGTTCATATAGTATTTAGCCTGTGGGTTGGGTCTGCCTCGGCATTCGGAAGACTGTTTTCAAGGGACCTAAATAAACTGCTTGAGAAGAGCTTTTGCGAGTTGTGTCGTCCTTGCTGGTCGAGGGGGACGAGACAAGTGGTGGCCCGTACGGGGAACCAGAAAAGACTCAGAACTCCTGCAGTCAGGGGCAGTGCACTGGTAAGTTCACGGGATAAATTGGGACAATAAAGTTTTGCGGAGATTGCGAAAAAAAGGTAAAGTTTCGCAGAGATTGTGAACAAAAGGTAAAGTTTCGCGGAAATAGAGAACAAAGGGTAAAGTTTCGCGGAGATAGCGAACAAAAGGTAAAGTTTCGCGGGGAAGCTGCGAACCGAAAGTAAATTTTTAATCATGGGATTGTCTCAGTCACATCCAATTTTTCTGGCTCTTCAGGAGCTACTTTTAGCTAGGAATTTGAAACTTAAGAAGTCTACCCTAGAGAGATTTTTGAATGAATGCGACTCCGTGGCTCCGTGGTTTCTGGTGTCCGGGAATCTTACAGTATCCTGCTGGGACAAATTAGGCAGGGACTTGGATTTTGCTTGGGAGCAAGGTACTCTGAAGCATGGAGTAAGACTGATTTGGAAGATGGTGAGGAGTTGTTTAGAAGATCAGAGATGCTGTAACGCAATCAAAGAGGGAGAATCAGCCTTGGAACTGCTGCAAGGGGAGAGATCTGAGCAGGCAGACAGTGAAAAGGAAAGTAACAAAGGCGAAAGATCTGAGCAGGCAGACAGTGAAAAGGGAAGCAAAAGGAAGGTCCCTCTCTATCCCAATCTTAGAGATTTTAGAGATTTTGAGGACTCAGAGGGTACGGATTCTGAAGGGGAGCTACACGCTCTAATAGAACAGTTGGAGAGGACTGCTATTAGAAAAAGGGAAAAGAAAAAGGTAAAAGAGAAAGACGCGTTGGCGGCAGTCGGTGTAAGTGAAGCCATTGCCACGGCGCCTTCAACTCCCCCTCCATACCCAGAAGCCGTTCAGATAGATCAGCCTGTTCAGTCCCTGAAAGTAGGGAGATCTTTCTGCCCGGGGATGTGGACACAAGTAAACAGAATCAAGAGAGATGGCCAACCCTCCACCATCCGAGAGACCGCGGAGAGCCACTGCAGGCTCAGCAGGATTGGACCTCTGCTCCACCACCAGACTCGTATTAACGCCCCAAATGGGGGTCCAGTTAATTTAAACAGATTTTAAAGGACCCCTTGTACCTGGTACAGTTGGTTTGCTGTTAGGGAGGTCATCATCAGCCTTGAGAGGACTTATTGTCCATCCTGGGGTTATAGATCCAGATTATACAGGAGTGGTTAAGATCATGGTAGCCTCCCCCCGTGGTATAACAGCTATCTCTCCTGGAGATAGAATTGCTCAGTTGATCATGTTGCTGAGCTTACATGATCGCTATGCGGCAAGGGATAGAGAGAGAGGAAAAGATGGTTTTGGGTCCACGGGCACGGATCTGACTTTTCTCTCCTTGGATTTGGACCAACGCCCCGTCTTGGAGTTAAAAGTTGATGGTAAAAGGATCCTGGGCCTTTTGGATACTGGGGCTGATAGGAGTATCATAGCAAAGAAAGACTGGCCTTCAGGTTGGCCCATACAAGCCTCTTCTCAAACACTTCAAGGCCTGGGTTATGCTAAGACTCCAGATATGAGTGCAAGATCATTAAAGTGGCAGGACCAAGAAGGCCACTCAGGAGAAATGCAGCCATATGTACTTGAGCTCCCTATCTCCCTTTGGGGAAGAGACCTTTTAAAGGATATGGGATTTAAATTGAGTAATGATTATTCTGATGCAGCCCAATGTATGATGCAAGATATGGGATATGCTCCAGGCTTTGGAATAGGAAAATATTTGCAGGGGCGGAAGAGTCCCATATCTATGAAGCAAAGACAAAAGAGACAGGGCCTGGGTTTTTCCTAGGGGCCACTGAGGAGGGTATTCCCATAACTTGGAAGACGGAGGACCCAGTATGGGTTCCTCAGTGGCCACTTTCCTCTGTAAAATTGAATGCACCCAAAGAGTTGGTGGATAAACAGATGTCTTTAAAGCATATAAAACCATCTGTATCTCCCTGGAATACACCTATCTTTGTCATTAAAAAAAAATCTGGAAAATGGAGATTGTTGCATGACCTGCGTGCCATAAATCAACAAATGCAGATCATGGGCCCAGTGCAACGCGGCTTGCCACTTTTATCATCTTTGCCAGCCTCATGGCCCATTATAGTTATAGATATAAGGGATTGTTTTTTCTCCATCCCTTTGTGTGCCAAAGATAGTGAGAGATTTGCATTTACTGTTCCATCCTGTAACCATGAGGAACCTGATCAGCGGTTTGAATGGGTAGTATTACCTCAGGGCATGGCAAACAGCCCCACTATGTGCCAACTGTATGTGGGGGAAGCCATTGTTTCCTTGAGAAAGAATTTTCCAGATTTCAGATATGTTCATTATATGGATGATATCTTACTGGCAGCTAAGCGTGAACAACTGTTAGATCAAGCCTATGAAGAATTAGTTCAATTATTAAAAAAGAAAAGGTTGTTTATTGCTCCTGATAAGGTTCAAAAGGAAAATGTGGTTGATTATTTAGGAGTGAAGGTTGGACCTGAAAAGATAATACCTCAAAAGATTGAGATAAGAAAAGATAATTTAAAGACTCTAAATGATTTTCAAAGGTTGTTAGGAGGGCTGGAGAGATGGCTCAGCGGTTAAGAGCACTGGCTGCTCTTCCAGAGGTCATGAGTTCAATTCCCAGCAACCACATGGTGGCTCACAACCATCCATAATGAAATCTGGTGCCCTCTTCTGGCCTGCAGATATACCTGCAGACAGAACACTGTATACACAATAAATAAATTTAAAAAAAAAAAAAGGTTGTTAGGAGATATCAATTGGGTAAGAGGCTATTTGAAGCTACCAAATTATGAAATAAAACCCCTATATGATATTTTGAAAGGTGATTCAGCACTTAATTCTCCTAGGCAATTAACAGGAGAAGCAAGAAAAGCTTTATGTAAAGTGGAAGAAAGGTTGCAGAGTGCCTTCCTAAAGAGATGGCAGGAAGGACAGCCCATTGCATTGTGCATATTTGCCACCTATGGTCAACCTACAGGATTGCTATGGCAGGATGGACCATTATTATGGACCTATTCAAAGATTTCTCCAAAAAAATCCATAGAATATTATCCCACTGCAGTTGCTGCTTTAGCCTTGAATGGTATCCAACAATGCTTGCAGTCTTTTGGAGTTGCTCCTGTCAGAATAATAGTGCCCTATTCCAGTCATCAAATTAAGATTTTGTGTGGCACTGTAGATGATTGGGCAATATTGCAATGTAGTTTTGAAGGAGTGATTGATAACCATTATCCTAAGCATCCATTACTATCATTTTTTAAGGAGCACCCAGTGATATTCCCTAAGGTTACTTCAGCAGTACCACTTCAAGGGTCACCAAATGTGTTTACTGATGGCTCAAAGACAGGCTGTGGAGCCTATTTGATAGAAAGACAAGAGCCCGTGTTATGTCAATTTCAACTGGGCTCCCCCCAAATAGTAGAGTTGAAAATAGTAATTGAGGTGTTTAAAAGATGTCAATTTGCATTCAATTTGATTTCAGATTCAGTCTATGTGGTCAATGCAGTGAAAGTATTAGAACTGGCAGGTCCTATTAAGAATAGTAGTACTAGCCGGGCGGTGGTGGCGCACACCTTTAATCCCAGCACTTGGGAGGCAGAGGCAGGCGGATCTTTGTGAGTTCGAGGCCAGCCTGGTCTACAAAGTGAGTCCAGGACAACCAGGGCTACACAGAGAAACCCTGTCTCGAAAAACCAAAAAAAAAAAAAAAAAAAGAATAGTAGTACTGTATGTGCCTTATTACGAGAGTTACAAGTTTTAGTCTGGCAAAGAAAAAGGTGTTTTTTTGCCGGGCGGTGGTGGCGCACGCCTTTAATCCCAGCACTTGGGAGGCAGAGGCAGGTGGATCTTTGTGAGTTCGAGGCCAGCCTGGTCTACAAAGTGAGTCCAGGACAACCAGGACTACACAGAGAAACCCTGTCTCGAAAAACCAAAAAAAAAAAAAAAAGAAAAAGGTGTTTTTATATTCAACATATCAGAGCACATACAGGATTACCTGGACCATTAAGTGAGGGTAATGATAAAGTTGATCAATGGACTAGGATGGAATGCATTTTTTGGAGCTCATTCCTGGACCAAGCCAGACAGTTTCACCAATTATTTCATGTAAATGCAAAAACTCTACAGCAGAAATTCCATTTGTCTAGAGCAGATGCTAGACAAGTGGTTTTGGACTGTCCTCAGTGTGTGATTCATCATCATCCTCCCAGTGTGGGAGTGAACCCTAGAGGGTTGATGCCACTCAAAATCTGGCAAATGGACGTTACCCACATTTCAGAGTTTGGAACCTTAAAATATATTCATATATCTGTGGATACCTACTCAGGTATCATACATGCTACACCTATGAGTGGAGAAAAGGCTCGCAATGTCATAGGGCATTGCTTAGAAGCCTGGGCTGCATGGGGAAAACCACAGCAGCTGAAAACGGACAATGGACCAGCCTATACGGCACAGTCCTTTGTCTCCTTCTGCAACCAGATGGAGGTACAGCTTAATCACGGATTACCATATAATCCTCAAGGACAAGGAATTGTGGAGCGTGCTCATCGCACCTTGAAAGAATGTTTGCAAAAACAGAAAGGGGGAATAGGCCAAGGCCGTACCCCCAAGGAAAGAATGTCTTTAGCCTTATTTACTTTAAACTTTTTAAATTTGGATGCTCAAGGCCGCTCAGTAGCGGACAGACATCAGGATTCCCATGGTCCACCTAAAGGCATGGTGAAGTGGAAGGATATTTTGACAGGCTCTTGGCGGGGGCCTGACCCCGTGCTAACATGGGCAAGAGGGTCTGTTTGTGTTTTTCCTCAGGATCAACAAGATCCAGTGTGGGTGCCTGAACACCTTGTGAGGAAGATTCGTCATGAAGACCTTCCTAAGGATCCTGGTGATAGTAGCAGTGAGTATGTCAGGAATGACCGAGCCGAGATGGGGGATCCTGTCGATATTCCCAAAGCCGATGCCAGTCAGACATGATGCAACTGTGTTTCCATGCTTATTTAGCAGTAATAGAAGCCTAGGCTTACCCTACCTTCCCTTTGATGATCAGAGAAGCCCTATAGAGGGTAATAGAAATGTCAGCTTGAAGGGTAGTCTGTGCTTTTTAATGAGCTTCAATAGGTCAGATGATACAGAATGCATTAAATTGTCTCAGCAGTCAGCAGATTTTTTACCACAACTGAGGTTTGGGGGTAGGAGTGGTGGTTTGTTTTAGGGCAACGGTTCTCGCCTAGAAGGATGGTGGCCCACTCGAGTCTCTGACCGGGACCCCCCCAGACAGCCACGCTGGGCACCTTTTTGTAGAGGATCCACAGGAGAGGAAGGACCTTTTCCCTGGACTAGATGTCAGGAGCGCAGAGCAGTTTGAGTTCAACAAGATTATTTTTCCTTTAGCCCCATGATTAGTAATATAGTGAATAAGTCTTGTACAGGAATGCTTGATATATCTACTAGGGATCCTCAGCAGACTGCCACCAATCCTTTTGATTTGTGGCTTTTGTGTGGGGTAAATAAAAGTTGCATGGACTTGGGACCTGTCATTATGCTTGGGGGAGGAATTTATCAAAGAGGTAATTTTTCCCTAGGGTCCGCTACCAAATTGGATCTTTCTGGTGGTAGTGGCTCTGGTACTTGGAATTCTTTGTTTCATTCTTACTGCAATAAGACCTTTTCAGCCTCACCAGTATGTCTCTGGCCTCCTTTTCTGTGGATTGTAAGTAATGGGAGTGCATCCTTGGGTGAAGAAAAGTTAGTATGCACTCCGGGCATATGTTTTTATGCCCTGTTCTGGAATGCCACAGCCTTTCCTGTGGCTGTGGTGACTAGAATGCCTCGATATGTACCAGTTCCTGTAGAGGCCCCTAATACCGTGATGCTATTCAGTTTTAAAAGAGATTTTGGCATCACTGCAGCTATTGTTACTGCCATCACTATTGCTGCTGTGGGAGCTACTGCCTCAGCTATTGCCTTGTCTAGTTCTATACAGACTGCCAATGCCCTGAATAACATCTCAGCCACTGTAGCACAGGCATTGGATACTCAGACCTCTATGAATTCTCATCTCAAAGGAGGCCTTATGATAGTTAATCAACGCATAGATTTAATACAAGAACAGATTGATTCTCTTTGGCAACTAGCACAATTGGGGTGTGAGTGGAAAATGCAAGGTTTGTGTGTTACTTCCGTGCAGTATCAAAATTTTACAAAGGCTGCTAATCTGTCTAGACAATTGTCAAAGTTCCTCTTACAGGATTGGTTGGCTGAATTTGAAAATTTGATGAGAGAGCTGAGAGCGACAATTGTCCACATCAACTCCACTCGGGTGGATTTGAGCCTGGCTACTGGTTTGACTTCCTGGATACAGACGGCTATGGATCATCTTAAGGAGTGGGCGGGCGTAGGCTCTTTGGCGATACTGATAATACTAGCCTCTCTGGTTTGCCTATGGTGCATCTACAAAATGAGAGCCACACAAAAGCGTAATGCAGCCATGATTATACAGGCCCTTGTCGCCATTGAGGCAGGCCAGTCCCCTCAGGCATGGCTCGCTGCTGTGAAGCCTTAAATCTTCACTGAGCATAGTCCCTGCCCACTGAGGTATTCGTTCCACGGATATTAGGGTCTGGCAAGTCAATGACGGAGTAGACGGGTAAGTCTCGGCCACCTAAGACAGGGCAGCCCCGAGTGGGGAAGCTGACCCAGAGACGGGTAAGAGTTTGAGCATCGCCCTCCTACAGGCTCAGGCCCACCGTGAGATCCCCAGATATGGGGATTACAAAGCCTTTCCAGGGACTTCTACCTACTTTAGAAAAAATAAAAAAGGAGGAACTGTAGAGAGCTGCGACGTGCCACGCCCTAAAGATGGCACCGGTTTCCGCCTTCCACCAGCCCGACGGTGAGCGCTCTCGGTGGTAAACAAGTCCATATTTGGCTAAGACCGCTGATCTGGCTTGCTTCCGCATACGTGGGCCTCTAAGATAGCACCACGTGGCTTTACTTGATTGGCTGTTCATATAGTATTTAGCCTGTGGGTTGGGTCTGCCCCGGCATTCAAAAGACTGTTTTCAAGGGACCTGAATAAACTGCTTGAAAAGAGCTTTTGCGAGTTGCGTTGTCCTTGCTGGTCGAGGGGGACGTGACACCCAGCAACCACATGGTTGGTAGCTCATAACCATCTATAATGAGATCTGGTGCCCTCTTTTGGCATGCAAGCAGAATACTGTATAAATAATAAATAAATCTAAAAAAAAAGCCACCACAATGGCCATAAGAATACACAGATCCACATTCTATTTGAAAGTCATTGGGAAGGAAGTTTAAAATTAAATATTAACCTCACACAAAGTAACCTGTAATCCCATTGCCAAATACCAAGCATTACTAGAGTTCTTCATCAAACACACAATCAAGTAATTTTAGGAATGAAGCCATCTCTACTCTATTTTGGTAGACAATACTTATTCCCATATTTCCATCCTTCCTTTCCCCTTTCCTCACTTTCCCAAGGACAAGATTTTTTCCCCTAATTTTCCTCTAATGAACAGTTGCTCATTTGACTCAAAGGAAAAGGAAGAATGATAACCTCATCCTAAATGTGAAGATATATAACTAAGTATCACTTTATTTGGGGTTCTGTGGGTTTGTCATCAGAATAGGGAAAGCCAGACCTGTACTGGGAAAAAAAATCATATTAAGTTTGTTCATTTTTTAAGATTTATTATTTTAGGTGTGTGTGTGTGTGTGTGTGTGTGTGTGTGTGTGCGCGCGCATGTGCGCACATAAATATAGCTGCAGAGGCCTGAAGTTTTAGGCACCCTGGAGCTGGAGTTATAAACAGTTATGAGCTGACCTGGGTGTGGGGAACTGAAACTAGGTCCTCTGTAAGTGCTCTTACCTATGAGCTGTATGTGACCTCCCACCCCCACCCCAATATACACAATCACACACACACTTTTTTGTGTGTGTGTGGTGCGGCATTGGTGGTATAGTATTGAGCATAGCTAGCTGCCTTCCAACTCATCTTTCCTCATCTCTGAATTATTTCTTGGATGGTGATAACCTGGAAAATACTTGGTAGAGGTCTCCTAATGTGGATTTGTTTTTTGGGGTTTTTTTTTTTTTTGGCCTAATTACAGGTCCATATTAGACATCAATAGGGCCTTCTTTAGTTCTGGTTATCCTTCTAGAAGTAGTTTGTTTCTGCTCAATGGGTTGCCATGGTTCCTTTAGTCAGAGGATTTAACTAAATATCCAGTAGCTTACATAGATGATGTGTTCTTTCTCCTGAAGCTGCATGAGCTTCCTCCTGAGAGATGACTTCTCTTCACCTTTTGCTGTATGTAGGGGACCAAGTGTTGTCAGTATCTTTCAGTAGAGCTCTGAAGACCCTGAATTCTCCATTCCTATTCAGCTCAGCTTCAGAACAGCTGGATTCTGCTTTTTCTGTGTATAGTTCTTTCTTGTAGTACCTTATAAACTAATATCACCCAGCCCATGATTCTAACACACAGCTTTGGACCCTGCCTCCTCAAAACCCATCTATCTATTATCGGGCATACACCAATAATCTCAACACTTAATAGACTGAAGCAGGAAGATGTGAAACTTAAGGTTAGCCTGGGCTACTTAGTGAGATCCTGGTTTGGTTGGATGGAGGTTGGCTCAGTAGTTAAAAACACTGCTATTCCAGAGGACCAGGGTTCAATTCCCAGAACCCATATGGCAACTCACAACTGTGTCTAAGTCCAGTTTCAGTAAATCTGATGCCCTCTTCTGGCCTCCATTGGCATGTAAACATCCATTCACATTTTTTAAAAATTAGGAGACCTAAGATGGTGGTGGCAGCTGCCATATGAGGGACTGCAGAACAGCTCTGAGGAGCCTGAGAGACCCACGGGAGCTTCAAGGGGAGATGTGGCAGTGTTAGGAACAAAGTTCACTTGATCAAACTTTAGTCAGGCTTCAGAAGCCTGGGAACTTGAACAGGCCCAAAAGCTCCAGGTCAACTGACCCCAGAAACCACCTACATTAACCCCCTTGAGCTTGGAAGCTCTAACCGTTACCAGGAGTCCAAGTTCCCACTTGGGTATGGCTGGCTCCCAGAGCAACAGAGAGAACAACAGAAACCACAGGTTGCCAGCAGTCATAAGTTTGGAAATCCCCACCTTGTTTCCTGGGTCACCTATGCTACCCAATCAAAATACTGTTGCTTGATGATGCTTGATTCTGCCTTGCTGAAGTGTATTTAACCTGAACTGAAATTCTGTTCAGGGTCTCCTCCCTCTCCTTGCCTGAAAAGTCTGTGAGGTTGATCCCAGCATGTTGGCCAATAAAATCCTCTTGCTTTTTGCAACATTCTCAAGTTCCTGGTGATTCCTCGGTTGCCCCACATTCAGGTTCAGAAATCCGTTTCTTGAACCTAACATTTGGAGGTCCCACCAAGATTTGAGAGGCCCTGAGTTGCCAGGAAAGGCCCGTCGAGATGGAGGTAATAATTCATGAGCTCATTTCTGTCTGTCTAGTCTGATTTTCTGTTTGTGAGACCATTTGTCCTTGTCTGTGTTTTCTCAAGTGCATATAGTTTGGCTTTGGCTTCCTTTCAGTTTCTTCTTGAGGCATTTTGGGAGCACTGTGTGTATTGAGGCATTCTAAAAATGCTGTGTGTATTGAGTTGCTCTAGGAACACTGTGTGTATTGAGGTGACTATCGTGAAGAGGGAGACATGCTGTTAATCTGGCAAGTCGCAAGAGCTCTCGAGGATGCTCCAGGCTCTCTGGGAGACAGAGGAGCTTCCCCCTGCCCAATTCTCTGGTAAGGGAATGGGAACTGGTTATGCTTAGCCGGTCGTGAGACTGGATGGAACACAGTTGCTGTTAGGTGTGCAATTTATGTGACTGTCTTTTTGTTTGGTCTCAACTGATGATTTACTTTGACATGGGACAAGCGCCTTCCAAACCACTGGACTTGACTATGTGAAAGACTGCAGGTTTTCAGGTTCTGCCTTACTAGTCTGACTTATTGTTTGTGAGATGTCTTTGTTGTCTTGTTTGTGATTTTCTTGAGAAATGTACCAGCGGCCATGCATGCCAGAGAAATGCCTTAGGTTTGTTCAGGTTCTGCCCAGCCAGTCGTGAGACCAACTATTGTTATGTACTGGCCCAGCCAGTCGTGAGACCAACTATTGTTATGTACTGGCTTTATGTTTGTTTTCTTATTTGAAAAGAAAGAGCTTCCCAGCAGGCTAGGGGAAGCTTTGGTCAGCTGACTTTGTGTTTGTTTGTCTTCCTCCCTCCTCTTGTATGAGGAGCCTATGAGGTTGTCCCCCAGCACTGGGGAATAAAATCCCCTTGCTTTTTGGATGGTTCATGGGTGTCCTGCCTGGTGATTCCCCAGTTGTCCCAGGTTTGGATTCAGGAATCCATTCCTTGACCCTAACAGCAGCAGAGGTTGAGCCTGCAGGGTACACATCTCTGGAACAAGTTTAAAAAAAAATGCAGATCTTATGGTAAGATTTTTTTTTTTTCAGTTTTTTAAGACAGGGTTTCTCTGTGTAGCCCTGACTGTCTGGGAACTCACTCTGTAGATCAGACTGGACTTGAACTCAGAGATCCACCTGCCTCTGCTTCCTGAGTGCTAGGATTAAAGGCGGCACAGAATGGACACCGACGGCACTGGGGGAGGACATTGGTGTGCCTGGCACTGAGGGCAGCATTGTGTGCAGCAACCTGAAGCTCATACAAGTTCTGCCCCAAGACACACTGCCCAACCGCATAATCACCCTGACTCTGAGAAACAAGATATCTGAGATAAAGAATGGTTTGTTTTCTGGATTAAGTCTCCACAAAGGACTTCTGTGGTCTGCACTACAACAGGAGACCAAATTGATGTCCATGATCCTTGCTGTAGCCAGGAACCAATTTGATGTCCAAGGACCTCAGCTACCACAGGGAGCCATGTTGAAGTCCATGATCCATGCTTCCCCTTGGCTGCTATGGGCAAGAAAGCTTCTTTTGTAATGGTATGGATGAACACAGACTCATAACTGAGAATAAGAGACACTGAAGGCTTCTATGAAAACTCCTTCCCCTCAAAAAAGGAACAGTCCAGGCAGGAAGCTGTTGAAGAGAGTCCTTAAAAACTCTGATAAAGGGGGGCTGGAGAGATGGCTCAGCGGTTAAGAGCACTGCCTAGTGCTCTTCCAAAGGTCCTGAGTTCAATTCCCAGCAACCACATGGTGGCTCACAACCATCCACAATGTGATCTGGTGCCCTCTTCTGGAACGCAGGTGTACATGCAGATAGAGCACTCATATGCATAAAATAAATAAAATAAATCTTTAAAAAAAAAAAAAAAAAAAACTCTGATAAAGATGCTGAAGTGTAGCTCTTCACAGTTGATGGCTTCTGGCAGAAGGTGCATGAGGACTCAGTTTTCTTTATGGGACTGGCCATGGAAGTTTGACCAAGCTCCGATGAGTATGTGGGCAGCACAAGTTGGACTTGGTGTGTTTTGTTTGTTTCATTGGTTTTGTGGTTTTGTTGTTTGTTTTTTTAAAAAATAATAATGAGCCGGGCGGTGGTGGCGCACGCCTTTAATCCCAGCACTTGGGAGGTAGAGGCAGGCGGATGGATCTTTGTGAGTTCGAGGCCAGCCTGGTCTACAAAGCGAGTCCAGGACAGCCAGAGATATTCAGAGAAACCCTGTCTCGAAAAACCAAAAAAAAAAAAAAAAAAATGAATAAAAAGTCCATGGTCTCTTTAAAAATCTAGCCGATTTACTGTAGGTTCAAATAAAATCAAAAACAAATTATTCACTCCTTATTGCAAAAAGAAATAACTAGGACACAGAAATTATCAAAGGAAAGTAATCCAGCAATGTAAATCCAAAAAAAAAAATGTAGCTCTGCGTCCAACATCTGGCACTCATTTATAATCTTCTGGCTCCAAAAGGCTTGGCCAGCTGTTTCTCCAGCTTTCCCATGCGAATCACACACACCTTTTCTCAAAAGCTTAGGGTGACTACTTCGCACCTGCCACAGTCCTTAGTGGGCCCCCCATGGTCCTGGCATCTCCAGTATCCTTGGGTCTCCATTACAGCTGAGACAACACCTGCACCAACAGCATCTCTTGACCTCTCCACAGAGACTCCAACCTTCCACACAGTGACCAGTCTCAGCTGCTCCCTATGACCTACCTTTTCATGCCTTCAAACCCAGTAGCACTCTGGTGAGTTACATACTTTTTGCCAAGTTCTGCAGCAAGCTTGAAGTACTGCCCAAGCCCTGTGGACCAGCTCTATGTGCTGACTCTGAGGAAATACTTCCCTATTATGCCAATTTAGCACAGAAGCTAAATGGTGCTCGTCTCTTATTAATCACTGCTGATTTTTCAGCCAGGTAGTTAATTCACACAGATTCTTAAAGATTCTTAGCCAAACTATCATATAAGTGCCCCTATCCAAGTTCCAAGAGAGTCATTGCCCTCCCCCGACCCCTAACTTCACAGGCCAGCACAGTCAACAGCCTCTCAGCATTACTATCTTCCAAGCTCCCATACATACCAAGGATTCTTTAAGCTCTGAACACTCATTGGCTTTTCTAGCCCAGAGTTCCAAAAACTTCCACAATTCTCCAATAGTTCAAATGCATAAAAGCTGCATGGTCAAGTCCATTGCAATAACACCTCAATTTCTGGTACCAAGGGAAGGCAGGTCAGGAACTTAAGCAAGAATTTGGGCTGGAGCCATAGAGGAACACTGCTTGCTGGCCTGCTCACAGGCTTATGCTTGCCTAGCTTTCTTATATACCCCAGAACCACCTGTCCAGGGAATGATGCTGCCCACAGTGGGCTGGGCCCTCCTCCACATCAATTACCCTTCAGACAATCCCCCTACAAACATTCCCACGGGCTACTCTGATCTGGTTAGTTCCTCAACTGAGACACACTTTTCAGGTGACTTTGGGTTGTCTCAAGTTGACAGTTTAAGTAGGACAGATTCTACAAAGTAATACTTGTCAATTCCGTACACACAAAAAGGCAGAATTCTGTGTTTGCTCCCTCATAGCGCCCATCCGCTGTGACTGTGACAGAGAACAGGCCTCGCATATCTGGACAGCACAGAACATGCCAACACACCTCCCAGGTATGATAGCAGCCTTGGCTATTTTCCAGTCTATATTGGCTCCCATGTGGCTAGACTTAACATGAGCCCAATGAGCATCCTCTAGGGGCATCATATTAAAATAAGGGTACTAAATGACCCATATTTTAATAAGGTCATCATCTGCTTCTTGGCTTCCAGGAGGACTCGATGGGCTGCCATATGGAAAACTACTAGAAGTTCTGATTCCTGCTGAATTCTGTTTTATATTTACTTCCACATCTGTTGTTGCCATGACAAATGACCCAACAGTTACCAATTTTCTTTTTTCCCATCAGGGTATCCATAAAATCAGGCCTCTGAATACAGACCAAGTGTCAGTACAGATGTCCACAGGCCAAGCCTCATCCATAATGAAGCCCACTTGACTGTTCTTCCCGTCTCTCCAGCCACATGTTATCAGTGTTTATTTGCATAGCTGCAGCCACTCATTCCTGCTTGGTACCTTTACCTGAGACACCAGTGTGTCAGGCGTCCATGAGAACACACAGCATTCCCTCCAGAACCTCTTTGTCTGGTTTGGTTGTTAGTTCAGTTACTGAGGGAAGCTCAGTGGCTTCAAAAGTCAGCAGTGTTGTGGCTAAAACAATGGCTAAGTGGCTAACAGCACTTGTTGTGGATTACAGAGGACCCAGATTTTGTTCCCACTGCCCACACGCTGGCTCATGCCCACCTGTACTCTAGTTCCATAGGATCTGGTGCCCTCTTCTGGCCAGTCTGGGCTCCTACATGCATGTGGCACACAGACCTACATAATCTTAAATAAAAATTTTAAGAATTTAAAAGATGCCGGGCGGTGGGGGCGCACGCCTTTAATCCCAGCACTTGGGAGGCAGAGGCAGGTGGATCTTTGCGAGTTCGAGGCCAGCCTGGTCTACAAAGCGAGTCCAGGACAGCCAGAGATATTCAGAGAAACCCTGTCTCGAAAAACCAAAAAAAAAAAAAAAAAAGAATTTAAAAGACACTGGATGTGGCCCAGCATGCATGGTATCAGTGGCATGACTGTTATAATAGTCACCTTCCTCACTGCTGTGACCAAATGCTTGATGCAAGCTACTTAACAAAGGAATGTATTATTTTGCAGCTAGAAGGCATGGGGGCGGGGAAGCCACAGGATCTTGAGGCAGTTGGTCAAATTTCATCTGCAGTCAGTTTGCACAGAGAGATGAATGCTGGGGCTCACTTTTTTCCACCTTTTTATGCAGTCCAGGACCTTAATCCATGGAATGGTAATGACCGAATTCAGGATGCAGCTCACCTCATGTAGCCTGATTACATAATCTCTCACAGGCATAATCAGAGGCTAACCTAACCTAACCTCTTCAGTGATTCTAGATCCTAGTGATTTGGCAGTGCTAACTATCACACTAGGCACGACGGTACACATCCACAATCCCAGGATGTGGGGGCTGGAGGTAAGAGAATCAGAAGTTCAAAGTTATCCTCAGCCACATAATGATTTTGAGGGTTGATATATATGAGATCCTATCTCAAAGAAAAGAGAAAAGATTTAGTGGGAAGTGGCATGTACGCCACACCATTTTCTATTAACCCAGACAGAAAATCTGGTCCCTCCCACATTAACAAAGCCATATTCCAGCCAAGTATGATAACACACCTGTAAATTGGTACACAGGAAGTTGAAGAAGGAAGGTTGAGTTCTAGACCAGACTTGACTATACAAGCAAGAAACTATCTCAGAACTAAACAAAAAAGTTGAATTTAACGTTTGTTCTATGCCCTGTCCACTGCCTGTCTTTGATTCTTTGATTCAGTTCCACTTTATACATCATATCTGTGTGATAAGTTCCAGCAATATAGTGATCAATAAAATTTCTGAATTAAAACTCTGTTTCCTACTAAAGAAATGCCCCCACTCTCTCTGCACCTATTCCTGAAATAGCAATTCTCAGAACAAAGCTCCATTTGTGTTAAAGATGCTACAAGGCTGATTGGCTAACTAGAACTGTCGTGCTCTTTGGAGAATTGGGATGTTGCCTGTCTGGATCCAAGTTATCTTGGGCTATCTTTAGTCCCCTTAATAGCCATTCATTGCTCACCTCTGTGTTTGGCCTAATATCTTTGTGACATTACATAAATCCTCTTGGAACATTCAAACAAAGCCCTCTCTTCCACCAACATGAAGACTAAGAATGTCACCAGGAGCATCTGAGACCTAGAGCTGAGTTTCCCCTGCTTGGCAGTAGTAACACACACCTACCTGATGTTTCCACTAATACATTGTTAAGCACCTTGATTTATGGCTTTGTTCTTTCAGTATAAAAACTTCATGAAACTGTTGTACTGGAACATGGTATTTGGGGAAACCTGAACCCCTGTTCCCAGGATGGTCATTCACATTCAGCTCCAGAATAAGCCACCTCTTGTCCCCATTTTGGGTGACAGTGTGTTCTTATGTCATCAGTGCCAATAATACTGAGTGTCCAGCTCCTGCCTGCTTCCCATTCTCTTGGTCTCAGCAGCACCAACATGATGTTCTCTTCTGAGACTCTGGAACTGTGCATGTACTAACAGGCTTTCTTCTCTTCTAAAGGTTTGTGGCAATAAAACAAATACTTTGTAATTTTACTGGTGGATGGGTGTGGAAGGGGGAACTCTACTGCAGGTGTGAATCTGAAAATCACTTAATTCACCTTATTTTATGTGGAGAGTACATGTAACCAATATAAATGTGGGGGACTTAATTTGGTTTTGCTTTTCTGACACAGGGTCTTATATTGTTGTGGTGGTTTGAATAGGTATGGCCTCCATAGATTCATGTGTTTGAATGCTTGACCCATAGGGAGTGGCACTATTAGGAAGTGTGCCCTTGTTGGAGGAAGTGTGTCACTGTGGTGGTGGGAGTTGAGGTCTCTTATGCTCAAGCTACACCCAATATGGCACACAGTCCCTCCCCTTTTGCTGCATGAAGATTAAGATGGAGAACTCTCAGCTGCTCCAGCACTGTGTCTGCCTATGTGCTGCCATGGTTCCCACCGTGATGATAATGGACTAAGCCTCTGAAACTGTAAGCCAGCCCCAATTAAATACTTTCCTTTATAAGAGCTGCCTTGGTCATGTTGTCCCTTCACAGAAATAAAACTCTAAGACAATTATTATTAGGGAAATTGGGGTCTCTTCTAGGTGGTCTCAGTCTCATTGGTAAAAGAATTTGAGAATGAACTCAATAAAATCAATCCCAGCAGCTTCTGAGAGAAGGAAGATAGAGGAAAGAAAGAGAGAAATCCATGCCATAAGTAAGTAGCCATATAGTGGGAAGGTGGGCTAAACAACTTTAAAAGAGAACGAGAAAGCCCAGAATGTCTGGGAAAGTATGCCCAGGCTTTAGCAAGTATTGGAAATGTGTATGTATGTATGTATATATATATATATATATATATATATATACATATATATGTATATATAAAGAGGTTTTGTTTTGTTTTGTTTTTTAAGAAGAACAGTTATACCTTTCTGAGTCAGGATTCAGAAAGATGGACAGGCCTAACAAAACCTCATGTGTTGGTGCTATAGGGTACCAACTGCACAAGGGCAGGAATTCTGGGGAGGAAAAATGTATTATCTTATGAAAGGGATAAATATTCTTCCCATCCCCTTAGCATGGAACCAGTTGAGTCCATCTTCCTGAGAGGTGGTCCTATCTTCCTGAGAGGTGATCTCTTAGCCAGGAAATGGACCAGCCCAACTGGATGTGGGGTCTCCACCCAGGATCGAAATTTCCTTTTCTTTGTGAGAAGGAACTAATTTTATCATTTAATGGACCTCCAATGCTACTGTAACAATGTAACAAAGGCTGGCCTTGATCCTTCTACCATTGCCTCCCAAGTTCTGAGATCAGAGATGTGTATCATCATGCTCAGCTAAATATGAAGTTAGATGTGAGTGGAAACAAAGCATATAATCCCAGCATTTGAGAAGCTAAAGCAGGAAGATTGCTATGAGTTCAAGGCTAACCCATGCAGGCTACCTCATGACTTACAGGTATTCCTGGACAACAGAATAAGATCATCTCAGAAAGAAAAAGAGCCAGGGCTGGAAAGACTATTCAACAGTTAAAGAGTACTGCCTGGGAGCTGGAGAGATGGCTCAGTGGTTAAGAGTATTGGCTGCTCTTCCAAAGGACCCAGGTTCAAATCCCAGCTCCCACATAGTGGTTCAAAGCTGTCTGTAATGGCTGGGTGTGGTGGTGCACACCTTTAATCCCAGCACCTGTGGGAGGCAGAGGCAGGTGGATATCTGTAAATTCAAGGCCAGCCTAGTCTACAAAGTGAGTCCAGGACAGCCAGGTCTTGGTACACAGAGAAACCCTGTCTTGAAAGACAAAAATAAAATAAAATAAAATACCAGCCAAAAAACTCACAACTATCTGTAACTCCAATTCCAAGGGAAATGATGTTGCTTTCTGCCCTCAATGGGCACGAGGCACACGTGGCAGGCAAGCAAAATACCCATACACATATGGAGTGGGGGAGGAGAAGAGGGGAGGGAAGGGAAAGGAAGTGGAAAGACGATGAGGGAAGGGATGGACTGGAACAGATGTGGTTGGCACACAGCTTTAATCCCAGCACTTAGTAGCAGAGGCAGGTGGATCCCTGAGTCCCAAGCTAGCCAGGGTACTATCATGAGAACTTGTTTCAAAAAAGGCAGAGGAGCTGGGCGGTGGTGGCACACGCCTTTAATCCCAGCACTTGGGATGCAGAGGCAGGCGGATCTCTGTGAGTTCAAGGCCAGCCTGGTCTACAGAGTGAGTCCAGGACAGTCAGCGCTGTTATACAGAGAAACCCTGTCTCGAAAAACCAAAAAAAAAAAAAAAAAAAAAAAAAGGGCAGAGGAGGATGTCATCCAGTCAGTGGATGTCATCCAGTCAGTGGATGTCATCCAGTCAGTGGAGTACTTGCCTAGTATGAATGAAGACCTGTGTCTGATTCCCAGCTCCCCATAAACTGGTGATGGTGGGGTGAAACACTTGTGAAGCTGAAGAAAGAGGATCAGAAGTGCAGTATTGCAGTTCTTTCGAGGGTCCCACCTGAGGTTTAATTAACATCTCCAGCACTCCATCTCTCCACAAGGTTCTCATTGCCTACGTCCATACTCCATCCAGTCTCCTTCATCTGGGTCTACAGAAGTCTGCCTGCACTTCCTGCCCCAGCTCTGGCTGCCAGATCAAAAAATCACATTCTTCACTCAATTAGTAAGCTGAGGAAGGTCACCTTCCCTATGGCAGCTTGCCTTACTTTTCAAAGGCAGTTGAAGAAGTGACATTTACATATCCTACAATATGCATTGCCAGCTTCAAATAACAATTAAGAACATACTTTTTCATAGTCAGATAATACTATTTCTCTGTATGGGTCACCCTAACAGTATTCCTTGGCTACATAGAACAGCCTGGGCTACACTGTCTCCTGAAAAAGCTGTGATTGGGAAACTCAGAGTAAGTGGTTTTAAACTGGTTTTTGAAGGAAGGAAGTTTCTCTGTAGATTCCCAGTGACTACAAAAGAGCCTGTTGAGAAGCTGTTTGTCTGTCCTTTCTCCCAGCCTCTGATGTTGTGCCAGGAACTCATTTCTTCCCTTGCTGAAGAATCCCACCCATTACTTTTACTTTCATCTCAAGGAAGCTAAAACCCACACTGCTTGACCTGAGGGCAGATTTCTCTGTTTAGCACTAATAGGAACAAAGGAAAGGAGAGAGATAAGGGATGAGTGGCTAACACTCCTTCCCCATTTCCACCTTCATCTGCTGCTAACCAAAGGCAAATTGCTGAATTGTCTTTAGCAAGTGCAGTTGCTCTGTATACCTGATGCCTGGTACTGCGGTTTTCAGGAAAGGCCCCAGGGGCTGACTGTTCTCCAAATGGCATCACATTATTGGAGTACTTTCCTTACCCAAAGAATCATTCTTAGTAATTCCCATTAAGCCTGACTAAAAAGAATGAAATGAAACTAGAAGTTAAAATGTATATGTGCAAGTGTATGTCTATATGTGTCTGTGTGTTTATGTGTGCGTATGTCTTTGTGTATGTATCTGTATGTGTCTGTGTGTCTCTCTGTGTGTATATATACTTGTGTGTGTATCTGTTTGTGTAATTAATCATTTATTGACATTAGCCTAAAAAGAAATTAATAAAAGTAATTTTTAAATTAAAATGTCCTGGACATGGTGCTTGACTCCTTTTGGTAAACAAACTAGGGGAGAAAGCAACTTAGGGAAGGAAGGGCTTATTTAGCTTCTATATCCTGATCACAGTCCATCATTGAAGGAGACTAGATGAGAACTCAAGCAGGAACATGGAGGCAGGAACTGGCACAGAGGTCACGGAGGAGTGCTGCTTATTGGCTTGCTCCATGTGCCTTCTTTAGCCACTTCCTTATAGAGCCCAGGACCACTTGCCCAGGACTAGCACTGTCCACACTGAGCTGGCCCTTCTACATCAATCTCCAGTTAAAAGAATGCCCACAGGCTAGTCTACAGCTTAATCTGATGTGAACATTTCTCAGTTGAGATTCCCTCATCTCTGATGACTCTAGCTTGTGTCAAGTTAACAAAATTCTAACCAGGATAGTGGTGCGTACCCATAATCCCACTGCTCAGGAAGCAGAGGCAGGAGGATCAGTTATATAGCAAATTTCAGGTCAGTCTGGAATACTTGAGACACAGTCTCAGAAAACAAAAACAAACAACAACAAAACCTGTTGGGGAAGGTCTAATAACATTGCTTCTGGTAGGCTGATTTCAATGCTGAGATCTAGTTACCTCCCCTTCTGAGGCATTCTCTTGATTGGCTAATAAAAGTTGCTTATGGCCAGTTAGCTGGGCAAAAGGAGTATAGGAAGGTGGGACTTCCTGAGATTAGAACAGGAACCCTGCGTTTTCACAGAGGATTAGCTCTTTCCACCAGGAGACATGGAAGCAGATAGACATGTTTGAGAACTCTGGAAGGTAATCACAGGCACATGGCAGTTTGGGATTAGGTGATCTGGGTTAACTTAGAGTATCTAATTAGAAGTCTGCCCAGCTAAGGGTTAAGTGTTGAAACATTAAAAGGTCTTGGTGTATTTAATTATTGGGAAAAGGACCGCAGCAGTTTATAAGCTGTCAGTCCAAGCAATCCAGGGCCATCAGACTCCAGAACTCCCATCGAACTCCAGCAAATCTCCCATGAAACTGCCCGTAATTCTACCAGCCTAATATAACAACTTATATTACTTAACAGAGTTTAGGTTACAGGTGGTGTAGGCCACCCTTGGTCCGGAGCTCTTTCCCCAGGATAAATCAGGCGGGCTAGGCCCATTGGCTGATATCTTGCCAGGCTACCCACTGCTCTGCCAAGCCGCTGGCTGCCCCACTGGCCTAATCTTACAGTTTATACTTATTAATAAATACAATTGATAATTAAATTGCTGTTTCAAAAACCCTTCGAAATCCTCCTGCCTCTACCTCAGAAGTTTGATCTTTGTCTTAAGAGAAACAGAAAGAAGGTCTTATGGATTTAGGAAGATATGTGAGTGTCTTAGTTTCTGTTCTATTGCTGTAAGGAAAAACCATGACCAAGTCAGCTCTTATAAAAGAAAACACTTAATTGAGGGATTACTTAGTTTCAGAGGTTAGTCCATTAATTTCGTGGCAGGGATCATGGTGGCACACTGGCAGACATGGTGCTGGAGAAGTATCTGAGAGTTCTACATATGGATCTGCAAGCAAAGAGAGGGAGAGAGAAGGAGCAAGGGGGTAGAGAGAGAGAAAGAGAGAGGAGACTGGGCTTGGTATGAGCTTTTGAAATATCAAAGCCCATCCCTGGTGACACACTTCCTGCAAAAAGGTCATATCTACTTCCACTAAGCCATGCCTCTTAATCCTTCTCAAATAGTGCCACTCCCTGATGACTAAGCATTTAAATATATGAGCCTATGTGGGACATTCTTACTCAAACCCTAACAGTGACTAATCAGATTTTCTTTCTTTTTTTTTGAGACAGTGTTTCTCTGTGTATCTCTGGCTGTCCTGGACTCACTCTGTAGACCAGGCTGGCCTTGAACTCACAGACATTCACCTGCTTCTGCCTCCCGAGTGCTGGGATTACAAGCATGCATCATCACGCCCAGCTCTAGATTTTTTTTTTAAAGGAGTGTTTCTTAATTTGTTTGAATGAGGCATTGGGCCAAAAATATTAATGGCTCAGTCATAATTACTCATAGTTTGATAATAAACATGCATGTAATTTACAAAAGAGAGTGATAATTATATAGAAAATTGTAGTTCAGCTCCTTAAAAGGTGAAGACATGGCTCAGAGGTTAAGAGCACTGGCTGCTCTTCCAGAGGTCCTGAGTTCAATTCCCAGCAATCAACTCTTTAAAAGGAAGGTGCAACATCAGGGTTGTCCAACAAAGTACAGAAAAAGCAACATTTCTACCTTCACCTTGAGCACAGTGGCCTATCCTGGGAGGAGGGTGGCCTTGGTGTCAAACAGGGCTGAGTCCCTGCTGCCTACTGGAGGCATTTGCTGGCAGTTTCCCATGCCCTCCTAGGAGTTTGTCCCTTCAGTCAAGGGGACACCTGGGCAGCACATCCTCACACTCACTGTTTCAACAAAATAGTATCATTCTAATCTATTTCTTTCTTGTGTCACTTTCTATTTCAAAAAGAAATAATTGCCATAAGTAAAATATTTGCATAGGGTATCATATTTCACACACGAGCACACACATACAGGAGAGAGAGAGAGAGAGAGAGAGAGAGAGAGAGAGAGAGAGATCCAGGTCAACCTGAGTTCCATAGTGAGTTCCTGTGCCACAAACGAGGGGAAGGGAGGAGGAGAGGAGGGCAAGGAAAGGGAGGAGAGGAGGGAAAGGGAGGGGGAGGGCAAGGGAAGGGAGGGGAGGAGGGGAGAGAAGGAGAGGAAGGGAAGGAGGGAGAGGGAGAGCGAGGAAGAGGGAGAATGGGGTAAGAGAGAGATGAGCAAAAAGTGGTAGGGGCCTTTGTGGCACTGGAGAGAGAGGAAAGAAAAGGGTGAGACTGTGAAAATTAACTGCCCATGTCCTATCACCCCCTGTCCCCGGCACTGGTGCCCATTCTGAAGCCACACAGACACTAGAAAACAACCCTGCTGAAGTCGCTGCTGCAAAGGTAAGCTCTCAAAGAGCTTCTCTCTGGTTCACACAGACTAGATTCTGTCTTTCCCAAATCTGCAGCAGTAAGTTTAGTCCCTGGAGGGCCGTACCACCCGTCACTGACTCTAAGTGTATGTTAGTGTGAAAGAAACCAGGAGTTAGATTTCATATTCAGATTTGGCCACTTGCTCAATCAAATTACACACTCTGCATGCTGTGAAATCATAATCATTATCGCAATCTTACATCACAAACTATTAAATAAAGATACTTAATGGTTAAACATAAGACCTCAGGAAGGGCTAGAGAGATGGCTCAGCAGTTAAGAGCACTGGCTGCTCTTCTAAAGGACCCAGGTTCAAATCCCATCACCCACATGGCAGTTCATAGCTGCCTGTAATTGCTGGGTGAGCTGGAGCACGCCTTTAATCCCAGTACTTGGGAGGCAGAAACAGGCTGATCTCTGTGAGTTCAAAGCTGGCCTGGTCTACAGAGTGAATTCAGGACAGCCAGGGATACATAGAGAAACCTTGTCTCAAAAACCCAAAAATTAAGATTATATTTGGCCACATTGGTATTGATCTCTGTATATTGATACAAAATTAAGGTTAACTCTTTTTAAGGTATTGTACCTAGGTAATGCTTAAAAATGAAATGTGAAGTTTTGGCCTTTTGCTACCAACTGTCATAAACTGTTTAGGATAATTAAGAAATGCAAACTAACAGTCATTCAAGCATGTCATTTTGTTAGGTACTAGGACAGTCTATCACAGTTATTTTCTAAGTGAATCAGAAATCAAGTTGCTAAGAGACAAGCAACATTTGCTTATCCAAATATAAGAGATAGATAGGTGGTCTTTAAAAACCTCAAAAGATCTGTAGAATATGGCATTCCAAGATGTTTTCTTAACTTCAGATTTTTTGATTATGGAGACATGTCTGCTCCTGACAGCACCCCCTATTCTACTCCAAGCAGAAGATGAGCATCGAAGAATCTCTAATTGGAGATGGTTGAATTAGTGGCAAGCCTATCTCTTGGCAAGAAAAATCCCTTGCTTCAACTGTAGACAGAATGCTGTCCAAAAAGGACAAAACTTGGAAGCAGGTAAGTCAACAGCCTAGCTCTGCCAAGACAGGGTAGGTAAGTCCTTCATAATTCCTGCTTTACAATCAATGTCTGTCAGGGAAATGGGGACAAACGGCTGAAGACTGATGCTGTAATGTATGGAGAGAAAATGGGAACTGTCCAGGCAGCCACTGGTATGTCATTTCTTAGTTTTGGAAGCTGCTGGCCCTGCACTTCCTACATAATCAGATATATTTATCCCTCTCAGGTCTCTGAGGTGGTTGAAGACTAGATAGCTGGAGCCTCATAGTTAAATTTTGAGTTGTTTAGGAATTAAGAGGGTGTTCTGTATCTAAGATGTTTTTAAAATTGTGATGCAAGTTAGGATGAAAGCTGAGTTGGATATAGAACTTTAAACTCATGGAGATGGTTAGATAGTAGAATGTTAAAGTCAGGTGCCAAATACATATGGACTGGACATTGGGAATGTATGCTAAGCCATATAACTCTCATAATTGTGGCCTAATTATTTTTGTTGTTTTGTATTTATTGTTATAAGAGAAAGAGCCATTTGTTGGACTGAAATGGGGAGATGTTGGGGGGGAAAGATTTACCTTAAACTTAAAAAAAAGGAAGGGGATGGGTGGATTGAGGAGGAAGAGGGTAGGAGCGTGGGACTGGAGGGGAGAGTAGGGAGAGGATTGTGATTGAGATGTAACTAGAAGAAATAAAAAATAAATTTAAAAAAATATAAAAATAAGAAAAACCAAAAATAAATAGATAAATAAATGTATATATGTATGTATGTCAGGAGAACAGTGTCCCCTTTCTTCTCTGTTGCCAGTTTATACCCACTGCTACAGTCTGCACAGATCAGTATCACCTCAGAGATCACTTATAGATCTTTCCCCCTTTTCCCCTTTTCCCCTTTTTCCCCTTTCCCATTTTATAGATGTCCAGTTCCTGACAGTTACTGGGTCTGGGCTACAGTGTTAAATGAGACATGGTCGCCGGGCGTGGTGGCTCACGCCCTTAATCCCAGCACTTGGGAGGCAGAGGCAGGCGGATCTCTGTGAGTTCAAGTCCAGCCTGGTCTTCAAAGTGAGTCCAGGGCAGTCAAGGATACACAGAGAAACCCTGTTTCGAAAAACCAGAGAGAGAGAGAGAGAGAGAGAGAGAGAGAGAGAGAGAGAGAGAGATGGTCTTGACCCCATGAGGCTTATTCTCTGGGAAAGCTGGAGGTTAGATCCTAGCACAACACTGTTGGGGAGGTAGAGGAGCCACTAGAATGTGGAACCTTGCTGAAGGAAATGGGTGTGACCTTGAGGTTTACAGCCTGGGCTTGAGGGCTGCCTCCACGCTCCCTGCTTCGGGGTCTACTAAGATGTGTGCAGGTAGCCTCACTCTCCCCTTCCACGGCCTCCAGCTACTCCTGCTGCGTGCCCTCCCTCCCTGCCACGTTGAGAGGAGACAGACTAAGAAACTCTGGAGCATATCAACCACATCCCCAGCATGTGACCTTGACAGAGCTGAGTGTCTTAGTCAGGGTTACCATCGCTGTGATGAAACATCATGACCAAAAGCATCTTGGGGTGGGAAGGGTTTATTTCACTCGCAGTTCCATGTAACGGTTCATAGTGAAAAGCAGTGAGGATAGGAACTCAGGAAAGGCAGAAACTATAGTGTGTGGGTGGCGGGGGGGGGCGGGGGGGGGGGGGGGGGTCTGGTGTGTGGGTTGGAATTGGTGGCTGTGTTTCTCTCTGACATCCGGCTTGGTACAGTGCCAGGATAAAGAAAAAGTGGGCAACACCTAGGAGGCTTTTGTTCAGGTCTGTGGGCAGGACCTTAGGAGAAAGCACAAATGCAGCTGGGGACCTGTCTGTCCCCTCCTAGATGTGTGAGTACTGGGGAATTGGGGGTCATAATCAGGTTCTCTCAGAGTTCTGGTGGGGTTTGGAGGACCGACGTAGTCTCGGGGCACCCAGGTTGAGGACTGGCAGTCCAGGCTGGAGAAAGTGTGGAGGGAACAGGGAAATACATAGTTGGAGAAAGCTTTCTCCGATGGTGGAAGTTCCTTCGGGTGGAATCACGGCAGCTCTGAGGCAGCTGTTTGGTGAGCCAGCAGTACTTCACTTTAAGCTTAGGTGTCATGGTAGCTAGTTCTCCCATGGTCTCCTCATCATCTCCCAAAAGTCCTCTTAAAATCTCTTCTGAATCTCATGAACTCTGAGATGGGTGAGGCCTCTTTGAACCATGGGAAATGGGGAGGGATTTTGGGGAGTGAATGCATTCTATTGGCTGAGATTGAGATGCTAATGATGCTAATTTTATATAAGGAAAAGTCCTAGACATCAGATTCTCAGTGTGGGGCATGGAGCCCCAATGTGGAGATTATCAGAGTTTGGACTTGCTTGATCTCACCTATTCCAAGCCAGTTCCTCTGGAACCACACCCAACAAGGAAACTGGAGGCAGGAGCTGATGCAGAGACCATGGAGAGGTGCTGTTCACTGGCTTGCTCCCCTAAAAGAAAACTTGCTTAACCTGTGTTCTTATAAAATCCAGGACCACCAACCCAAGGATGGCACCACCCACAAGGGGCTAAGCCCTCCCACATCAATCACTAATTAAAAAAATGTTCTACAGGCCTGGGTACAGCCTGATCCTAGGGAGGCATTTTCTCAAATGAGGCTCCCTCCTCTCTGATGACTCTAGTTTATGTCCAGGTGACATAAACCTAGCCAGGATTGCTGACCCCTTGTTGATACACAAATATATCGTTATTAAGCCACAACCTTTCCTTTCTTGTTCATCCCCAAGATTACACATTAATGAAGGCATCACAATATAAAACTGTGGTTGTTTGCATGAAAATGGCCCCCATAGGCTCATGGGGAGTGGTAATATTAGGAGGTGTGGCCTTTTTGGAGGAAGTGTGTCACTGGGGTTGGGCTTTGAGGTTTCAGATGCTCAAGCCAGTCCCAGTGTCTCTCTTTCTGATGCTCGTGGATCCACATGGAGAACTCTCAGCTCCTTCTCCAGCACTGTGTCTGCCTGAGTCCTGCCACGCTTCCTGTCTTGTTGATAATGGACTAGAACTCTGAAACTCAAGCCAGCCCCAACTAAATGTTTTCCTTTATAAGAGTTGCCATGATTACAGTGTCTCTTCACAGCAATAGAAACTCTAAGACAAAACATGTTACAAACTTGAAAAGTCCCACAGCCTTACAAGTTTGAACATTTTAAAAGTTGTCTCTCTTCCTTTGAGATCTCAAAATATATACACTAAAGGTTTGTTTAGCTCCAAAATATCAAAATAATTTCTTCTTTAATCTGGATTGAAAGGTAATACTTTATATATTGTCAAAAAAACAAATTTGCTCCAGGAAAAATATTACTTGACCCCCCCCCCCAAAAAAAAGGTAATTGTCCCAGAGTTAGGATTAGGGCAGGGCTCTGTTCTTAAAAGTTGTCTCTTTAAAAAATATCCAGTCTCTTAAAATCCAAATTGTCTGTTGTCATTCTCCATCTCCTGGGAAGGTTGGGCCTTGTCCGGTACCAGCCAGAAGTGCATGCTTCTCTACCATAAGGTCTGAGTGCTGTTGGTTTCCAGGCAAAAAAGGATGAAAAGTGGGACAAGATCCATGCCACAGGATATCTGGTCTGGCTGGAGAGGAGAGAGAATGGATTATCTCTACCTCAAAGTGTTACAGCTCTGGGATAAACATGCAGGACAGAGAGACCCTCTCTTCCAAGCCAAGTAAGATCACAGTTCTTTTAGCTAAGCACCAGGTCAGGTGGCAGCTCCTGAATCAAGCCAAGTGGCCTCTGGAGCCCGATCTGACTTAGTTGAAAGAGTCAGCTGTGAGGTGCAGCTCCAGCATGAGTGACTCCAGAAATAGCCTGATGACAGAGGTCTGGGCTCCAGAGATGGTCTAGTGGATGGCAGCAGTGATGGAGGCAGGAGCTTGTACCAAGAACACCCCCAAAGTGAGCTCTGACTGCTGGCAGCAGGATCCAGCAATGAATTCTTTGGGGAGAAGAAGGCCCTTCCTTCCCAAGTGTTACAGCCCAAAATAAGTGGAGAATCTCAGGTGATCTTTGATGAAGTGGATAGTGAAATTGTTTATTTCATGAACAGGGACATTAATAAATCTTGGACTGGAAGGGGCTTTGGAGGTGAATACATTTGATTAGCTGGGACTAGGAGTGCCAGGGATGCTTCATTTAAATGCAGTAGCATGATCTATCATAAGAAGGGGAATGCAGTACCTAATTATCCTATGGCCAACGGGGGTGGTGGGGAGAGTGTTAGCAGGGAACTGTGTCAAAGATTACACTCTAGGTTTGGTTAGAGTCAAACTTGGCAAAAGTTATTGGCTGAAAGCTAAGGTACTAAGATATCTCATTAGCATGGGGAGATATTCCAAGAATCCCAGGTGCTCATTGAACAGATTTCTTATTGGGAGAAAGGGTTAACCTGTAATTTCCCTGAGGGCTATGTGACATTCCTCAGATAGAGGGTGTGGGGTTTGGGTTCCCCAGATCAGATGGAAAGGAGGGAACCACACTGAGAAAGGGAGTCCACCATTTAGCACCAAGCTCGGGGCCTTCTGGCAATGTCAGACTTTAACAATAGGGTATCCAAACACTCTGTTAAGCTTCCAAAATCTTTTTCTTTTTTTAAATGTAAAGTCTCTCAACTTTGGGCTCTTGTAAACTCAAAAATAAATTAAGTGTTTTCTTACTTCAAGAGCAAAGAACCAGAATACAGTCAAAATCTGAAAGAAAAAAAAAGCACAAAACAAATTGCAACTGTGTAAATAACTCAGTGTGAAATATCTGAGATTCACTGACCAGCTAGGGTCCTCCAAAGGGCTTGGGTCACTTCTCTGGCTCTGCCCTCTGCAGGACACACAGCTTGTCTTCTAAGTTCCAGCAAGCTCCACTACACAGCTGCCCCTGTTCTTAGCTATCACCCCATAGTAATGGCACCTCCAAAATGCTGGGGTGTCTTGCTGCAACTGGGCTGCACTTTTACCAATAGCTTCTCCTGGGCTTTCTTCATGATGCCAAGCTTCAAATTCTCTGCATGATCCCTTTAATCCTGGGGCTTCCACTACAACTGAGGCTGCACCTTCACCAATTGCCTCTCCTGGCCTCTCACAGTGCCAAACCTCAGCTGTTCTCCATGACCCCTTGCTGCCTTCAAAACCAGTACTACCTGGGTGACTTTTAAACTACCAAATTCTGCTGCCAGCACAAGGCAGCACAACCTTAGCCACTTCTACAACACAGTTTCTGTGTGCTGTGTTCCAGATGAAACACTTCCTAGAAGACTTCACTTCAATGATGCTGGTCTCTTAATACAGCTGATTCTTCAGCCCCAGCTGACCAGCATCCATTGTCCCAGCAAAGCAAAGGTTTTACTTTAGTGGTTTTGGTCTCTTGTTAACCACAGCTGTTCTTCAGCTCCAGCTGACCAAACACCACAGATTCTTCACACATTCCTCCCTCTGAAAAGTCACAAGCCAGGCCTCCATGGTCAGCACCGCTCTCAACATTCTTATCTCCCAAGCTCCTACATAACAGTTCACTGAGATCTCAACAGTCAATGGCTTTTCTAGCCCAAAGTCTCAAAGTTCTTCCACAATCCTCCCCAAAACATGGTTAGGTCTGTCACAGCAATACCCACTATCCTGGTTTCAACTTGTCTTAGAGTCATTATTGCTGTAAAACATCATGACCAAAGCAAGTTGGGGAGGAAAGGGTTTATTTGGATTATATTTCCACATCACTGTTCATCATCGACAGAAGTCAGGACAGATACTCAAGGCATGGCAGGAACCTGTAGGCAGAAACTGTTGCAGGAGCCATGGAGGGGGGCTGCTTACTGAGTTACAGGCTTTCCTACAGCCTGGTCTTATGGAGGCATTTTCTCAATTGAGGCTCCTTTCACTCTAATTAACCTACCTTGTATCAAGTTGACATAAAACTAGCCAGAACACTGATGCAAAATGAAGTGACTAAAGATCACACATGCACTTGTTCCGAGAGTCTAACTGAGCCCCAGGAATCTGAAGCCCAGCCCAACATTCCCTCCCTGTCTCACACTTTCATCCTACAAAATATCAGAAGTTGTGGAAGGGAGTGTGACTTTTCTCAAGTCAGAAAACCCTGTCTAAGATCCCAGCTGGAAGATACATGAGTTTTTCCTTGAATATGGATATCCCTTCAGCAATATCTTCTTCCATTCTCGCTGCGAACACTAATAGACCTAAAAAAAGAAAGATGTCCAATATGCACATTTTAGGAAGCTGATTTGCTTTAGGCTTTGAAATCTCTAGGCTGACAAGCAATAAAAAAAATCATCTCAGAATGGACTATGACTTCAAAGCATAGAACTTTAAAGAACTGGAAGGTATAGGTTAAGACAACGAAAGAAAACATTCATGATCTTTGTTCCTTCTATAAATTCTAAACACTGGCAGTGCCAACAGGGGGTAAAGGCTGCAGTATCAATACCACCAATGACTTTTTACATACACTGCTTCATGTTTCAAGCATGACACAGCCTCTCCCTTAACATACAGTCGCTGATCACAGCATTCCTGGACTAGTCTAGTGAAGACTTATCTATTTTAAATATTATTGACACCTAGTTTGAAAGCATTTACCAATAGGTTTCTGTATCAGTTCTGTATCAGGCAACTTTCTATTTCTACAGTGAAATACCTGAAGCAAATCACTTATAAAACTAAAAGGTTTAGTCTATCATATGTAGGAGCTAGATTTAAATGTAAGCATATATGAGAATATGAACAAGATATGTATGATATTTAGGCATAAAAATATGAAATATGGGATGGTGGCACATGTCTGTAACACTAAGATGATGTCATGTGAGGATCAAGAACTTGCCATCTGAGGCTACATAGTGAGTCTTGGAATAGTCTTAGATACTACAGTCTCCCTGGGGGGGGGGGGAAGCTGGGCTAATCCCAGCACTCAGGAGGCAGAGGCAGGCAGATCTCTGTGAGTTCAAGGGAGTCTGGTCTACAAAGCGAGTTGAGGGCAGCCAGGTCTCTGTTACAGAGAAACCCTGTCTCAAAAAAATAAAAAATAAAAAAATATTGGGCTGGGGAGATGGCTCGCCGGTTAAGAGCACTGGCTGTTCTTCCAAAGGACCCGAGTTCAAATCGTAGCACCCACATGGCAATTCACAGCTGTCTAATTGTCGGGTGTGGTGGCCAGGCCTTTGGTCCCAGCACTGAGGAGGCAGAGGCAGTGGATCTCTGTGAGTTCAAGGCCAGCCTGGTCTACAAAGCAAGTCCAGGACAGCCAGGGCTGTTATACAGAGAAACCCTGTCTTGAAAACTCAAAATAAATAAATAAATGAATAAATGAATAAACAAACAAATAAATAAATCCTCCCAAATGAAACATATTATTTGTACACTAAGGAAACTAACAATAAGAAAGAAAGGTGGGGGGTCTAGAGAGACTGCTCAGTGCTTAAAAATATTAGTTGCTCTTGCAGAGGACCTAAGTTCAATTCCCAGCACCTGCATGGTGGCTCAAAATTGCCTATAAATCCAGTTTCACAGGATTTGATGCCCTCTTCTGGCACATATACTATATGACATCACACAGATACACATAAATAAGAAATAAACAAATGCTTTTAAAATGGATTAAAAATTTAAAAAGAAAGTTTATTTTGAATCATAGTTTTGAATGTTCAGTCCAGAACTGAGTGTCCTATTGCTTTGGCCCTCCAACTGGCAGGTCCCGTAGAAACCCAGGACAAGGCTCTCTAGTAACTATGGCTCCTCCCAGCACTTCTCACCCCACCCCCTACCCTAAGTCGCTCTAGCCCAGGGGCTTTACTTCCCTTCCCCCAGCTTCTCATTCCTGTAGAAACCTGCCATTTCAGCCATGGGCTGTCTCTCTTGGTCCTCGGCTCCTTTCTTAATCCTCTTGCCCTCTCTCCTCTCCTCTTCATTTCTTGCTCTCCCTTCTCTCTCCTCTCACGGCCTGGCTCAGTCTGGAGTCCTCCAGATTCCTCTGGCTGGTCTGTCCCTAATATCTACAATAGAATCTTCTCCTCAGCCATGCCTTGGAGCGGTCACATCCTCATTTTCATTCACCAGCGCACATAATGTTGGAAGTGCAGGGCAGAGGAAGCTACTCATCTTGTGAGGCAGGAAGGGTACAGAAAGAGGAGTGATTGGTTCCCACAATCCTCTTCAAGAGCATGCCCCAGTGACCTAATGGCCTTTCTCATAAAGTTTCCATTATATTCCAGTACTGCCTCCCAGGAACAAAGCCTTTAAAACACATGCGTTCCACGATCATCCACGCCACAGAATTCCACCCCAGCCTCTGCCTCATGATAAAACAGGTATTCATTTCAACTCCTTGGCTCTCTAATCCCACTGGCAGGGAAGCCTTGCTAGTGGGAGAAAAAGCCCACCAGACCTTTTGATATTTGTCTCCAGTCAGGAGCGTGAGAAGAAACTGGAAAATGCCTACCTTTTGTATCTACTTGTGGCCCCTCTCCTTCCCTATCTGCCTATCAGGGATCTAACTCCTAGTCCCTCAGCAAGGGATGCTTTCATAGCAGGCACAGGCCCTGGGGCTCCATTCTCAGCACTATATAAATAGGGCAGCTGGTGCGTGCCTGTAATCCCAGCAGTGGACAGGAGGAAGAAATGTCAGAAGTTCAAGGTCATCTACAGTTTCACAGATGAATTTGAGGCCAGGCAAGGCCACATGAGGCCACACCTAAAAGACAGACAAATTCGGTGTAGTCACAGGGAGGAAGACAGGTGCAAGCTGGTGTCCCCTCCTGGGCAATGGGAGTGGCCTGTGGATGTTCAGAGCCAAGAGAACAAAGGCAAGGGCAAAGGAAGTTTAGACACTCAGTGGGACCAGTGTGAGCGGTAGCTGTTGTTGGAGTGGGTACAACCTTCTTTTGGTGCTGAGGAAGTTGCTGGCACTAAAAGGGTGCGATCTCCATTTGCCTTGCATGCTGTCTGTCTCCCGACTGTCATCCTGGGAGGGAGACACAATTCAGTTCCCATAAGAAGATGGCTGCAGCTTAAGCAGACAGTAGGGACAAGGGGTGATCTGCCTGCAAGAATCCTGTTCCTGGATGGGGCGGGGGCACGAATGTGGACTTCTAGATATCCTTTTAGGAATTCTGAAGCAGGACATTTGGAATGTTCCAGAAAACCTTTAAAACCCCTAGATATTTATCTTGGTGTATTGAGCCTTGACACAGAGGTTTACAGGATGATCTCTGTCTAAATGATCAACATTAATGTTTAGCAGGAATTTGTTCCAAAGTTTAAGGCAGAAGAAACAAATGTAAAACAAAGGCAGAGGTACAAAGTTTTATCATGCCTTTAGTTACCCATTAGACATCTGCAGGCCCAAGGGAAAGGTCAGCATTTCTAGCAAACACAGCCCTTGTGTCCCTGTCATAACCCCAATAAGAACAACTATTGTCAAAATTATAACAAGTGCTGGCGAGGATGTTGAGTCAAAGGAGTTCTTAAATGCTGTGGGTAAGAACGTTCATACCTATTATGGAAAGTAATAGGGGGGGTTCTCAAGAAAACAAAAATAGAATGACCCTATGTTCCAACATCCCCACTGCTATACTCAAAAGAAATTAAATCAGTTCATCAGAGCACACACCCATGTTCACTGAATCATTGTTCACAACATCCAATAACAATAGAGAAAATGTGATGTGCAGGTACAATGACATACTCTTCAGTCATACACTTAAAAAAAGAAGAAGAAAGGAAGAGGTGGGGGACTGGAGAGATGGCAGTTAAGAGCACTTACTGCTCTTCCGGAAGACCGAGGTTCTGTTTCCAGCACACATACATTAGTTCACAACCATTCATAACTTCAGTTCCAAGGATCTGATACCCTCTTCCGACTTCCCAGGGCACAAAGAACACATTAGTACACATACATACAGGCAGATGAAACACTTATGCACACAAAATAAAGGAAATCTAAGGCCGGGTGTGGTGGCACACACGTCTTTAATCCCACCACTCGGGAGGCAGAGACAGGTGGATCCCAGTGAGTTCAAGGCTACACTGGTCTACAAAGCAAGTCCAGAACATCCAGGGCTTGTTACACAGAGAAACCCTGTTTCTGGGGCAGCGGGGGGGGGGGGGGGGGGGGAGGAATCTAAAAAACAATTTAAGACTTCAAGGTCACCCTCAGATCCTCAGCAACACAGTAAACTCAAGGGCAGCCTGGATTACATGAGACCCTACTACAAAAACTACACAAGGATCTCCACAAATATATATAATTCTATATACTTAACTATCATTCAAAAATAAACATAATCTAGATTTTTAAAAACAATAATCTTAAAACATTTACTCCACACAATATTTGAAAAAAAAAAAAAAGAACAAGGGCTCGCAACACAAGCCTTCTGTTGGGGAGACTTCTACCCAGTAACTCTCTGAGCACAGGCCATCTTATCTCTCATCAATACCACCTTTTTCCCAACCACTTTTATTTTAATCTCTTTTTTATTAAGCCGCTATTTGGTACTAGTAAGATTTTAATATATTTATGGCAAGCTTGTTAGCTTCCTGTCACCATGACAAAATACCTGAGAAAGCTGAACTATGGAGAAGAAAGGTTTATTTTGGCTCTCAGTTTCAGGGCTTTCAATCCAGTATTGCTTGGCCATGCTGCTTTTGGACTTAGAGCAAGGCATGGGACATCAGGATGGGAGTGAGTGCTGGAACAAAATGCTCCTCAGGACAATCAGAGAGCAAAGACAGAGGAGAGAGAGGACAGAACCCTAATGTCCCTTAGTCAGGGTGACTATGGATGTGATGAAACACCATGACCAAAAGCAACTTGGGGAGAAAAGGGTTGATTTTGCTCACAGTTCCATAAAACAGTTCCCTATCAAAAGCAGTGACTGCAGGAATTCAAACAGGGCAGGAACCTGAAGGCAGGATCTGATGCAGAGGCCGTGGAAGGGTGCTGCTCACTGGCTTGCTCCCTGTGGCTTGCTCATCCTGCTTTCTATCAGAACCCAGGACCACCAGCCCAGGAATGGCACCACCCACCATGGGCTGGGCCCTCCCCCACTGATCACTAACTAAGAAAATTCCCCACAGGCTTGCTTACAGCCAGATCTTATAAAGGCATTTTCTCAATTGAGGTTTTCTCCTTTCTGATGACTCTAGCTGGTGTAGACTTGGCATAAAGCTAGCCAGAACAATGGCTAAAGTCCGTAGATAAAGCCTTTAAGGATAGTTTCTAAGACTTAATTTGCTCCTATAGATCCCTTTTCTTAAAGGTTCCATATCCTGGGACCCAAACCTGGGGACGCAAATACATGGGCCTTTGGGGGACACACTCAATCCAAACTATAGCACTATGAGATAACAGTTCATCATTCCCGTTACTGTGGTCCGTGAGTATGATGACTTGAGTGTACAGTGTCCTTCATCAGCGTGTGTTTAAGCACCTGATCCCCAGCTACTTAGGGACATCGCTTTGAGAAGTAGTAAAATCTTTTGAGGGCCAGGCGTGGTGGTGCTCGCTCGCCTTTAATCCCAGCATTGGGGGGGGGGGGGCAGAGGCAGGCGAATCTCTGTGAGTTCAAGGGAGGCATAACTGTTGAGAGCCACTAGGGGCAACCCTTGGTCTACACCCACCTCCCATCCTGGCCTTAGGTTTCTGCTTCTGGTTTGACCAAGATGTAACCAAGCTGCCTCAGTTTTCCACGGCCATGGGCAGAGCCCTCCAGCATCTATGCCTTCCTCCCCGTAACAGACTGTACCTCCTAAATCTTCCTTCCTCCTGTTAATTCTTTTGGGCCCTTTGTCACAGTGGGCTTGAGGGATACTTGATAGACATGTCATTATAAAAGGTGACAATAGAGGACAGTACTCTAACCTTGTTAATAATCAGGAACTTGTATCCATTACCTTTTCGGTTGTTGTGACAAAATCTTATGACCAAAAGCAATTTAAGGAAGAAAGAGTTATTTTAGCTTCCGGTTCCTGGGAGTTAAAGTCCATATAGTAAGGAAAGCATGGCAGAAATTCTAAGAAGCAGAGAGTTCACATTTCATCCACACACAGGAAGTAGCAAGACACAACAGGAAGTGGGGAAAGGATATAAACCTTCAAAGCCCACCCCAAGTGACATACCTCCTCCAGCAAGTTCCAAATCAAAAAGGTTCAACTACCTCCACCAAACAGCCCCACCAGCTGAGGACCACATGTGCAAATACTTGAGCATATGGGGTCATTTCTCAACAGTTCTGTTACCACATTTGGCTCTTAATAGCATGTAAGAAGTAATTACCACTTTTCTAGAGAATAATCTCTTTTAGTAAAGGCCTTATATGGAAGATACACCCTTCATTTGATGAACAGAGCCAGCAGCATCCTCGTAGGAATGGCACTAACGGATTAGATGTGCCAGGCTGGTTCCCTTCTCTCCCTCTGATCTTGTCCTAATGCTTCCCATTGCCTTGATCTACCTGGAAGCTAAAGGCAAGGAGACTTATTGATATGCCTCCTACAGGCTACCTTATGCTTCTAAGGCATAAGGCAGAACACGGAAGACAGTTCACCCGGTTTTCACTATGATGGTACCACAGGATCATTACTAGTGGCTGGCATGGTGACAAATAGCCAAGAATTTAATGGAAAATAGTATCCACACCTTTTCCAAAATAAACAAAAGGAGAGAAAGGGAAATTTTCTCACAGCATACATAAAGAGCTTTATTCTTCCTAGGATGGTGCAGTGTGCAACAGCATCCAGAAGATGGCGGCATTGGCAAGCCATACACCACTTACAAAGCCGACGTTCAAAAATATTTTTCACAATTATCATTGATAGAGGGTAAGCTTCCTAAGCAGAATAGTTTTGAGAGATTTCATTTGTATTATTGTCTTTTAATTCCGCATATGCATCTGGGTCTGTGTACAGGTAGGTGCCTGCAGAGACTGGAGACCTTGGATCCCCCAGAGAAGGAGCTCAGAAGGCTGCACGTTGCTAGACATGGGTGCTGGGAACTGGACCTGGGCCCTCTGGAAGAGTAACAAGAGCTCACAACCACTGCGTTATCTTTCCAGCCCTCAGGATAGCTTTTAAGTCATGGATGGTCTTAAATAACTAAATGAAGTGCAGAGCTTACTGTCAAGTGGCTATATTGTTCTTTCTGTGTATCTTAAAGAGTGCATATGCCCCGTGCTTCCCTGATGGTATTATCATCAAAGGTAAATGATGCATACTCTATAAATATGGGTAGTATTAAAACGTCTATAAAATTTACATGTCATGAAGCTATAAAATCTTCCCTTGTAGATATGTTCAAATAATCTATAAACTGCATTCTAACAGTACAGCAAAATGTGTTAGCAGACACTTGCAATCCCAGCATTTGGGAGGTGGAGACAGGAAGATCAGGAGGCCAGGTTCAGCCTTAGTTACATGGTGAGTCTGAAGTCAGCCCCGGCTTCATGATAACCAGTGCAGTCCAAGGAACACCAGGCTGAATAGCTAGAAGCAATTGTTCACAAACCACGAATAAAAGATTGTGTTTTGGGAACTGGGGGGATAACTCAGTTAGAGAAGTGCTTGTCCCACACACAGGAGGTCCTGAGTTTAGAACTCAGAATCTACATCAAAAAGCTGAGTGTAGTCGTGCTTGCTTGTAAGGCCAGCAATAGTAAGGAAGGGATACACAGATCTGGGGGCCCAGTGGCCAGCCCGCCTACCCCACTTGGGAAGCTACAGGCAATGAGGGAGCCTGTCTCAACACCAACAGCACCAGGCGTTGGCAGCCCCACAGGAACAGCACTTGAGGTTGGCCTCCGAGCTTCACATGCACCCTGTACACACAGTGCACACACACAAGTGCAGGGAACAAAATCACATGGAAATGTAATAAACAAAACCCGGTTATTGCAGACATCACATCAACTTTTGGAAAAGAAAACACTGATTGGCCCTCCCCCCACCCCTATGTTTTAAGACAGGGTTTCTCTGTGTAGCCTTGGATAGCTTGGACCTCCACCAGGCTGGCCTTGAACTTATAAATATCTGACTGCATCTGCCTCCCAAGTGCTGGAATTAAAGCCATGTGTCACCACCATTGATTTGCTTTTAAATGTCATTTTTATTTTTTTTAATGTGTGTGTGTGTGTGTGTGTGTGTGTGTGTGTGTACATTTGTGGAGGACAGAGGACAACCTGCAGGAACTGGTTCTGTCCTACCACATGGGATTCTGCAATACACCTCAGGTTGGCAGGATTGGCAGCAAGCCCTTTTACCTGCTGAGCTATCTAACCAATCCCTAAATGTCATCTTTCTTTTTTTTTTTTAAAGATTTATTTTATTTATTTTATGCATATATGTGCTCTATCTGCATGTACACCTGCATTCCAGAAGAGGGCACCAGATCACATTGTGGATGGTTCTGAGCCACCATGTGGTTGCTGGGAATTGAACTCAGGACCTTTGGAAGAGCACCAGGCAGTGCTCTTAACCGCTGAGCCATCTCTCCAGCCCCCCTAAATGTCATCTTTAAATTGTCTTAATAATCTTGAAATTTCAAAACTCTCAGGTTTTTAGAATGTGCATAGACATTGTCAGTACTCTAGGCCAGCTTTAGCTAAAGACAGAAGGTAATATGTGAAATGGAAACATCAAACCAAGACAGTGTGAGTGGCTGAACCCTCAGTCTAACCTGGAGACAAGTTAGAGTCTGGTTGAATATGGAGCCAATAAGGCAACATCTTGTGCTCCCATGATGGCCAGCTTGCCACCTCCACATAGTCACAGAGGACTGAGTGGACACTGTGTGGTTGATGACAGTGGAAAAATCATCCTGTGAAGAAAAAAAAACCAGATTGACTATAGAGATAGTTCAGTAGTTAGATGGATCTAAGTACAGGTAAAGCAATTCCAGTAGTAGCCATCCTTCTACGAAATGAGAGGCAAAGACAAAGTGAATTCCTGGAAGCTTTCCAGTCAGCTAGCTTAGCACACGTAATAGTGGACAAGAGATCCTGTCTCAAACAAGGTAGAAGTCAAGGACCTATATCCAAGGTTGTCCACCCTACACACACACACACACACACACACACACACAGTCAAATGCAAGTTGTAGCACACCCTCATGAGCATGCTTACAGAGAAGAGGAAGGGGGAAAGGGGAAGGAAGAGGAAGACGGAGAATGAGGAAGAGGGGGAGAAAAGAGAAGCTAGGGAATAACACACACTACATGCCTGCCCCCCCCCCCAGTGGTAGTTAATTAAGAACAATTTTGACCCCAAAAAAGATTTTGGGGTACCTAGAAAAACATTTGGTTGTGACAACTGCAGCAGTGTTAATGACAGCTCATGGCTGAAGCCAGCTAGGCAGGAAACACACTCAACAAAAAGAAAGCTTCCCTCTTCAAATAATGATCTGACCCGAATAGGGCCCCTGTGAGAAAACTGCTCTAACAGAAATCACATCCTTAGAGTGACAAGGTCACGGAGATGGGGAGGACAGAGGCAAGAGGGTGGAGCACAAAGACAGAGGGCACAAATTTAAAGACGCTTCACTGAGCAAACAGAAAAGTCGAGATTTTCTTACAGATATGAGAGAGAGCTGAACATTTTGCATAGCAGAACAAAAACAAATCGGTGATGTCTGGATTGAGAAAGAAAACACTGTTTAAACAATTCACTTTTTTGTTTATCGTTTTGTGTTATTATAAGGGATGTCTTTAGGGGAAATTGAATCTCAAGATCAAGGGCAAGACTGAAAGTGTGGGAGCAGATCATCTAATGCAGTGGTTTTCAGCCTTTCTGATGCTGTGACCTATTGCCAGACTTTCTCAGACCCGCCAGCTGTTTAAATAATGACATGGAGACTTCTAATATAGTTTAAAGCATGGGGCTTTTGCTGGGGCAGTCTCCCAGTTACTGTTTAAACTTAACTGGGCTATTCTAGCCTGCGACCTGCCACATGACTAGCTCTGTACCTCCCTGCTCCATTCCAGTCAGTGTCTGTTCCCTTCCATGGCTGCTTCCGAGCCTCCCTGTATCACTCTCTGTGACAGGAAGTTCTGCACTTGTACTTCCTGCCCTACCTATTGGCTGCTGTGGTAGAAGTTAAGTCTTTATAGTGAAATTAGTAGCAGCTCAGATTAGCATCTGGCAGCACATGAGGAGGAGTTCGGCGTCCCTTTGGTTTGCTGATATGGACAAAAAAAAAACTGTGGCCGGATAATATGCCTTGTTAAAGGGGCGTAGCTAAGAAACTGCGCAAGCCACACAGATGACATCAGTTATCATGAGAAACAATGGGACTGTTGGACATTGCAAGAAATTTTGTGGACCCTTGAGACAGCCAAGTATTGCGAGATAATGCGATATATAAGCCAAAGAAGTCCACTAGGTCTCTCTCTTCCTCCTGCCCTCACTGACTGAGAGGTAGTGCTGAATAAACGCACAGCAAGGTACGCCATTAACAGAATTTAGACTGTTACAGCAAAGTCATGGCCTAAAACTTACTAAGAGAGAATTCTTTTTTTTTTTTTTGGTTTTTCGAGACAAGGTTTCTCTGTGTAGCCCTGGCTGTCCTGGACTCACTTTATAGACCAGGCTGGCCTCGAACTCACAAAGATCCACCTGCCTCTGCCTCCCAAGTGCTGGGATTAAAGGCGTGCGCCACCACCGCCCGGCGAGAGAGAATTCTTTAAAGGCATCTGTCTTGGGGTCCAGAGCGCCAGAAAAGTGCTTGAGGCAAGCAGAGTTCGGAAGCCTCTTGGAGAGGACTTCAGCTGTGAGGTTTGGCCGGGCCAAGGAGACCGTTAGACGCAAGTTTCAACTGATGAACAAAGCCGGCCTCAGTTTGGCAGCTGGAATAGACTGACTTTATAAACTGGCCACAATATGGTGGTGTAAATAAACTGGCATTGCGAACTGGTAAAGTACCCAATGAACACTAAGCTTTGAAAGGAACTGCCATAAACCAAACTATCCTGAACAAACCTACACTAAGAATATTAATAACCTTTTAAGAAAGTTAAAATAGTGTTAGTTGAGTGCTTTTAGATAAGTATTAGAGTGTTCTTAAGTATTAGGGTACTCTTAGATTATAGATTTTAGATTATGGGTTTTAGGATACAGGATTTAGGTATTTTATAAAGATTTGTTAAGTATTAATAAATATAAGTGTTGTTAAATAAAAATATTCTGTTTCAGGTGTTGGGGAAGGTCTAATAACATTGATTCTGATAGGCTGATTTCAATGCTGAGATCTGGTTACCACCCCTTGTGAGGCATTCTCTTGATTGGTTAATAAAAGTTGCTGATGGCCAATTAGCTTGGCAGAATGAGTATAGGAAGGTGGGACTTCCTGAGATTAAAACAGGAACCTTGCATTTTACAGAGAGGAATTGCTCTTTCCGCTGGGAGACATAGAAGCAGATAGACATGTTTGAGAATTCTGGAAGGTAATAACAGGCACATGGCAATTTGGGATTAAGTGGTCCGGGTTAACTTAGATTAGCTAATTGAGAGTCTGCCCAGCTAAGGGCTAAGTGTTAAAACATTAAAAGGTCTTGGTGTATTTAATTATTGGGGAAAGAACCACAGTGGCTTATAGGCCACCAGTACAAGCAATCCAGGGTCATCAGCCTCCTGCCAAACTCCAGCTAATCTCCTGCCAAACTGCCAGCAATTCTACTGGCCTAATATAACAATTTATATTAGTTAACAGAGTTTAGGTTACAGGTGGTATAGTCCAGGGCTTTTTCCCCTGACAAATCAGGCAGCTGGTTAAGGCAGGCCAGGCTGCTGGCTGATATCCCACCAAGCTGCCTGCTGCTCTGCCAGGCTGCTGCCCAGTGCTCTGCTGGCCTAATCTTACAATTTTTACTTATTAATAAATACAATTGATAATCAAATTGCAGTTTCGTGCAGGCTGTCACATCTTTATTATAACCAATCAATAGTAAGACAATGCCTGATACATCTCTTAGGTTGCCTTTAGGAAGGTGAGGAAATGCAAACATTTACAAAATAGAAAACACAGTGATGGGCCATAGAAATGACAATCCCAAAATCAAATGAAAACACAGAGACACACCTTCATACAATTTGAGGGAGGTCATCCCAGGAGTGACCCTTTAATACAATTCATCATGTTGTGGTGACCCCCAACCATAAAATTATTTTTGTTGCTACTTCATAACTAATTTTTCTACATTATAAATCATAATGTAAATATCTGATATGCAGGATATCTGATACTTGACCACTGTGAAATGGTTGGTCAATCCACAAAGGGGTTGAGAATCACAGTTTCAGAACCCCTGGTCTCAAGGGTCCCAGGCTTCAAGAGTCCCAATGAAGATTAAATGAAACACCCCATCTATACCTCCTTCCTGGAACCCCTCCCTCCTGCTACACATCACTACAGCTGCTGCTTACTCTTGCCCAACCTACTTTTTTATGGACACCAGATGTCAGCTCCAGTTCTTAACTTGCCCAACTAGACTGGCAACCCAGTTTGACCTGCTCTTCCAGTTTTGTCTTTGAAATTTCACTCTAACCTTTTGTACCCATGAGAGAGTTGGAACTACTCCACTCCTTAGCCTCATGCATGCTAACTCATTAAAGATGGTTGGGGGTGCGGGGAGGGGCACTTGGGATATACTTTGTTCAGCACAGTATTGTTTAACACACACCAAACTCTAGTTTAATCTCAAGCATCATCTCAAGATGGCATACTCCTGTGAGTGAAGGTAGGAGGATTAAATGCCAAAAGTCATCTTCAGGATATATATCAGGTTTGAGGCCGGCCTGGGCAACATGAAACCCTGTCTCAAAAGACAAGCAACAGGGCTGGAGGGATGGCTCATCTGTTGAGAGAAAGTATTGCTCTTGCACGGGACCTGAGTTCAAATCCAATACCAGTGGTTCACAAATGCCTGTAACTCTAGCTCTAGAGATTCTGATGTCTTCATCTGGTCTTCTTGGGGACACACACACACACATACACACACTCCCATTACAAAAATAAAAGAGATGCTTAGTTTTTTAAAAACAAACAAAAAAAAGATGGTGAGAGGAGAAGGCAAGATTTGAAGATCGCTTCCTTCTTCCTTTTGCAAAAGGTTCTGTCTTTCCTTCTGTGTTTGATTTTCTCCCCTTCCTTCTCCTCTCTTTAGTCACGTCAGCACCAACATCCACATACCACAATCCAGGCCAACAAACCATTGTGTATCTGTGGTATTTTCTGCATACTTATGTAGACTAAGGAAATAATACAAAACTAAGCAAAACAGAAACTTAAGAATGCTATCCTGGGGCTGGAGAGATAGCTCAGAGGTTAAGAGCACTGACTGCTCTTCTAGAGGTCCAGAGTTCAATTCCCAGCAACCACATGGTGGCTCACAACCATCTCTAATGCAATCTGGTGGCCTCTTCTGGCCTGCAGGCACACATGCAGATAGAACACTGTATACATAAAAAATAAATAAATTTTTAAAAATTAAAAAAGAAGAATGCTATCCCAGCTTTCTCCTCCCCAAATCTGGCCCCACCCCACATCCCTTGGATGCTCTCCACTAGCTGGATCCAATCAGAATCCAGAAAGAAAACAAGCTTACTAATGCATTGAAATAGGCCAGCCTCTGCCTCCCTCCCAAGACCCAACCTAAGCAAGAAGACAGGGACTTAAGTCTAGAGAGAGAGAGAGAGAAATCAGTAAATCATGTGTTCCCAACCCCTATGCCTGTAAGATACTTCATGGAAAGTTGTCATGGATTGTTCAAGCTCACTCTTGAAGTGGGGTTATCAGAGTATATTTGTCTCAAAGTGTCCGTCAAGGCCCCTTGTCTGGGATTGAGCTGATTCTGTTAACTCTGTACCATGGAGGGCAGAGTGTTAGAGGAAGGTCTAATACTTTGGTTCTAAAGCTGATTTCAATGCTGAGATCTGGTTACCACCCCTTCTGAAGCATTCTCTTGATTGGTTAATAAAAGTCGGTGATGGCCAATTAGCTGGGCAGATAGAGTATAGTAAGGTGGGACTTCCTGAGATGGAAACAGGAACCCTTGGTTTTACACAGAGTAATCTTTCTGCCAGGAGACATGGAAGCAGACAGATATGTTTGAGAGCTCTGGAAGGTAACAACAGTCCACATGGCTGTTTGGGATTAAATAGTCCGGGTTAATTTAGATTAGCTAGTTGAGAGTCTGCCCAGCTAAGGGCTAAACATTGAAACATTAAAAGGTCTTGGTGTATTTAATTATAGGGGAAAGGGCTGCAGCAGCCTATAGGCCCCCAGTCAAAGCAATCCAGGCCCATTGGCCTCCAGCTGAACCCAATGGCTGTTCCTCCAGGCCACCAGAAATTCTGATGGTCTATATAATAGTTTATAGTTATTAATAAGTATCCGGCAGCTACCCTGCCAACTTCACCACAGACCACCACCAGGCCGTCCCTCCAGGCATACAGACTTCTAAGGCAAGTCAGGCCAGCTGATCTCCCACCAGGCCGCTGGCTGCTCCGCCAGTCTAATATAATAACTTATAGTTACTAGTGAAGATATTAGTTAATAGAGTTTAGGTTGTAGGTGGTGAAGGCCACCCTTGGTCCAGGACTTTTCACCAGGACAAGTCAGGCCACCAGTTAATGTGGGTCAGTCCCGCCAGCCCACTAGCTGCTCTACTGCCCTAATCTTATTGTTTATACTTATTAATAAATACAATTGATAACTAAGTTGCAGTTTCAGTAGAAAATAGCAAAACAGCCTCAAAGAATACTGTGACTTTGAGAATGGCTAGAAGATGAACTATTCCCTACAGAGGTCACCATGATTTATCCCATTATATAAAGATGCCTGTAGTGATGAGGGGGAGCTGGAAGTTTAGTTGTGGCTGTTTGTCCACAGACAGAAAGCTCAACCTGGAACTCCAGCGGATGCTTCACCTTCCCCAGTTTCTTTTGGATGCTGTGTGCACCTTATCTGATGATGTCACCTCCCTGCAATTATTTGACCTTTGGCTTGGAAGCCCTAATGAGGGAATACTTTGCTCTGCCAGGACTGTTGCTATCAAAAACTTCAGCAGGCTACCTTAAAGGAGTTTTCCCAGTCAATTTCCCCTGGATATTTTGAGCACCTGATTTGATAATGTTTTATTGCCCATCTATCTAACACTATTTATCCTTTTTCTTCGGCTTGCTATATGCTTATCAAACTCACTCATTCAAAATCAAAAATGTAGTTGCCACAGATTGTTCTCTAGACTATACAGAACAGCTCTACTATACAACTGAAGTAAAGAAATAAAGCATTACCTAAGCAGTGGTGGCATTTGCCTTTAATCCTAGCACTCCTAGCCCTCAGGAAGCAGAGGCACGTGGATCTCTGAGATTCACCAGAAAAACCAACTCCACCATTTTGGGCCAAATTTGAAGCAAGCTGTCTTAAATATTAAATACTGACCAAGAGGTGGGCATTGGTCAAGTCCATTCCCTGGAATTCCCTCACCTGAGAATGGCCTTGAGCCACATGTTTCAAGGGCTTATAAGGACAAACCTATTGGCCACCATACTTTCCCATGAGGATTTGTTACTTCCCAAGAACTACAGTAATTCCCAGCATTCCAGGACTAGTAGGGCTCTATTTTGGGGGATGGTAGAGAGGATTACAGAGGACAACCTGGTCTACAGAGTGAGTTCCAGGACAGTCAGGAACTGCATAGTGAAACTCTATCTCTAAAAACAAACAATAACAATAAATGAATATAGCATTACTGACATTCTCAAGGTTCCTCACAAACCTCTCCCCCTCTCCTTAAAGACAACTATTACTTTGTGGGCATAGCTCAGTTGTTGGGTTCAATCCCCAGCGCCACATAAACTGGGCATGGTGGCACACACCTGCACTCCCAGCACTAGGGAAGGAGGGGCAGGAGGATCAGAAATTCAAGGTCATCTTCCAGTACATAGCAAGTTTGAGACCAGCTGGACTACATGAGACACTGGAAAGAGAGAAGGTAGAGTAAGAGAGAGGGAGGGGAAGGGAAAGGAGGAAGGAAAGGAGAGAAATCACTCAATCTCCCCACTCTCCAATACTAAGACTAGACCAGGGCCTCCCACATGATAGGCAATCACTCTGGAACTGAAGTTCATCCCTAGCCCCTTTTATTTTTATTTTGAGGCAAAGTCTTACTAAGTTACCAAGCAGGCTGGCCTTGAACTCACCTTGCAACCTACAAAAGCCTCCAGTTTGTGATCCTTCTGCCTCGGACACCTGAGCAGCTGAAAATACAGATCTGAGGCTCTAGGCCCAGACACTGACCATATCAAAATATGTGCTTCTCCCTCCCGAAGACCATCTTATATTTCTACTAAAAACACTCATATTTCATATATTTGGAGATTTACATGATGCTACCTTTATGTTTATAATATTTATATAAATGGGGGCTGGAGAGACAGTTCAGCAGCCAAGAGTGCTTGCTGCTCTTTCTAAGACCAGAGTTCTGAGACTGGAGTTCAGTCCCGCAACCCCATCAGGCACCTGAACCTCCAGCTCCAGGGGATTATGGTCTTCACAGGTACGACACTCACTTTCAAACTCACAGAGAGACACACACCTACATAAAACAAATCTTTCTTTTTAACCTTATCTCACATAAATAAAACTTTATCTAAACAATTGTATGCAATATGGATTTTTCTGACACTTTAACTTTTTTGGGGGGGAAGGGGTTTCGAGACAGGGTTTCTCTGTGTATCCTTGACTGTCCTGGACTCACTTTGTAGACCAGGCTGGCCTTGAACTCAGAGATCTGCCCTGAGTGCTGGGATTAAAGGCGTGCACCACCACACCTGGCAATTACAGACAGCTGTGAACGCCATGTGAGTGTTGGGACTTGAACCCCGGTCCTTTGAAAAAGCAGTCAGTTTTCTTAACCACTGAGCAATCTCTCCAGCCCACTTCAACTTTTAAAATTGTTTTTCTGTTATTTATTTGGCTGTAGGCTTTTTGTTTCTAATAAGATGTGTTAACCTGTTTCTAAAAACCACCATAGTAATGTCTGTTTATAATTTTTCACTATTTACACAAAGACTATGATAAACAGTCTTATAGATTTCTCCTTTCTCATAAGTGTAAAAAGGTCTCTCAGCTGGGTGGTGGTGGCGCACACCTTTAATCCCAGCACTTGGGAGGCAGAGGCAGGCGGATCTTTGTGAGTTTGAGGCCAGCCTGGTCTACAAAGTGAGTCCAGGACAGCCAAGGATACACAGAGAAACCCTGTCTCGAAAAACCAAAAAAAAAAAAAAAAGGTCTCTCTATGGCAAAATAATAACTATCTTAGTTTGAATCTCCTTAAAAACAGAGTCTAGAGCAAGGATTAAGTTATCAACATTTTGTTTAGGAGGTATAAGCCTGGGGCAGCCAGAATAAGAAAACACAAAGTTTGAGCAAAATACAAAGCATATACAAAGGTACAGTGCTGGACTGCACGACACTGGCCACTGCATACAAAGATACAATGCCGGACTGTACCACGCTGGCCACTGCCTCATAATTCACAAAAAAAGATGGGCACAGTATGTGACCTTTGAGCAACAACAACGAAGAAAGCCTTTGAAGAAGAAATTAATCCCCTAGCAGAATCCAGTGAATGGAGAAGGGCTCTTATCTGCCCATCTCCCTTCCGGGCTTCCGTTTCACCCCACAGGAAGCTGAATTTCTGGGCCTGTTGCATCATCTGGCTTCTTGCCAGCCAGGCAAGCAGTCAAACCCCTTTACCCTATATAATATTGTATGGAAGCCTAATAGGAGGGGATCAGTTCCTGCAGTTTGTCTATTCTAAATAAACTTCCAGAAAGTCTAGGCTCTGGTTCAGATTCCTACCAACCCAGGAACCTTAGCAAAGATGGCAATGTCGTCCTCTAAAACCAGGAGGGACGAGACAGGAAGGAGGAAGTGGTTGCAGGATCTGAGGAACCATTTTGTGCTGAACAACCATATGTATGTTTCTGATATAACATGTGTACCTAATGTTTGAAAATAGTTCTCCAAAGCAATTACAATTCTACCTACAAGCTAGAATTCAAACTGTTTCTTTGGGTTTTGCTTTTGTTTGAGGGCTCTTGTTTATTTGTTTGTTTGTTTGTTTATGTGTATCAATATTTTGCCTGCATGTACCAGTGTGCACCACACATATGTCTTGTGCTGACAGAGTTCTAAAGAGTGTTGATTCTTTGGAGTTATAGGTGGTTGTGAGTCGCCATGTGGGTGGTGGGAACTGAACCTAAGTCCTCTGCGAGACCAGCCAATGCTCTTAATCTGTGAGCCATCTCTCCAGCCACTGTTTATACACACACACACACAACACAACACACACACACACACACACACACACACACACGGTTTGGGTTTGTTATTTTTGTTTTTGCTTTTCAAGACAGGGTTTCTCTGTGTAACAGTCCTGGCTGTCCTGGACTCAATTTGTAGACCAGGCTGGCCTCAAACTCACAGAAATCCACCCGCCTCTGCCTCCTGAGTACTGGAATTAAAGGCGTGCACCACTACTGCCCCACACACTGTTGCACATTTTTGCCAACATGTAGTATTTATCCTGCTTCATAAAGTTAACTAAGTTGATGTGAGGTGACATTAACATTGTTTTAATTAACATTATTTGATTTATTATCAGTGAAACTGAGTATCTTTTCCATCGCTGAATTAATTACCTTGTTGTGTTGGAATCTACAGGGAAAGACTTATACTCAATTTAAATTAAATTAAATGAATTTATTCTTACTGCTAGCAGAAGAATGGCAGCCTTAAAGCCAAAGGGTGTATGATGCCAAAGGGGCTAAAGGAAGGGTTTATAAAGGTGAATATCAAAGGTATACATTACAATTATCTATGGAATCCATAGCTTATTTTCTTCTTTCCCATTCTATTTCTCATTGTAATTCCCATTTGTATGTTGGTTTTCTTTCCCATTGTATAGAAATAAAAATACCACTTCATCCCATTCCCACAGTGATAAGTGAGTTTGCAAAAGCAGAAAGTAAGTGGTTAAAAACCTCACAGCAGGACCACCGCTGTGTTCTTTTTATCTCACCTTAGGCCGCTGGGATCTCACAGGCATTCCAGGACAAAGGTCAGTGGCCCTAAAGGGATGCCTGGTACCATATTAAGTTTCTTTAGCCAGCACAGGGGACTTAATTGTAAATTATTACACAGGTCTGAGCACTTTAGGGCAAGTGTCATCAGGTTAGGGCTGGCTGACATGTCCCTGCAACCTGTTAAAATATTTTCCTTTTTTTTTCTTTTTATGAACTGAATTGTGTGTTTTAAATCCTCTAAGTATGAAAAGATAAATATTTTTCACATTGCAAAATTCTTCTCTGTTCCTAGATTATTTGTCCACTTTGGTATCTTGATAAAGAGGAGTTAACTCTAACATAATCCAAAAAATCTCAATTATTCCAATGTTTTATTGGAGATGACTACTAAAACCTAGCAATTATTTCTTCAAAATAGCTAATGTTTTTAAAATTCTTGTTATTGACTATTTTGATAGTTCTCCTGATATTGAACTATCCTTGAATTCCTATAACAAATCTTAAATGGATATTCTTTATCATGGATACCTAATTATGAACTACTTGTTTATATTTACTAGTAATTTACAGATTTTTCACACCTAGATTAGTAAGTGGTCATATTCCCTGGAGTTGGTTTTTGCAGTGTCTTCCTCAGGACTGATAGTTAATTTAACTAGAATCCAAAAACACGGGAAGCTGATGATTTGTTTCAGTATTTAGGAGCACTGGCTTTTGTCCCCAGCACCAGATGGTGGTTCACATCATCTGTAACTTCAGTTTCAGAGGATCCAATATCCTCTTCTACCCTCCTTGGACTCTGCTTTTCTGTGGTACACCAACACATTCAGACAGAACGCCCATACACATAAAATAAAGACAAGTAAGTCTTTAAAATAAGAAGAGGAGGAGTAGGGAGAGATTTCTAGTTTTTTTCTGTCTGACTGATGACAAAGATCTCAGTTAAGTTGAACTACACGGAACTGCCATCTAAGTCTGTCCATTTTCTCTGCATGTCCTTTCTTTCCTCCATGTCCTTCAACCCCATAAAACACTGTCCAGGACATACTCGAAGGATTTTCTTTGTAGTATCTCTCCTGCCAAGAATAAAACATCCCTCTGACAGTAGTGTGTGCAGGGATGTTTGGCTATGCTGAACTGGCTGTCAAAAGCAAACACAAGGAGTTAGGAAGCAATGACTACAGTCAGATCTTAACAATGAGGCCTGGCTTGAGCACATGGATGACTCAGCTCTCTGTCCCCACATCTGTTAGCTCTGACAGACTGGGGAGGAGTTAAAAATTAAGATAAATTTGATATTGAAGGTAATCCAGAAGCCAGAGCTGCACTTAGATATCAACAGGTAGAGAGTTATCCTGGGTCTCTACCACCACCTCCACCACCCTGGCCCGTGCTCTACACGGCCATCCTCAAAGTTTACCTGGGACTAGCCAAGGGACAGGACCCTGTAATAGAATATTTTTATTTATCACACTTATATTTATTAATACTTGTCAATCACCTATAAAACACCGAAATCCTATAACCCTAAACCTATAGTCTAAAATCTGTAATCTACCTAAAAATACCTTAATACCTAAAAACACTCTAATACCTAATTAAAAACACTTAACACTATTTTAAGTTTCTTAAAAGGATATTATTCTTAGCATAGTTCTGCGCAGGGTGGCTTGGCTTACCGCAGTCCCAGCATGCAGTATCTTTAAGCTCAAAGTCCACTGGGGCCTATCTTGCCAGTGTGTAAGGCCAGTCTATTTTCACTATCCAACTGTGGCCAGTTTATAAGGGCAGTCTTTTCTATCAGCGAAGAATTGCCTCCACGGTCTCCCTGGCTTGGAAGTCTCAAGTCGGAAAGCTTATCCAAACAGCTTTCCAATTTCACTTGTCACACTTGTTGGGCCTAAGTGCCTAAATCAGCCGGACTCAGTGCCTGCCCAAGCCAGACTCAATTTTGGAGACCTGTCTCAAAAATGGGGAAGTCCAGACACTTCCACACTAGAATGATTCAGCATAGTCCATTCTGGTGTTAACCCTGCCTGACTACACCCACACTCGTTTAGTTTATTGGCCTTCTCTATACCTTATCTCTTACTTCACCATCTATGTAACCTCACACTACTCCTTCACCCTGTCCCCCCCCTTTCTACCCTATAAAGGAAACTGCCTGTAACAATAAAAACGAGACCCTGCCTCCAGGTGTCTCCCGACTCAATGTGTTCTTCCCCGGTGTGGCTGGGGGTCTGGATCATCAATACTCACCGTCTGGCTCAGCCCCAGAGCCAGGGCTGGCTGATTCAGTCCTTCACTCCTTCCCCTGACCTCCTACTAGAGACCCAGCACTCACTCACCTTGGTGGAGGGTCTCCCAGCATTCCTGTTGCTGTGGTTACCGACATTTGCTCAGGCTTTCCCAAGTCCCTTTAACAGGGCAGTCTGAGTGGTCCCATCTCTCTATCCTCGGTGGAGGGTCTCCCAGCATTCCCCCTGCTTCTCAAGGTTAATGACGTCTTGTGCGTGGCTTGCAAGGTTTCTTATCAACAGGGAAGGGACGCCAAACTCTTCCCTATGTAAGGTCAGATGCCAATCTGAACTGTCTATTAATTTCACTAAAAAAAGGCTTAACTTCTACCACAGTACCCCATGGTCCATTTATTTACACATACTAGCCACAAGTCAGTCTTCCTTCCCTACCTCCCCTAAGTGAGGTTACTCAGATGTTGTGAAATTACATATATACATGTAAACGTACATTCATACACACACACACACACACACACACACACACACACACACACACACACA
>CAJQZJ010031925.1:1838480-1878628 GCA_907164525.1 Lophiomys imhausi
TGTGTGTGTGTGTGTGTGTGTGTGTGTGTGTGTGTGTGTGTGTGTGTTTTGTTTTGTTTTGTTAATACATGGTCTCACTATATAGCCATGGCCTGGAACTCACTATGTAGACTGGGCTGGCCTCAAACGCAAAGACATCCACCTACCTCTAACTCCCAGGTGCTAGAATTAAAGCATATACCACTATGTCTGTTTTTTTTTTTTGTTTGTTTGTTTGTTTGTTTTTGTTTTTTTGTTTGCTTGTTTTTTGTTTTTTTAATGTAAAAGAATCTACTATTTTCCAGGCCACCTTCACCTCTAGTATTTTGGGTATATTGAAGCAGAGTCTCACTATGTAACTGAGGTTAGCCTTGAACTTTGGATCTTGCTGTTCTTTCTTTCCAAATGTTGGAATTATGAATGTGGCCCATCTGGAAAACAGGGACTGACTTTTTTTTTTTTTAATGGTTTTTCGAGACAGGGTTTCTCTGTGTAACCCCTTGCCATCCTGGCTGTCCTGGACTCACTTGTAAACCAGGCTGGCCTCCAACTCACATTGATCCACCTGCCTCTGCCTCCCAAGTGCTGGGATTACAGGTGTGTGCAACCACTCCTGGCTTGGAGACTGAGTCTTTTAAGTAGGGTTATTTCCTAACTCCTGAAGACAAAAACCATTACAAATGCTGGTAGTTGGAACTAATGAGGTAGAAAGAGAAGTTTCCCAAAGAGCCAATGAAAGGGCTGGCCCAGAGCTCCCATGCACACTCCTACTTTTGGGGCACCTCACACATTCTTTTTTTTTTTGGTTTTTCGAGACAGGGTTTCTCTGTGTAACAGCCTTGGCTGTCCTGGACTTGCTTTGTAGACCAGGCTGGCCTCGAACTCACAGAGATCCGCCTGCCTCTGCCTCCCAAGTGCTGGGATTAAAGGCGTGCGCCACCACGCCCAGCCTCCCTCACACATTTTTTTTTTTTTTTGGTTTTTCGAGACAGGGTTTCTCTGAATATCTCTGGCTGTCCTGGACTCGCTTTGTAGACCAGGCTGGCCTCGAACTCACAAAGATCCGCCTGCCTCTGCCTCCCAAGTGCTGGGATTAAAGGCGTGCGCCACCACCGCCCGGCCCCTCATACATTCTTGATGGAAGTTGATTGTCTATCCAAATAGGTTGTAGTATCTATTCTTCTCTCTGTGGGCATTGCCTCTTATGTTCCCCAGATCAGCAGGCAATGGCATTCTTTTGGTCCAGCCAGGCATCCCAGAGAAACTCAAACCCTGTTGTCAGATATCGAAGACCCACCGAAGGAAATTGACCTCCCCACTTGTCACTGTCTCTCTGTGCAGGGATGGGGAGGCTTCAGAGTGTGCTCAGGTAGGGAAAACAATTTCTCTGCTCCACTCCCCTACCCCTGAAGCAGCTTTGCTCCTTCCCCAGCCTGCTCTAAGAAACTGGCTGCAAATGGGGAAAGGGGAATTAATTCTTCCAGTAGTGCTGGATGGAGTGGTATGGAAGTTCAACTCCTTCCTCTTTCATGGTTTTTGTCTCCCTTCTCTACCATTGACTTGTATAACTGGAAGACCCCCCCCCACCCTCTTTTTTATACAAGTCAATGTATGACCCTCTATAGCCTTTATCAGTCTCTTGGAAATTGTTTTAAGGTAAGAAGATGCTGGACACTCTCACCAAGCACTATTGGAAGGATTAGAATCAGCAGTCAGAAAACTTAACAGCTAATTTAAGGTAAGTCAGGTTAATCAAGAATCTGAGGAGTCCCCCACTGGGTTTCTGACTCAGTGAGCCATATTGGGCATTTACTTCCATAGTCCCAGATGCCCCCTGAAAGCCAACAAGCCACTAATATTGCCTTTGTCATCCAGTCGACCCCAGGCAGAAGGAGGAAGCTCCAGAAATTTGAGGGAATAAATACGTCTCAACTTTTGGAAGCAGCTCAGAAAGTTTACCACAGCTGAGATTGAGCTGCAGACAGACAGCTCTCCCATGCACTGCAGTTGGAGGAACAGACCAGAGAAATGGCAAACTAGACCAGGAGAAAGCAAGGCATGTGGGTGGGTGGGGGGCGGGGGTCAGGGGGCTAATGTATAGAAGGGGAGGGGCTGACATGGGGATTTACCAACATTGTTTGGTAAGCCCTGAGTGCAGATCTGTTGGAATCTAGACAAAAATATCCACAAAGCAGTGAGCTCCCGTAGGCAGATAGCCTTCCGATAGCCTTGGCCATGGAAGAGGAATGTAAACAGGCAGCAGAAGGCCTTTCAGAGACTTTTCAAAGCTTGGTTCTCAACCATCCTAATGCTGTGACCCTTTAATACAGCTCCTCATGTTATGGTGGCCATGGAAGAGGAATGTAAACAGGAAATAGAAAGCCTTTCAGAAACTTTTCAAAGCTTGGTTCTCAACCGTCCTAATGCTGTGACTGTTTAATACAGCTCCTCATGTTGTGGTGACCTCCCACCATAAAATTATCTTTGTTGCTACTTCATAACTGTAATTTTGCTATTGTTATGGATTGTTATGTAAGCATCTGTGTTTTCTGATGCCCTTAGGCAAAGAGTAGTGTGAAAGGGTAGTCCCCACCCCAAAGGATTGAGAACCACTGAGAGTCCAAGCTCTGGGGAACAGAGTCTCAGCCAAAAAGGTTCAGCTGTGTGTTCCTTGGGTCATATATGTAGGCTACAACCTAGAAAAGGGAAAGCAGACATTTCTCCATGACCATATTTCAGCCTACTTGGGAATCCTTGCTCCCACACTGAAAACAAAAGCAAATACACACAGGTATGGGAATTCCTGGGGGCAGTTGAATATTGCCAGCTGTGAATATTGGGGTTTGCTGAGATAGCCACGCCCCTCTATGTCAGCACTGGGGGTACACAGCCTTTGGAAAGAACCTTCAAGGCCTTAACAAAGATGTCTGTGTATTCCAGCCTGGGCCTTCTCAGATTTTAGTGAGCTATTCCACTTCCACTTGTACAACTGAGGATGAGGCCAGAGGCTTTGCCTAGGGGGTCCTCATGTAAACCCTGGGACTCTGGCAAAGACTGATGATGTGTCTGTCCAAGAGACTTAATCTGGGTAAAACCAGATGACTGGCATTCATAAGGGCCTTAGCTACCACCGCCCTGCTGGTAAAAGAAGCTGACAAATTAACCTAAGGGAATGAACTGCTCCTGACACCCTAAGCTCTGTTGAAGCTCTCTGGAGGGAAGCACCTACGAGATGGATGTCTAACGCCTGAGTAACCAAATACCAAGCCCTGTTCTGGATCAACCCTGCATTCTGTTCCACAAGACATCAGCCCTCAACCCTGCCAGGCTCATGCCGCACAAGGACACCTGCACTTCTTGAGGTGACAGTCTATCAGGCCTGATCTGACTGACATCCTGTTGGCAACACCAGATGAAGTATTGTTTACAGATAGGAGCTGTCTGTCCAAGACTGGATCAGGTATGCAAAGTCAGTGGTGGTGACCCAAGACAAGATAAGGCAATCTGGGCACAATCTTGAGCAGAGGAAGATCAGCTCAATGAGCTGAGATTTTAGCTTTGTCTCAAGCACTCTATTGGAGGAATGAATGACAAAGTTATTCCCATATACATCAATAGCCAATATGCTTTTGCCCACATCCATGGGGCTTCATAAGATAATCAATAACCTCTTCAGGAAAAGAAAAAAAAATCTTGGGGCAGGAGAGATGGCTCAGAGGTTAAGAGCACTGATTGCTCTTCCGAAGGACCCAGGTTCAAGTCCCAGCACCCACATGGCAGTTCACAGCTGTCTGTAATGGCCAGGTATGGTGGTACACGCCTTTAATCCCAGCACTCAGGAAGCAGAGGCAGGAGGATTTCTGTGAGTTCAAAGGCTAGCACGACCTACAAAGTGAGTCCAGGACATCAAGAAGTACACAAAGAAACCCTGTCTAGAAAAAAAAAAAGACAAAAATAAAAAACCAAAAAAAAAAAAAATCTTGTCAGGTGTGGTGCATGCCTTTAATCCCAGCATTCAGGAGGCAGAGACAGAGAGGCAGGTGGATCTCTGTAAGGCCACTCAGATCTACAGATCGAGTTCAAGGACAGCCAGGGCTACACAGAGAAATGCAGTGTCAAAAAACCACAAGAAGGAAGAGGAGGAGGAGAAATCTTAGCTCTATGTGAAGCTATCTGGTTATCAAAGTGGATAGCCATTGTTGTCCATTGCAAAGACATCAAAAAGCAATTCCCCAGTATCCAGAGGCAACAGAATACCTGACTTGGCCACCCAGGAAGTGGCCCTGGAGCCAGTGAAGCCTCTTCAAGCCTTGGTAAAAAGCTGGGGCCCAGCTTTCTACCAAGAGACTGGTGGGGTGAAACAAGAACTGTCCACACAGAATAAACAAGGATGATGGATGTGGAAAGGATGGACTGTAAAGCCATCCTTCCTGTGAGTTTAGGAAGGTGACTGGTTATAGATCTCCACCAAGAAGCCATAAAAACTGCTGAACTACTCAGACTTGGGTATCATGTTCCAAATTTGGAAAGCTTGAATGAAGATTCCACTTTTAGATGTGCTGACTGTGCTCAAGTAAACCCCAAAGAGGGAAGGAAGATCCACAAGGCATCTGGGCTCAAAGAGATGGACCTGAGAACATTGGGAGTCGGACTTTACTAAAATCAATTTAGCTATACATAATTGCTGCTGTTTGTGGATACCTTCTGAGGATGGATGGATGGAGAAAAGGCTCCAATAGTTACTAAGACATTTCTTTAAGAAATAATTCCTAGGTTTGGGCTGTCCTTAGCTTTGGGGTCAGACAATGGTCCAGCCTTCATGACGAAAGTGCCTCAAAATCAGGCAAAGATATTAAATATTAATTGGAAATTGTATTGTGCATATAGGCCAAAGTGCTCAGGTCAGGTAGAAGGGATAAATACAACTCTTAAGGAGACTCTAATCAAACTGGTCCTGGAAACAGGCAAAAATGAGGCCAACATCCTCCCCTATCAGGGCCTGATATACTCCTTACTAGGCATACTTTAGATAAGGAGGATTTTGTCTGGACCCAGACAAGTCTGTACCCAGTTATCCCCACAACACAATAAGCCTTGAAGATAAGACTGACCAGAGTTTTCCTAACCCAGGATTCACAGTCCCTATCAGTCCTAAACTTGGATATAGACATTCAGAAAAAGTGGAGATATTTTTCTGGTGGACCTCTTATTGTTCCTACCTTCTAGGGTGGAACAATGTGGATCTGGAGCAGAGATGGAGTCAGGAAATTAGGTGTGGAGAAGAGTGGCTATAAAAAGGCCTTCAGGGATTATAATTTTAAGCATGCCTGCCAGTGGTGAGTTGTTCTGTCAAGGACAAGGTACCTGCATCATGTCCTCAAATTACCTAGCTTGCTCGTACTAATGGTTTGATTAAATGTGCCCCGTACAACTCACTGGAAAGTCACACCTCCACTCTATGTATACTGGTCTATTGTGGCGAGCCACAAAACTGTGGTGAGCTGCAACCCTAAGATGGCGCCTGGCTTGATGCCAGAAAGCTCAAGCTTAGCTGTAAACAAGCCTTAGTTGGTAGCAGCTGCCTAGCTCGGTGTGCTTCCTCCTTTTGTGAGCCTATCTTGGATCGCTAGGTGGCATGATCTGATTGGGTTTGAGTAGGCATATAAGGGCTTGGGGGAGGAGAAGCAGAGAGACACAAGCAGAGAAGCAGAGACACAAGCAAGGATTTCGGAAGACTGTTTTCAAGGGACCTGAATAAACTGCTTGAGAAGAGCTTTTTCGAGTTGCGTCATCCTTGCTGGTCGAGGGGGACGCGACAAGTGGTGGCCCGTACGGGGAACCAGAAAAGACTCAGAACTCTTGCAGTCAGGGGCAGTGCACTGGTAAGTTCCCGGGATAAATTGGGACAATAAAGTTTCGCGGAAATAGCGAACAAAAGGTAAAGTTTTGCGGAAATTGCAAACAAAAGGTAAAGTTTCGCGGAAATTGCGAACTAAAGGTAAAGTTTCGCGGAAATTGTGAACTAAAGGTAAAGTTTCGCGGGAAGTTGCGAACTACAAGGTCTCCGGGAGGGAGCAATAAAGTTCCGTGATTCGGACGAGTAGAAGACACAACTGGCAGAGCAAGGTGAGGAAAGCAGAGAGTGCCTCACAGAAATGGAGCGAATGCTGGCCTTGCTGGCCTTTATCAGTTGCTGGGATAAGCTTGGGAGAGATCTAGATTTTACCTGGGAGCAAGGTACATTGCAGGGAGGAGCACGGCCTATTTGGAGACTTGTTCATAGTTGTTTAGGAGATCAGAGATATTGCAAGGCAGTGGAAAAAGGACAAGAGGCATTAGAGGAGTTAAAAGAGGAGCGCTTGGTCAAATCTGGGAAAGATACTTCGGAAGAGGATAGCTCAGAGTCTGAAGAGGAACTTGAAATGTTAGCAAGGGAAATGGAAAAGTCATCTTTGAGGAAGAGTTCTGACTGTACCCGGATAGAGCCCTCAGGTCCGGGGCCGCCTGTGTTGGCACCGCCTTCATATAATGAGACTTCCCCTCTGAGTGGTCCTAGTGGGCATTCTGTCCAAATATCTGGAGGGAAGTGAGACATGAGCTGTACTACCCTGTCTTTCAGGATGGAGGGGGAAATCGTTATCATGAACCTCTCGATTTTAAGGTAATTAAAGCACTCGCTGAGTCTGTCCGCACTTATGGGATTAATGCTGCTTTCACTGTAGCTCAGGTGGAAGCTCTTCGTCATTATTGCATGACTCCTAGTGACTGGATGAGCTTGGCACGTGCCTGCTTGTCCTCTGGGCAGTATTTAGATTGGAAGGCTTTCTTGATTGAGTTTGCTAATGAACAAGCTGCTGCTAATCGTGCAGCAGGAAACCCAGCCTGGGATGTGGACATGCTTCTTGGGCAAGGTCGATATGCTCAACAACAAACTGGGTATCCGGCTCAGGTGTTTGAGCAAATCAATTTAATCGCAACCAGAGCTTGGAAATCATTGCCTAACAAAGGGGAAGTGAATGGCAATCTAACCAAGATTATTCAGGATCCCCTGGAGCCTTTCTCAGACTTTGTGGCTAGAATGGTTGAGGCCGCTGGAAGGGTATTTGGAGACCCTGATTTGGCAATGCCCTTAATTAAACAACTTGTGTATGAGCAATGTACAAAGGAGTGTAAAGCAGCTATCACCCCTTATAAGAACAAGGGGTTGGAAGCCTGGATGCCTCAGTGCAGACTGCCGCTACCTTGAATAATTTGTCAGCCAATGTAGCCACGGCCTTGGATGTATTGTGGCAGGTGGCCCAGATTGGCTGTGAGTGGAAAATGACTGGTTTATGTGTGACCTCTGTGCCATATCAAAATTATACTGTAGCTGCAAATTTGTCTAAGCAACTCTCTCAGTATCTTACAGGAAATTGGTCTGGCGAGTTTGATAAGCTGATGCAGAATCTGAGAACTGCCATCGTGCATGTGAATTCCACCCGGGTTAATGTCTCTGTTGCTGAAGGACTGTCAACATGGATCCTCTGAGCCATGATTCATCTGAAGGAATGGGCGGGAATGGGTGCCCTAGAAGGCATGTTCTTCCTAGTCAGTTTCATTGCCCTATGGTGTATCTGTAAGATGAGGATTTCACAGAGGAAAAGTAATGCCATACTGGTGCAAGCCTTTGCTGCCTTGGAGGCTGGACAGCCACAAGCTTGGTTGACTGTCCTAAAGGACTAAGCTATCATCACGCTCAGGATGCGAGGCTAAGCACTGCACTTGGGGTCAGCTTCTAGCGACTTCAAGAAGGGCATGTTTGATTGCATATGGGTTGGTATCCTAGTTTCCCATCTCTGAGAAAAAGATACCGGACGGGTATGGCACCAGCCTGGTTGGCTACTGGGCGTGGGGTCATTACAATGTCCTTTACATGCATATCAGAGATCAGACCTCTACCCTTGCCTGTTGCGTTTTAAAACAAAAAGGGGGATCTGTGGCAAGCCACAAAACTGTGGTGAGCCGCAACCCTAAGATGGCGCCTGGCTTGATGCCAGAAAGCTCAAGCTTAGCTGTAAACAAGCCTTAGTTGGTAGCAGCTGCCTAGCTCGGTGTGCTTCCTCCTTTTGTGAGCCTATCTTGGATCGCTAGGTGGCATGATCTGATTGGGTTTGAGTAGGCATATAAGGGCTTGGGGGAGGAGAAGCAGAGAGACACAAGCAGAGAAGCAGAGACACAAGCAAGGATTTCGGAAGACTGTTTTCAAGGGACCTGAATAAACTGCTTGAGAAGAGCTTTTTCGAGTTGCGTCGTCCTTGCTGGTCGAGGGGGACGCGACAGTCTATGTTATCTCCCAAGTATATGTCTATAATGGAGAAGAGGTGAGAGCTCATATTGTCCTTGAATCATTCAATGTTAACAAAGGCCAAACATGCTCCAGTTCTGATCCTGATCCTAGTAGGGGGAGAAATAGCCAATAGAACTACCAAAGGTCCTCAGCTTTGATTGTTGGGAAGCAAAACTTTAAGGAACTCAGTTCCCAGACAGACCTAGGCCATTTGCAAAATTCTCTTTCCAGGCCGAGCTGACTTCCTCACAGAGGAAGTCCTGCAGAACTGAAGGAGGTTAGACCTCCTTTGCATGAAACATGGAGGACTTTGCATGGCCTTAGGAGAAACTTGCTGTTTCCATGCTGACCAATCAGTGGTAATTAGGGAAAATCTTGCCATGGTCAGAGAAAATCTCAAAGAAAGGGAAGAAAGGAAACATAGATCAGATAATTGGAACCAGTCCTGTTTACCTGGTCCTCATAGCAGACAACCTTACTGTCATCCTTAGCTCGACTGTTGATTCCTCTTCTGATCAGGCTGATGGTTAGACCCTGCATCTGTGGGGAAATCTTCCTGATAAGGTCAAAGTCTGGCATTAGGGGAAAGCCCTGAGCTCGGTGCAAAATGAGATTCCCTTTGTCATGGATATCTCCCCTTCTCTACCCAGGGGTTTCCAAAATGCCAGACCCCACACCTTGTATCTTAGAAATGTCATATGACCCGCAGGGAAGTTACGGGTCATATATATATATATATTAGGGGTTTTTTTGAGACAGAGTTTCTCTGTGTATCCTTGACTGTCCTGGACTCACTTTGTAGACCAGGCTGGCTTTGACCTCACAGAGATCCATTTGCCTCTGCCTCCGAGTGCTGGGATTAAAGGCGTGCACTACCATGATGCCTGGCAGGTTCAATCTTTCCACCCCACCCCCCCATAAGAAACCTAGTCACTGCAGCTGATAACCCCATACCTGCCTCCTAAGCTTTCAGAGGTATCGAGCTTCTGCTCTCCCACACTATCTGTAGCAGTGCTCACCTGTGGTGGCTGATTGCTGCCTGTTTCTGAAGCAGCCACCAGATTTGCCCAAGCCAAGTCTGGCTCCCACTTGGTTGGATCCAGGAGCCAAGCTTCTTGAAGTTGCATGGCCTTGCACCAGAAGCTTAGCTAAAAGCTCTGACTTTTTACTGTGCTACAGAGAGGGTCTCTCTCTCCTACATGCTTATCATAAGGGCTGTAATACTTAGTGGTGGAGATAATCCATTTTCCTGTCTCTCTGGGATATCCTGTGACACAGATCCCATCCTGTGTTCCATCTTTTTCTGCCCAGAAACTGACTGGGCTCAGACCTTCCAATGGAGAAGCATCCACTTCCAGCTCAATACCGGAAAAGGCCCCCAGTAGCTACCAGGAAGACACAGAGCCACATACATCCTCAACTGCATGGCCAACTACATCAAACAGATAATAAACTGTTAAGCTGCTTGTCTTTAGGAACAACGATTTCCCCCTAGAACAGGACAAGTCAATGATTTGACACATGTTCATAGAAGCAGTGGGGAATGTGATAGGGCAAAATAGTCCACAGGTTCCTTCATCTTGTGTTCTTGCTGAGGCCATTTCAGGTTTAACTAGAATTTGATCTCCTTGACACAGAATCCCAGGGAAAATTATCTAACTCTATTCTAGGAACTTGAGGTTGAGTTGTCCCAGCTAACTTAGCTTCTGTTAAACTGCTTGCTTGTGTAACCATCCTACCCTCTGCAGCTAACTGCTTGTTTTAGATTCTGTTTAACTGCTTGCTTGCACAACCAACACCCTCCAGCTGCAGAGTGAGATACCAGGAGGTGGTTTTTGCCTTTACAAGCCCCTTGTTCTAAATGCTGAGGGCTATACTTAGCTCCCAAATACTTGAATGTAGTCCCAGCTGGCTGGAAGAAAGGTTTTAAATTAGCTATAAACTATGTCTGAATGATCATCTCTAATTGGCTCTCCATCACACTAGGGAGAGGAAAGATAGCTCAGGCAATACAACACTTTTTTTTTTTTTCTGAAAGCCCAAGAATCTGTATTCCATCACCAGAATCCACATTTGTAAAGCTAGGCATGCTGTCATGTGCGGGGAGAAGAAAGTTCATGGGTTCATGGGGTGCATTGCCCGGTCAGCCTGCCTGGCTTACTGGTCTGAGTTCCTGGCCAAAAATAAAAGTAAGAAAATAGTGAGTGATGCCTGTGGTGCTGGAAGCATGATACTCAAGCTTGTCCTCTGGCCTCTACTCACAAATATACATATGTGCACATGCTCTCTCTCTCCTCTCCACTCCTCTCCTCTCCCCCCCCCCCCCCACACACAATAACAGCCCCTAAAATTTATATAACTTGTAGCTGCTTAAATTACTATTTTATTTAGGACTCTCCACATGTCAAATACAGCCCAGGACTGGGTATGCGACTGATTGGTGACATAGGGCATGCTGAGTTTAATCCTCAACAGTAAAAACAAACAAAAGTGTAGAGACTTGATTGATGGTAGAAAATCCTTCAGTTGGAATGTTTGCTTTTCTTGTATTAAGGTTCAACTAAGAAAAAGTAAACCGATTTTGAACCTGGTATGTCTAAAAACAAACAAACAAAATACAGGATTGCCCGTGCTTAATAATCCAAGATGGTTGAGAGTCAGTCTTCGTTCTTCAGGATTTAAGTGTTCAGATACTGCCCCCATGCAGAACCCAGAGCCAGAAAAGCCACTATCCTGATACTCACAGATCACACCCACTCACTTCCTGTTATTCATTCCCTAGCTGACAAGGAGGGCAGTTGTTCTATTTGCAGAGAACAGTCATTGGAATGAAGCCAGATGTGGAGGAGTAGATTCGGTTGGGCGCTCTAGCTCCACAGTAGATGCCTGACCCACCAGGTCCAGCCAACCGCATCTTCCATCCAGTTCTGGTTTGAAACAGTCCTGAACCCAGCTGTTGCTGAGGACGTAGAGAGCACTGTGCTCTTTCTGCTCTGGTGTTCAGTTATTGGAATGGAAGTGTGTCCTGCTAAGAGGCAGGAAGTAGAAAGTGCTTCAGCTAAAGCTGGGGGCAGAGCCAAGGGTGTGACAGAAAACATCTAGCAAAATCATACAGATGAGAAACCCAGACGCACTTGAAACAATTTCCTGGTTAAGTCAACAAAATGTGTTTGTTTTGAGGCAGAGTCTTCTTCTGAGGTTCAGACTAGCCTTGAATTTGCTATTTAGACCAGGATGGCCCCAAAGTTGCCATTAATCCTCCTGCCTTCCAAGGGAAAGGGATTGTTGGCATGTGTTAGATTTCAGACCCAGGGCAAGCAACTGAGGTGCCTATACCAAAGTGAGCCTGGACTCCAGGTTCTCCCAGCATCCCTCAGTCCCTATCTGTTACAGGGCATGGCTGACATACCCCCCCACACACACACCCCTTACACACATTCTGAACTTTCCAGCCCAGGGACTGGGCTTCCCTTCCCCCAGAGGCTATTTACTATATAATCCAGACATTTTGGCTCTCTCTCTCACTACATAATCCAGACATATTCTCTCTCTCTCTCTCTCTCTCTCTCTCTCTCTCTCTCTCTGCACACTTTCCCTCTCTGTCCCCCCTTTCTATCTCCCTGAACCCAGCTAAGAGATGCCCCAATAAACCTGCCTTTATATACTTTTAATTCAGAATGAGTTGGCTTATTTTGTCAGTGGAGAAAACCTGTTAATATGTACCAACACACGTGGCTTTCTTTTTATTTTTTCTTTCTTTTCTTTTTTGTTTTTTTATCTTTTTTGTTTTAGTATTTTTGCTTGTATGTATGCCTGTATATCATATTCATGTGAGATGTGTACAAAGGCCAGATGAAGGCATCAGATCTCCGTAAAGTGTAGTTACAGAGCACTGTATGCGTCCATGTGTATACTGGGAATCAAATACCAGTCTTCTGCAAGAGCAGCCAGTGTTCTTAACCGAGCTATCTCTCCAGCCTCCCCCACCACACACATATTTTTGTGCCATTTCTGATACTCATAAGTCAAGAGATTTTAATGAATGCTACCATTCAGGGCAAGACTAGCTTGTAAACCTCATGTTGTGACCATCCAAAGCTGCTCGAGGACCTGAGCACATGGACTCAGGTCTACATGCCCAGAGTCAAGATGGAAACTCTTAAAGCTGGGAGTGGAGGCACTATCAGAATACTGCTTTTAAAAAAATTGTTGGAGAGAACGAGGAGGAAGGAGAGAAAATGGCGTCCACAGATTACAGTACCTACAGCCAAGCTGCAGCCCAGCAGGGCTACAGTGCTTATACTGTCCAGCCAACTCAAGGATATGCACAGACCATCCAGACATATGGGCAACAAAGCTATGGAACCTATGGACAGCCTACTGATGTCAGCTATACCCAGGCTCAGACCACTGCCACCTACGGGCAGACTGCATATGCTACTTCTTATGGACAGCCTCCCTCTGGTTATACTACTCCAACTGCCCCCTAGGCATACAGCCAGCCTGTCCAAGGATACGGCACTGATGCTTATGACACCACCACTGCTACAGTCACCACAACCCAGGCCTCTTACTTCATATGGCATCCAGCCTGCCTACCCAGCCTATGGCCAGCAGCCAGCACCACCGCACCTACAAGACCACAGGATGATAACAAGCCTGCTGAGACTAGTCAACCTCAATCTAGCACAGGGGGTTATAACCAACCCAGCCTAGGATATGGACAGAGTAACTACAGTTATCCCCAGATACCTGGGAGCTACCCCATGCAGCCAGTCACTGCACCTCCATCCTATCCTCCTACCAGCTACTCCTCTTCACAGCCGACTAGTTACAATCAGAGCAGTTACTCTCAGCAGAACACCTATGGGCAGCCGAGCAGCTATAGTCAACAAAGCAGCTATGGGCAGCAGCCTCCCACTAGTTACCCCCCTCAGACTGGATCCTACAGCCAGGCTCCAAGTCAATAGCCAACAAAGCAGCAGCTATGGGCAGCAGAGTTCATTCCGACAGGACCACCCCGGAAGCATGGGTGTTTATGGGCAGGAGTCTGGAGGATTTTCCGGACCAGGAGAGAGAGAACCGGAGCACGAGTGGCCCTGATAACTGAGGCAGGGGAAGTGGGGGATTTGATCGTGGAGGCTTGAGCAGAAGTGGGCGGGGAGGAGGATGCAGTGGAATGGGCAGCTCTGAAGAGCTAGGTGGCTTCAATAAGCCTGGTGGACCTATGGACGAAGGACCAGATCTTGATCTAGGCCTTCTTATAGATCCTGATGAAGATTCTGACAACAGTACAATTTATGTGCAAGGATTAAATGACAATGTGACTCTGGATGATCTGGCAGACTTCTTCAAGCAGTGTGGGGTTGTCAAGATGAAGAAGAGAACTGGGCAACCCATGATCCATATCTACCTGGATAAGGAGACAGGAAAGCCTAAAGGTGATGCCACAGTCTCCTTTGAAGATCCACCAACTGCCAAGGCTGCCATGGAATGGTTTGATGGGAAAGATTTTCAAGGAAGCAAACTTAAAGTTTCTCTTGCCTGAAAGAAGCCTCCAATGAACAGCATGCAGGGTGGCATGCCACCCCGTGAGGGCAAAGGGATGCCACCACCACTTCGTGGAGGTCCAGGTGGCCTAGGAGGTCCTGGAGGACCCATGGGTCAAATGGGAGGCCGTGGAGGAGATAGAGGAGGCTCCCTCCCCCAAGAGTGCCCCCAGGGGTCCAAAGGGAACCCCTCTGGAGGAGGAAATGTCCAGCACCGAGCTGGAGACTGTCAGTGTCCCAACCCGGGCTGTGGAAACCAGAACTTCACCTGGAGGACAGAATGCAACTAGTGTAAGGCCCCTAAGCCTGAGGGCTTCCTCCGCCACCCTTCCCACCTCCAGGTGGTGACCGCAGCATGGACCGTGACAGTCCTGGAGGAATGTTCAGAGGGGGCAGAGGTGGAGACAGAGGTGGCTTCCGAGGTGGCCATGGCATGGACCGAGGTGGCTTTGGTGGAGGAAAATGAGGTGGTCCTGGGGGGCCTCCTGAACCTTTGATGGAACAGATGGGAGGAAGAAGAGGTGGCCGTGGAGGACCTGGGAAAATGGATAAAGGCGAGGATCATCAGGAATTCAGAGACCGGCCCTTCTAGAGACCTGCAGAGCTACATTGACGACCAGATTTATTTTTTAAACCAGAAAATGTTTTAAATTTATAATTCCATATTTATAATGTTGGCCACAACATTATGATTATTCCTTGTCTGTACTTTAGTATTTTCACCATTTGTGAAGAAACTTTAAAACAAGTAAAATGGTAAAAAAAAAAAAAATTGTAATGGAAGGATCTGGATTTGAACTTTATAACTAACCATTATCTCTGAGAATGATCATTAGACCAGGATCTTTCTGAGCATCAAATACATCAAAAAGTCTTCTGAGTTTACACAGAAGTTATAAAGCCATATTATGTCCCAAGTTTCACAAATAAGGTCCAAAGACTGACTACTCAACACCTAACATAGTTCTCTAACTCCCACAAGAGAAAGCAGCTTCAAAAAAGCAGATATGCAGGGCAGGCTCAACAGTGAAGAGCGAGCACTCGGTTTCCAAAAGACCCAAATGTAAGTTCCCAGCATCCACATCAGGTGGCTCAGGGCTCCTGTAACACCAGCTCCGCAAAGAAACAGGCCCAGTAAAGAAGCTGCTCAGTGCGTAAAAAGGAAAAAGTTTATTCCAGTCCCCCAAGACTGTCTGTCTCTCAGGAAAGCAAAGAGAAGCGTTGGGGTGGGGGTGAGGATTCCATGGTTTTAAGAGAACAGGTACCTGGGAGGAGGGGAATCTGTGAGCTAGGGTGGAGGACTTGATATGTTTAACAGGTACTTGTGAATAGGGATTGAAGGAGGTAGAAGCTGGAACAGACCTTGATATGCAAATAGGCACCACAGGCAAATGTTAATGGAAGAGATGCCTTTTGCCAGAGATAAGGAGGATGCTTCCTTTCAGCAGATAAAGACTATTTTCTCAAGTCATTGAGGGAATGCTGGTTTTTGTCTAAATGCCAGACTTTGGGAAAAGGGATTTCTTGGGACCAGACATGGGGGAACTGATGACTTCTGGCCTTCTCTGGCACCTACACTCACATGTGCGCACTCACACGTGCACACACACACACACACACACACACACACACAGAGAGAGAGAGAGATACACAGAGACAGATATATAAATAAAAATAATTATTTTTAAAGCAAAAAAATGCAAATATCCTTTTTAGCTTCAGACATATACACACACTTTTTTCCTAGTTTTTGCTTGTTTGTTTGTTTTTTCTAGACAGTTTCTCTGTGTAGACCTGGCTGTCCTGGACTCACTTTGTAGACCAGGCTGGCTTCGAACTCACAGAGATCCACCATCCTCTGCCTTCAGAGTGCTGGGATTAAAGGCATGCACCACTATGCTCAGCTGTTCTAATGTTTTAACTGTCAATTTGACACAGTTCCGAGTCACCTGAGAAGGGAGTCTCAATTAGGGGATTGCCCAGGTCAAATGTGGGCATGTTTGAAGGTGGGTAGAAGGGCCCAGCCCACGGTGGGTGGCACTATCACATGGACATGTGATTCTGGGGTGTATAAGAAAGCTAGCTGGCCAGGGGGTGGTGGCGCACACCTTTAATCCGAGCACTTGGGAGGCAGAGGAAAGCGGATCTCTGTGAGTTCGAGGCCAGCCTGGTCTACAAAGCGAGTCTAGGACAGCCAGAGCTGTTACACAGAGAAACCCTGTCTCAAAAAACCAAAAAAATAAAAAATAAATAAAAAAAAAATAAAGAAAGAAAGAAAGCTAGCTAATCAAGGGCCAGTGAGAGAGCAAGCCAGCAACCAGCATTCCTGCACGGTTCATTAAGTTTCTGGCTTGGGTTCCTGCCATGACTGCTCCCAGGGATAGACCACAGCCTTTAAAATGAAATAAACCCATCCCCCAGCCCAGACTGCTTTATGTCAGAGAGCTTTATCACAGCAACAGAAAGGAAAGTGGACTTCCTCCATTATAATTTTCTCATGTAGGTACAGAAGGCAGGAGGAAGATCAGAACTAGAAGGTAAGATCTTTTGCTAGAGATACCACTTGTTCTGGTCATAGGGCCTAGAGAAATCAATCTAGAAATTATGTCTTCCTTGCTGGCTAGCTTTCATAGTTCTGGAAAGTTCTATGTAGACTTCATAAGGTGGATCCTGTATGCTGCACTACCAAGCAACTAGGCAACATACACCCACTAGCACAACAGTGGCAAGTCTGTTGTGGGAAAGCAACCACTTTCCCATTAGATTTGACTCCACAGGAGAAAGATCATGTCTAGTACTATAAACTTAGTCAAAAGCCCATAGCTTTAAAGGTCATGGGCTGGCTCTCATGGGGAACTGGACATGATGTGCTCATCAAGTTTCCTTCTACATGACTATGTTTATGCTCATAGATTAGTGCTTCGGGCTCCTTTGGTAGGAGAAGCTTCTTTCTTCAGTGGATGGTGGTGACTATAGAGTCATGAGAGCCAGTGACTGTTGAGTCCTCAGCCATAAGTGGGAGATCTATATCACCCCCACCTCCCAGGCTGGTGGAACATTTCAGGACAGGCAGCAGAAAGAATGTAAGAGTGGGCCCGGCATGGTGGCGCATGCCTTTAATCCTAGCCCTCGAGAGGCAGAGGCGAGCTGATCTTTGTGAGTTGGAGGGCAGCCTGGTCTACAGAGTAAGTTCCAGGACAGCCAGAGATACACAGAGAAACCTTGTCTCAAAAAAAACGAAACAACTAACTAACTAACTAACTAACTAAATAAATAAATAAATAAATAAATAAATAAATAAATAAATAAATAAATAAAAGAATGTGAAAGCTTGAGGAAGTGTGGGAGGAAGAGGTTTGTAGAACACTGTCATGTATGTCATGCCTGTAAAACTCTTAAACTCAGAGCAGCTGTTACCTGCACAAGTCTTTGACATGATTGGTCTGACTAACACCTGTAATGGCAGTGGGGGCAGAGGAAGGGGGAGGGGCTCATGAGACCTCATTCATCCCTGAAGATTTAAAGGCAATTAATGATTACTGAGGGAGGGAGAGACATTTTCTTCAGTGGTGTAACCACTGGTACATTGGTTGCTCCTGTAACTAACCCCTCACCCATGGTCCTGTGACAGCTCTGATGAAACTCCTTGGGTCACATATATACACAAATGAAGTGAAAGAGAAACAGGAAGTAGTTGAGACAAAGAAACAGATCAGTGGGAGTGGAGTGGAGAGGACAATAGATAAAAATGTGAAAGCACATGTAGAAAAATGTCATAATGAAATCCATTATTATGGGTAATTAAAATATGCCAATAAAAATTTAAAGACACCCAGGGCAGAACACAAAATAAACAGATTGGAAGTCCATGAATAACTAACTAGGAAAGTAACTTTCTTCTATTCTTACTACCAATGTCTGTTGGGTGGGCATGGGAGGGGGGTGGAAAGGCCAAGAAAACTCACTTCAAAGACAGAGGCTTAAAATGAAAGACTTATTCTCTGAGTACCCAGGGAGGCAGCCAGCTCAGGATCTGAACCATGTCCCTGAAAGAAAATTATATAGCATATTTAAAGGAAGAGAAGACTATAAGGCAAGTGGGGAGCAGGATGGGCTGTGACAATCATATTTTGACACAAGGGGTGGAGCAAAGGAGTTTCCATTTTGATTCTGACCAGTCACAGGAAGGGTGTAAATGTTGATGATTGGGCCTTACCTAGGCCACCTGGTTTCAAGGTTCTTGACTCAGAGTCTTGGTGGTCAGGCCCCATCCTGGAAATCCTGCCTGTAACTCAAAATGATAAGGGAACAAAGAGGTGGACAGCTGTATGTAGTCAGTTAGGACATAACAGGCAATCAGTTACATACATTTATGATTTATGCACATTAGCTTAATTAACAGGAATTTTAAAAATATTCTTTATTGGTTAACAGACAACCAAGAGGGGCTGGAGAGATGGCTCAGCTGTTAAGAGCACTGGCTGTTCTTCCAAAGGACCCGGGTTCAAATCCTAGCACCCACATGTCTGTTCACAGCTGTCTGCAATTGCTGGGCATGGTGGCGCACGCCTTTAATCCCAGCCCTTGGGAGGCAGAAGCAGGTGGATCTCTGTGAGTTCAAGGCCAGCCTGGTCTGCAAATCGAGACCAGGACAGCCAGGGCTACACAGAGAAACCCTGTCTCAAAAAAACAAAACAAAACAAAACAGACAAGCAAGAAACATCTGAAACAACGGGATAGGAGTTGCTTCCGGGGCCTGGGAACATGAATTCAGTTTTGACCCTGCCAGCAACATGGAGACATTGTCCTTGAGAAGGCTGGACTTAGACAACTGTTCTCAGACAACTGTCTCCTTTCATTTCCAGCATAATACGTTATATGTTTTACACTACAAATACATGAATATATCTTCTTATTAGGGTTTGGGTTTTTTGTTTGTTTTTAACAGATTTTTTTGAGACAGGGTTTCTCTGTATGACAGCCCTGGCTTTCCTGAAACTCACTCTATAGACCATGCTGGCCTTGAATTCACAGAGATCTTCCTGCCTCTGCCTCCCAAGTGCTGGGATTAAAGGTGTGTGCCACCACACCTGGGCCAGGGATTTTTGTTGTTGTTACTCTATTTTTATCTTCTTCATTGTATGTTCAATATCTTGAGAAGAATTCTACTCATTGTTAGGTAAAGGTTGTCAAACAGGATGCCCCAGAGGAATGCATGCCATTCTGACATCCTCTCTTGGGCTGTTGACAGTAATTAGACAGGTACATGGATAAAAGCACACTGGGGTTGGAGTGTGATTGGATTGGAGTAACCATTTGAGGATGTGGAGCACGTAGGTTGTGTGACCAGGAAAACAGGCACAGAGCTGGAGTGAGGTTAGAGATGTGTCCAAACTCTCAATCTGAGACTGAAAATCTCAAATCTTGAGCTGGCAGGAGGAAGAACTGCTGCCTCTCTGCTTCATACATGCATGTCCGTGGCACATAACCCTGAGACCGCCAACTCTGCACTTCTAGAGGTAGTCACATAGCCTAGCACCTGGAATGCCTCTCCATGTAAATGAGGTACCCCAATACCTTAAGCCCCAACCAATACAGTAAACCTACCTTGGAAATACCTTCTCACTTCCCAAGGTTCTTAGTCCACAAAACTTTGGTCAAGGTTCCGAAGGCCAACCTGGTCTACAAAGTGAGTCCAGGACAGCCATAGATACACAGAGAAACTCTGTCTCAAAAATCAAAACAAAACAAACAAACAAACAAAAAACAAAAACAACCCCCCCAAAAAAATGGTAAAGGAAGAAAAAATTGTCAGCAAGTGACATTTCAGACAAATTTTCCAAGGACAATAGTCTTTTTTTTTTTTTTTTTTTTTTTACAGCTGTACAGAAGGAACCTAGGGGCTTGCACAAGTTATACAAGCTTTACCCCTGAGTGCCACGTCATCCCAGCCTACTTTAAGTCTATAGATTAAAATCAGTTTATAACACTAGCCAATAGGGTCAATGAGATGGCTCAGGGAGGAAAGGTGTTTGACTCACACTAGCTTATAAATGGACTAATATGGCTCACCTCCCCATGGCTGTGACTAATCCTGTTAAGGCTAAAAGAACCAAAACTGTTAATAAGATCCTCTCTTAATAAGACTGACAAACAAAACCCTGTCTGGAGAGAAAAAAAGACTGACAAACTAGGGGCATAACCCACAAATAAAGTATTTGCCTAGTGTTCTGATGTACCACTTCAATCTTCAGTAGGAAAGAAATGGAGGGGAAGGAGAGGAGGGAAGATAGAGAGAAGAGGAAAGGGAAAGGGAGAGGGCATGGAGAAGCTCAAAATAGCTCACACCCAAACACCTATAAATCGTACTACTCGGAAGGCTGAAGGAGAGCTCAGAAGTCTGAGGTAGTAAAGGCTCTGAGTCTGAGGGCAGCCCGGGCTATGGAATAAGACACTGTCTCAATAGATAAATAAAGTAACAAGAGGGAAAGATACTACTATATTTCTAGTCATGAAGCTGTGAAGATGTGATCTAAGGCTTTAGCCTCAAGCAAAGCCCAGTGCATTGCTCTTGCAAAGGACCCAAGTTCCTTTCCCAGTACCCATGTCAGATGGTTTACAAACCGCCCAAATGTTCCATGGTATCTGATGTCCCTCTCTGGCCTCCCCTGGTACTGTATCCACACATACAAATACCCCACTCTCTCTCACACACACACACACATATACACATAATTTAAAAAAAAAAAAACAGCCAGGTGTGGTGGCACATGCCTTTAATCCCAGCACTAGGGGGACAGAGGCAGGTGGATCTTTGTGAGTTCAAGGCCAGCCTGGTCTACAAAGTGAGTCCAGGACAGCCAGGGCTACACAGAGAAACCCTGTCTTGAAAAAAACCTAAATAAATAAAACAAAAAATAAAAATAAAAAACAAACCCTTAAGCACAGATATTGCAGAGAGATAGAAGTGGAGAGAGTTTAAAAGGGGGGATCTATAATCTCTAACCAATATTTTAGAGCCATTAATTAGGCAGGTATCAGGTATAGTGGTGGACAGAACTGAAAAGAGTGGGGTAGGTGGAGCAAGACCAACATGAGCAACTAACATGACATCGGTCCCAACAAGGGACAGAAGGAAGGAGGTGCAGAAGGAAGGTGGGTCCCAGGATTAGACACTCAACATCTCAACACATTAGAAAAGTAGAGTGACTCCACGTTCAGACTGGTTGCTGGGGCCTGAGGTCAAGGCAAATGTGGCTTACGGAAGGCAGTGATGAACACAACTGTGGGTAACACAGGAGAAATTAAGATGCCAAGGTGGCTCGCAGCTATGTCCAACTCCAGTTCCAGAAGAGCTGATGCCCTTTCCTGGCCTCTGAGGGCACTACATGCACATGTTGCAAAGACATATATGGAAAGAACACTCCCATACACATAAAAGTACAATCTCAAAGCTTTTAAAGAAGCCAATGGACCAAGAAGACACACATACAGACTGTCCAGGATTTCCACGAAAAAGTGCCCACCAGCCCCATTCTGCTCCTGTTGTATATTTATCGTAACTAGCATCGTTCCATTTTGTTTCATTATTTTTGCTACTATTGTTTTACAATTTTTCACACACACACACCCCTCTCTCTGAACAACTTGTAGGAGTTAGTTCTTTCCTTCCATCATGGGAGTCCTGGGAATTGAACTCAAGTCCTCAGACTTGGCAGCAAGTGCCTTTACTCAGTGCGCTATCTCTCAGGCCCTGGTTTCATTTTTCTTCTAAGCATTCACACTACCTGCAATATGTGCTGAGCGTTAATATTTTGATTGTCTGTCTCCATTTCTTCATTCCTACTCATATTGTGTCTGTGAATTAAGCACAGGCACAAAACAGAGGCTCAATAAATGTGTAATTTATACTTGCAAGTAACACATGACATCTCTCGCTGTCAGAGTCCAAACAAATAGAACTACTGTGAGATAAGACGATAGGCATATAGCATTTACATGAACACACACAAACACAAGACATGTGCAATACAGTGGTCATTGCAGAAAACTTAACCAATATGATCATGAAATCTTCATGAGCCGTGTCCCTGGGGCCTGACAATAGCAGCTCAGGCAACTGGACAGAGGGGGAGGGTATGAAATGGAGGAAGTGCCAACTGACATCACTGTCACTCACTGCCTCTAAGCCTGGAGATGGCCACAAGGGAACTGCTGGTCCTCTTCATCACAAACCTAAACACACACTTGACCCAGGAGGGTGGAGAGGGTGGAACATGACAGGCCTGGCTGCCACCCCAATGTGGCGATGGGGTGGAGCTACAAACGCCCATCTTCTGGGTATTGAAAAGGAAAACAGGGTGCTATGGAGATGGCCTAGTCAGAAAGTGCTGGGGTGTGAGCGCAAGGACCCGAGGTCAGATCCCCAGCACCAAGGTGAAGAGCTGGGCAGCAGCAAGCATCTGTTACCCCAGGTCCTGGGTGGGGCAGCTCCCTGGATCTCATTGGTCAGCTTGCATCACCAAATCAATGAGAGAGGTGAGATGAAAGCTGGGTGTGTTGGTGCATAGCCCAGCACTTGGGAGGCAGAGGCAGGAGGGCCTCTGAGTGCTAGCATTTGTGCATTAACTCACCGCTCTCTGCTCTCCGCTGGGGAAGAAATTAGCTGCTTCAAGTTCCTGCCGATTTGAGATCCCCACAGGGGTTTGACTGTGAGCTAAATAAACCATTTCTCCCTTAAGTGGCGGTTGTCCTGGTAATTTGTGACAGAAGCAGAAATGCAACTGAGACCATTGTAGTACCTGCAGTCACTACAGTTCAAAGATTGGCTGATGGCGTCAGAGAGCCAACACACTTCACTGGTGCATAGGGGCTTCCACTGGAGAGGATTCACTTCAGAAATCTGTCCTCAGCTGCCAGCACAGCTGACATTTGGGACCATTCCCTTTAAATCACTGCTGTCAACATTTTTTTTTCACAGGGGTGATGTCCAAGCATTTCCCATTTTTAATGTTTGTTCTCTGGCTTATATACAGAACCAAATGGGTGCTGCCACATGAGGCCATGTGGGTCAATCACATTAAAGGTCATCCTATCACATCAAATAGCACAAGCCTGATAACATGGTGATCATGCACGGAAGTCTTGCTCACCCAATCAGCTATAGCCATGATCATGCTTCAATTCCGCCCCAGCATCTTCCAGCCAGCACCATCTTAGATATCTTCCACAAGTTACTTTCATTTTCCCAGCAACAAGGGATTTTTCATAAGCCTTCATTTCCCAGGTCTCCATATTTCAAGCCTAACACTACATACTGTGAACTTTCCAAACAGCACCATGCCAGGATGGGAAAGCTATGATATGCTCAGGCACTTCCAGACATGTTTGTGTTCTCTCCAGTTTTGTCATCATAGTTTCTCATAGCCAAACCAAAATTCTTTCCAAGATAATTAAAGATAATACTACTTATAAATGTGATATTATAGTTAATAACAATTGACTGTCAACTTGACAGCATCTAGAATTAGCTCTGAGATGCACCTTGGGTATGTCTGTGATGTCATTTGAATGGGGAAGCTCATCCCCCAGAATGGGAAGTACCTGTCAGGGTCAGTCCCTATTTAAGGAGAGGTAAAATAACAGTACTACATGCCTGCCTTGGCTCTTGGTGGTGAGAGTATCTATCTTGTTGCTGGTGAATTCCTTTGCTGATATCAGAATCCAGCTTCTTTCCAGCTTCTGATGCGGACCAAAGACCAGCAGCCAAACCTCAAAAACCATGAGTGCTAAACTGGGAATGCTGAGGCTTCCAGCCTTTTGGACTGAGCAGCAAGAGCTCTCTCAGTTTCTGCAGTGTGCAGATAACCCCATCTGTATTGTGTAAAACAATCTGATAAAAATCCTCTTTTTTTTAGATTTATTTATTTATATATGAGTGCTCTGTCTGCATGCACACCTGCAGCCAGAAGAGGGCATAAGACCACACTGTGGATGGTTGTGAGCCACCATGTGGTTGCTGGGAATTGAACTCACGACCTCTGGAAGAAAACTTAAAAAAAAAAAAAAAGTTCCTACCTACCCCTAGAGCCATTGCAGATGTGGCTGATGTGTCACATGTGCATCAGTAGGGGGCAGAGAGCAGAGAGGCTATATCTACATTCAGTGTTCTGACCTATGAACATCTGAATGAATAGTAGCCTAACATTACTGGAAAAAAGCAAGCCTCAATCCAGCACCAGTTCAGTGCCAGGGGACCTGGACAGGAAGCTAGCCTGTGATGACTAGTCCAGTGCCAGGCAAGCACCAGATGGGTTCCCAGGTCAGGAAGCAAGCCAGAGACTAGAAGAACCCTGCCTGGCACCATGGACCCCAGGCAGATGGCCACTTAGGAGAGCTGGGCAAGGAGCATGCCTGAGACAACCACCAGACTGATACCATGGGGCCTGGATAGGGAGCTAGCCTGAGATGAGCCAGTCTGGTGCCACACAGGCCTAGGGGTCAGACCATATTGACGATGACCCTGGCCAGGTGCCATAATACACAATGCACAAGTAGGGCATGGCACTCCTGAGACAAGCCCAAAAACTCAGAGACTCTGGGGACCACTAAGAGCACCAAGTAAGTGGTAGAGAAATGGAAAAGAAAAGAAACAGATGGATGTGGACACAATGAAGAGAGGCAGAACTGGATACTTGAGGGTAGTGAGGAACAACTTGATGTGAGTAGCCGGTGATGCCACCTGGAACCGTGGTGGGGTCCTGGCCTCTGCTGCCAACAAGGGCCATATCTGAGTTTGTGGCCCTGAAGTAGCATGGGTCTGTTACCACCAAAAGCCAGGTGGACATCCCTGGTCTGGGCTGCCACTAATGGAGATGTTGATGTCTGAGGGCCATGTAGAACTGACCCGCCCCTCATCTGGGCATCATGGGAGAACTGGCCCTAGAGGCACGAGATCATGAAAGCTGACCCTGTCCCTAGCTAGCTGCAATACTCAGGAGAATAGGCCCTGCACATTTCGGGAGTTATGAGCGAGCTTGCCCCAAGGATGCAAGCTTGGGAAAGCTGGCCCTACCACTTGTCTCCCTGTGGTGGCATGGTTGAGGGAGAGATACCCTCCTCTACCTCACTCCTCATCACCAGTAGCAGGTGGGAGACCTGGCCCTGGGATCATGAGAGCAGGAGAACTGGCCCTGTCCTTCACCAGTTGCAGCACTTGGGAGAACAGGCCCTAAACCTCACCTGGCAGCACAGTATAGCTGGTCCTGGATGTGGGGACTGTGGGTGATCTGGCCCCGAGGGTGTGAGTGTGGGAGAGCCAGCTGTAGTAAGAGTCAGCTTTAGTGAATATCTAGGGGCATCTGATACAGTCTCTTGAAAGGGGGCATAAAGATCAGCTTGGCATCTGTGGGCATCTGGTATGGCAGCATATGGACTAAAAATGGGCTTATGGCTTGGCATTGTTTTCAGCTGCTAATAGCCTTACAAAGTGGGTGGAGCCCAGATTAGGCTGAAGTCAGGCAAAAAGAGGAGAGACCTTATTTAAGGATGTAGGGGTGGAGCCCGAGAGTTTCCACAATAGAGACAAGGAGGTGCAAAGCAGCTTGTATCATCTGGTAGAGTCAATGCAGGTAGACTGAAAAGTGAATCACAAATGGAGCTGAAAAAATATGGTCAGCTCTCCCTGAGGAGAAAGAAACTTTCGAGCATAGAAGGCCTCAGCAAGGCAGCAAAAAGCCAAGGATTGCCGGGCGGTGGTGGCGCACGCCTTTAATCCCAGCACTTGGGAGGCAGAGGCAGGCGGATCTTTGTGAGTTCGAGGCCAGCCTGGTCTACAAAGTGAGTCCAGGACAGCCAGGGCTACACAGAGAAACCTTGTCTCGAAAAACCAAAAAAAAAAAAAAGCCAAGGACTAAATCCCTGTGGCACAGCATTTGCCCTACGGAGTTCAATTAGTTCAAATGGCGGCCTGAATACAACTGCAGCCAGCCCTGATGACTGTGGCAGAGAGGCTGAGTGGCTGAGATAAACTGACCAAGTTGGCCTCCCAGAAGCTGAGGCATCTAGAGAGAAGAAAGCCTCAAGCCTCATTTAAAGTGAAGCTGCCATAGCCATGCAGTAGCTAATTACCCTAAATGACCTATGTCTGAGATGTTCCTGAGGAAAGACTGTTGACCAAGTGCCCTAAAGAATCTGCTCCCGGGGTGTTCCTGATGAATGAGGACCTGCCCCAGAGACTGTATCCTTCTAAAATGCTATGGTTAGTTGTTAGATAATAGTCATTTATAGTTATTAATAGAGTTAGTTGTTAGATAATAGGTGTTTATAGTTATTTTGAGGGCTAGGTATTAGGTAACAAGTGCTTATATTTGTTATAAATGCCTATAGTTTTGTTTTTTGTTTTTTTGGGTTTTTGAGAGAGGGCTTCTCTGTGTAATAGCCCTGGCTGTCCTGGACTCACTCTGTAGACCAGGCTGGCCTTGAATTTATAGAGATCTGTCTGCCTCTGCCTCCCGAATGCTGGGATTAAAGGGGTGCACCACCAAGCCCAGCTTGTGCCGATAGTTATTAATAAATGTATTTGAGATGGACCTAGCCAAACAGTCCATCAACCTGGCCAGTATTTAATTAAAGCTTGTTTCAAGTTTGTCTCAGAAGTGAAGTGGTGGTGTTACTTTCCATCAATGAGAGTAACAGTATCACAAGTACCTGTTATAGGTTTGAAAGTCCATGCTAGCATTCTACGCTCCTCACCAGCTCCCTGCCCTACACTCCCTCCAGCTCACTGTCTTATGCTCTTTATGACCCTGCTATTCTTGCTGTGCTCTCTCTGTTACTCAATGCTTGGCTCCTGCATCTCTATGTTCTCTCTGTTCTCTATCCCCTGGTATTCTCCCTGCTCTCACAGATAACCCTGACCATGTCCAGTCTGCTGACCATGTTCAGTCTAATTATGTCTCCCTCTGTTCTGGAATCTTCCAGATACCTCTGGTGTTCTCTCTCTCATATCTACAAGAAACCGTTCCCAGGCTGGGCGTGGTAACGCACACCTTTAATTCCAGCACTTGGAAGGCAGAGGCAGGTGGATCACTGTGAGTTTGAGCCTGGTCTACAAAGTGAGTCCAGGACAACCAGACCTGTTACACAGAGAAACCCTGTCTTGAAAAACCAAAAAAAAAAGAAACCATTTCCTTTAGTCATACCATGGAGTGGTTATGTCCTCAGTTTATACACCTGTGAGGTGAAACTGCAATTTAATTATCAATTGTATTTATTAATAAGTATAAACTATAAGATCAGGCTGGTGGAGCAGCTAGTGGACCGGCAGGAGACTGGCAAGCCTGACCCACATTAACTGGCAACCTGACTTGTCCTGGGAAAAAAGCCCTGGACCAAGGGAAGCCTTCATCATCTACAACCTAAACTCTGTTAACTAGTACCTTCACTAGGAACAATAAGTTATTACATTAGGCCAGCAGAGCAACCAGAGGGCTGGCATGAGATCTGCAGGCCTGACTTGCCTTAGAAGCCTGTATGCCTGGAGGGACAGCCTGCCTGTGTAGTCTGGCAGCAAAGCTGTCAGAATAGCTGCAGGATACTTATTAATAACTATAAACTATTATATTAGATCAGCAGAATTGCCGGTGGCCTGGAGGAACAGCTGTTGGGGTTCGGTGGGAGGCTGATGGGCCTGGATTGCTTTGACTGGCAGCCTATAGGTTACCATGGCCCTTTCCCCAATAATTAAATACACCAAGACCTTTTAATGTTTTAACACTTAGCCCTTAGCTTGGCAGACTCTCAACTAGCTAATCTAAGTAAACCCGGACCACTTAATCCCAAACAGTCATGTGGCCTGTTGTTACCTTCCAGAGTTCTCAAACACGTTTGTCTGCTTCTATGTCTCCTGGCAGAAAGAAAGATTCCTCTGTGTAAAACTCATGGTTCCTGTTTCCATCTCAGGAAGTCCCACCTTCCTATACTCTTTCTGCCCAGCTAATTGGCCATCAGAGACTTTTATTAACCAATCAAGAGAATGCCTCAGAAGGGGTGGTAACCAGATCTCAACATTGAAATCTGCCTTTTAGAACCAAAGTATTAGACCTTCCTCCAACGGTGAGGTGACACATGCACTCAGGAAGTGGAGGCAGTCCCAGGTCATCCCTGGCTACAAAGCAAACTGACTTCAAGGCTAGTCTGGTACCAATAAGATTATGTCAGAAAATATAATAGTAGTTGTTAAATTTAAAATTACTTACTGGGTAGTGGTGGTGCATGCATGCATCCCAGCACATGGGGGGCAGAGGCAGGTTGATCTCTAAGTTCAAGGCTAACCAGGTCTACAGAGTGAGTTCCAGGACATCCAGGGCTATTATACAGAGAATCCCTGTCTTTGAAACAAAAATTAATTACTTAAATAAAATTATACCAAGGAATATGTTGAGATTATAGTATAAAAAAGACATGAATTCTGGCCAGGCGTGGTGGCGTGGCTTTAATCCCAGCACTTGGGAGGTAGAGGCAGGCGGGTCTCTGTGAGTTCAAGGCCAGCCTGGTCTATAAAGTGAGTCCAGGACAGCCAGGGATACACAGAGAAACCCTGTCTCAACCCCACTCCCCCAAAAAAGACATGAATTCAGGCTTTTCTGTTTTCATCTAGGGCAAAGACTAGGTATCTGTTGATAATCGTAGCTCTAACTCCTTCTCTAGCAGGTTGAATTTTTTCTAGGTTGACAGGCAAGATAGTACTATTCAAACAGTCCCAGAAGCAAACAGATTAGGCAGCAAGATGGAACAGGAAAGGAGGGAGGAGGGATAGGGTGTTGCTGCACACCACTTGCCTTGGCCACAGGAAGCCTCAGGTAAGATCCCCAGTTCCATTTAAATAAACCTAAGAAATAAACAATGCAGGCATGGCATATGTCTATAATCCTGTCACTTTGGAAGGTAGAAGAAGGATCAGATTCAAGATTATCCTTGACTACAAACGGTGTTTTAGGCCAGCCTGGGCTAAATGAAATGATCACAAAAGCAGCAGTTGCAGCTGAAAAAGAAGAAACACAACCACTTCCACAGCAACAAGGAAGACAAAAGAGAGAAGCACAGGGCCAGTTTGCAGCCTCTTGTCCCTTTGGCAAGACAAAACTCTGTCTCCTTGTTCACTGTGCAGATCGGAGAAGTAGCTCTGTCCTCTGCTGTGTGGTGCAAACTGTCAAAACCAGGATGGGGTCAGGAATGAGCACCACGAGGGAAATTTTCTTTTTCAAAATGGTCAAAAGAATACAGAAACAAGAACCAGGATCGAGTCTGACGCTCCTGCTAAACGTGGAACAGATGGCCATCCAGACCTGCGAAGTCACTGAGCACAAACCCTCCAGGCTCTTTTGTTTTGTTTTGTTTAAATTTGTAGCTTTCCACCTAGTTTCACTGATAGTGCAGGCTGGCCTGGAACTCCCATTGATCCTGCTGCCTCTGCCTCCCGATTGCTGGGACTATAGGCCAGCACCACTAAACTAGGCCTGATCCTCCTCCTTTGGATCTCCATTTACTCATCTGAAAAAGCTGGGGGTTGGGCTGGCGCTCAATTTCCATGGTTTTATACTAAGATTTCCTGAGGAAGTGATGACTCATTTCCATGAAAGCAAGAGAGGAAATAAAAGAATACCATCTAACAACGTTGAGCATGTGCCAGGTTAACCCAGACTCTAAACACATCCTGGTTTTGTCACACCTACCGCTCTGTGACCTTAGGCAAATTGCCTAACCTTTCTGAGTCCCCAGTAGCAAGGCTGGTACTTTGCCTTCGCAGCAGCTATGAGAGTTAAACACATTTCTACATGGGATGATGGTTGCTTTCACATGCATGCAGCACAGAGCAGTATGAGGCAACTTCTGTCAGGGTGACAAATGTCAAGCAAACTGTCTAAAGGAGGGAGAAAGACTTAGCTCTGTGTTTCAAAGGCTGTGGTCTGTGGTTAGGTCTGTGGTCAGCTGGCTGTGCTGAAGTCAAAGGTCACTAAAGGAGGATGGAGAAGAAAGTTTCTCAGTTTATGTTGACCACACTGCAGCAAGAGTCACAGAGAACAGGTATGGGGGCACATCTTTAATTCCAGCACTTGGGAGGCAGAGGCAGTCTGATCGCTGTGCGTTCAAGGCCAGCCTGGTCTATTTAGAGAGTTCCAGGACAGCCAGAGTGAGATGCTGTCTTTTAAAAAATCAATTCCTGACAACAGGCTCAGCGGCTACTCTAATTAGGCTCCATTCCAGCTTTTTTTTTTCTGTGTCTCCTAATAATGCTGAACTACCAGCCTGTGAGGCTGGCATTCCAGAACCTGAAGCCAGAGGATTGTGTGGAGTTCAACATAAACAGCTTCAGGTAACACCCTCATCTAGAGAGTGAACTATGTCTCAACTTTTTTATTTATTATTAAAATGAAGTGAAAGCCACAAATTACAAGCTACTGGGAAAATTAAAACAGCTATACAACCATTAGTTAAGTAAAAGCATTTGGTGAGCTGGGAGTGTTGGCTCATGTCTGTGTTCCCAGTCCTCAGGAGGACCTTTTGATCCTTTTCGAGGCCACAATGAGTAGTATTACAACTACCAGGCTAGCAGCAGGCTGACCATGATTGAATAGCCACACCCTGAGTCAAAATACAACCAACCAGGGCTGGAGAGATGGTTCAGCCAATAAAAGTGCTTTAAAAGCCATGGGTTCAAATACCAGTGCCAATTTAACAAGCCAGCAGAGAACCTGCCCAAATCTGTAACGCCAGCACTGAGATGGGTTGAGACAGAAGGATTGCTGGCACTTGCTGATTTCCCAGCCTAGTCAAAATAACAAGAGCTCATGGCTCAAAGAGACCCTGCCTCAAAAGAATAGGACTGAGAATGAAAAAGGAGTGCACTGGAACCTTCCCCTCATATACTTGCACCTAAACAAACAAACACACACACACACACACACCCTCAAATATTTTTAAATTTAAACAAGAGCTCAGAGAACCACATCCCCAAAGTCTTCTCCAGAGCTTTTGGAACTATACAATGAATCTGACAAAAGCAGAGTGGGGATGTAACTCAGTTGGTAGGGTGGTGGTTACATAGCATCCACAAAGCCCTGAAATGAATCTTCAGCATCAAATAAACTGGGCATGGTGGCATATGAATATAACCCTAGGACTCAGGAGGTAGAGGCAGGAGGCCAGTCTGGGCTCAAGAGCATGTCTCAGAAAAGGAAGAAAGAAAAACAGAGAAAGGGGCTGGAGAGATGGCTCAGCAGTTAAGAGCACTGGCTGCTCTTCCAAAGGACCTGAGTTCAAATCCCAGCAACCACATGGCAGTTCACAGCTGTCTAATTGCCAGGCATGGTGGCGCATGCCTTTACTCCCAGCACTTGGGAGGCAGAGGCAGGTGGATCTCTGTGAGTTCAAAGCCAGCCTGATCTACAAAGTGAGTCCTGGACAGCCAGAGATACACAGAGAAACCCTGTCTCAAAAAAAGAAAAAAAGAAAGAAAGAAAAGAAAAACAGAGAAAGGAGGAAAAGAAAGAAAATATGTCCTCAATAAATTATTCCCAAGTCTGGCTGACGTCCAGAGAATGAATGATATCTGGGTCACAGGACCAGGACCATGCAAATTGCCACTGGAAATTCTGCGGCTTTTAAATCAAGCACAGAAAAGTCTGCCTGTGGCCAGCAGAGGGAGACTTTCTAGAAGATGGGAAAGCCTTTCTCCTCTGGAACAAAGGACATATTGTTGGAAGAGGGGGTGTGTGTACCACACGAACAACCCCATGCTCAAACATGACAACTGGAATCCAATCTCATCACAGAATGAATCAAGTACACTGAGGAGAAAATACAGACTGCCAGGATTACAGGCTTATTCATCATTTTCTTAGGAACTAAAATATGAGAGGTCGCCCAGTAGCTCCGATCCTGTGAAAGAAACCCTGAAATCAGCAGTTGCGTAGATTCCACAAGGGAAAAAGCACAGGAGGTCAAGTGTTTGAAGAGCCACGTGGTAGGAAAAGAAAACTCCAGGAAGTAATGGACTTGGGCCAAGAGAATAGTATTTGAATTTAATCTGTCTCTTCAACACATACTTATTCCTTGCTTTTTAGCAGGTACAGTGTCACACACCAGTTGTACAATTTTAATCAGACAGACATGGCTTTCGCGGGGTTAGGAAGCTTAAAGGAGGAGACAATGACCCTATGAGAAAACAAACACACTGTGTTGGGGTATATAACCAAGTAGAAAGGGAGAAGGGAGGAGGACAAATGTTGGAGGAAAGGCCTCCCTGAGGAGGAAAGGCCTCCCTGAGGAGGAAGGGCCTGAGTCCAGAAAGTATGAGGAGCTGGTTCTCATGAGGATTTCCAGCACATGGAACAGAGAATGAGAGGGTCCTAAAGAGCTCATTTAACTGTCAGAAGGTGAGAGTCCATATCTTAATTTCTACCTCTAGAATCCCCTCTAATATCTCACATGCTGGAAAGTTCTATATATTCTGTGCCTTCCTACATTAGTTAGGATTCCTGAATCCCAGAGAACCAAATTTAACGACGAAGTCACTTTTATCTCATATCCATTTTCAAGATTACAAGGGTCCAAACCTACCTACAGCAGCTTCTTTCTGACAGAGAGAAGGAGGTGGGGAGGAGGGTGGGTCAGTCTTCCCCTTCTTGCAAATAAATACCTCCTCTAGATATCCTCCTGTAGTTGGCCTTTTCCCAAAACTTTATGCCACACTAAAATTATTTACATGAACAACTCTGGGTTTTGTTTTGTTTTTTTTAAATACAAGGTTTCGTGTGTCTCATGCCACACTTAAAGTTATTATATAAAGGGGGATGACCTTGAACACCCTGATCCTGACTTCCTCCTGAGTGCTGAGATGTGCACACCACTTTTAACTCTGGCTTTTAACTGAGGAGAAAAAGGTTGTGTTCCAGTTTTTGACTCGGAATTTAGGGGTGAAATTTAAATAGTTTATTTATAATTAACCCCATGAAATATTATAGTAGCAAAACATGGGTGACCCCCTTTCAATGCCATGCATAGGAGTAAGAAAAGATGCACATAAAACAAGGCAGAGTGAAAGAACCTTAGCTAGGCGGTGGGCATTCAAGGCTTGCACGGAAACTCAGGGCTGCTCAGCAGGCCTTCCGACATTTTCACACATTACCTGAATTGGCCAGCAGAGGGCGACGAGGGAGCCGTCAACCACAACAAGGAGCCACACCCAGATCATGGTTGCTTATTCCACTGTCTCTTCCTGAGTTCTCAAAAAATTCAAAATGAGAACTTCCTGTCAAAGAAAACAGATTAAGGGAAATCGAGACAGTCTTTCTATTGAAATAATTGCCCAAACATGGAACTTGGCATTTTCCACTGCATGACCTGGGGGAATTTCACCTCAGTAACATGCGACTTCCCTGTCTGGTCCCCAAACATAAGAAACGCCTATATGTGATACTTCTAAAATTTACAAAAATCACAGCAATGTTTTGTCCTGATTGTATTACATCCCCACTTTGCCTCTAACCACATTCTGTGAGGTATTGTGCCCGCAACACACACCCACCACAGCCAGCCTTATCCTACAGTTTACACCAAGTGATCCAGGGTTAAAACTACAACTGCAAAACCAAACCCATGGGGTCCTTCAGGTCTTCCACTGGCAATTCAACAGTTGCAGAAGGCAGTGGGCATGGCTGGCTGTCCACAAGCTCTATATGTTGATAAAAGTTAGCAAATTATTTTACTTAATAGTTAACAAAATGGAAATGAGGAATGCACTCTGCCTACAACCTTAAGCCAGTGATGAGAAATTTAGTCAGTTCTGATTTTGCTAGAGCGTCATTTGAAGGGCACCATGTTAACTGATTAGATAACAACTCCGAAATAACTAATATTATAAAGCCAAAAGGCTTACAACCTAGATCCATTTTTACAAAAGAATTTAATCTACTTCATGATATTTTTTAACAAAAAAAAAAAAAAAAAGAAAAAGGAGTGGGGTGGGTAAGGTGGAAGATGTCTGAAGGACCCTGGGTAGTAGGGAAGGAGAAGCTTGTACAGAATGAGGCCGGTTCCGCCCTAACAAAGAGGCAGAAACTGTGTCTCAACAGCGACCAAATCCAGTTCAGGGCGGTTTGAGCCAGTTTCTGCGCTGGATTGAGAACAACAGCCACAGGCTGAGACTTCACTAGGGCGAAATGGAAAACGTAGCATGGATTTACAGACAGACCTGAACTGGGCGGGGTCTTGCTGGAACCTAAAGCCTGTTCCTGGGGTGACAAAGTCAGATGAAACACCAGGCCTGGGGCTGGATCGGTGGCCTACCAGAGCAGGGAAAGTTCTGAGGAGGGCCACTGTGCTGAGATCCGGTCCGCATTTTCCCTCTCGCCTCTTCTGATTGTAGCTGGTGAGGGGGAAAAAGGGCCTCAGGGTATCAGTTTTCAGAGAGCTGGCCAAGGCCTTTGGGGGAGGGGAGGATTTTGCAGCCTGGTTAGTTTACTGCCTCTGCTGGGAAGTGGGGGCGGGCAGGGATGTAGGAGGGTCTGAAGCACTGAGAAGAGCACTTCACACCCTGCAGTTCACACCATTTTTCTACACCTATGTTTGCATGTATTTACAAGCAGGAAATACATAGCCCCCCATGCCTATGGATCGTCAGGCTTACAATTGGACATCTCAGTATCTTCTGTCTCAGGCATTAAGGACAATGCATGTGTCCAGTTCCGTGCCCTTCTTGTGTGTCCCAAAACGCACACAGGCTGTACACACCTCAACTAAAACCAACAGCAATCTTAGCCAACACTGGAATGGTGGTTAAGTCCTTCCCTGTCTCCCCTCCCCCAGCCGGATGTCCATCAGCCCCAGAGTGACTCCAGGAGCAAACTGTCATCTAGTTGAGCAATGGTCACAGCTGTGTAGGGTGCGCACATCCTGTGGCCAAGTTCAGTTCAGACTTCCTGGCAGCTACCATCCCTCCCTCTTAGAAATCTTCCAGGGCTTTCAAGAGTACCAGAACCTAGACGAGGTCCAGGACAGCCTCATTTGGGAAGGAGAATGAGGGGAATGGATTCCCTCTCCTAGAGTGTCCCCAAATGGTTAGAATCTTCCAGAGCCAGCAAATGTGTGCCTGGAGACTTAAAAGCCAGTCTGCTGTGGGGAATGGGGGAGGGGCTCCCTTGTAGGTCCTTTGTTGGGTCTGTGGGTTTGAGATGTTGAGAGAGAAGAGACCAAAGGGCTGAAGTGTTGAAATGACATTTCATTGTGTTAACCTTGGACACAGAGATGGAATGTTGGAACTCAGCCCACATTTCATTATTTATGTGTGACATCTGAAGCACGGAAAACTTGTTACAGGCAGGCATGTTCTATTTGATGATTATTACACAAATACTGACTAGGTACTTACACATAAATGCCATCTATTGTAAGTGACCTGGTATGGACACCATTTGTTGGTGTGGTTGTTGCTTGGGAAGGGGTGGCGTTTTTATGGAGAGGAACGTTTTTTTGTGAAGATACAATAAGCTAAGGAGATGAGCACGAGGAATAATTATAAGACCCACATAGTACCATTTCACATGAGCCTAGCCACAGTACATCCTTGAGAACGACATTGCGGTTCCCATTTTAGAGATGAGAAAGATAAAGTTCGAAAGGATTACGTATTGTCTCCGATCTAGAACCCGGCAGAGAAAGATACTGGCTCCAAAGTCCATGTTTTCAACCTGACTTGAAACCGCCACCTTGGTGCCAACCGCTTCTCAAGGCTTCTAAAGCGCCTACTGTGTGACATCCTACTCTGGGTGGAGGGCTTGGACGTGGTGACCAGATGCCGATGAAAAGATGGTTCCTGCCTTCAACGAGCTTTCAGTCTAGTGACTTTTGTTTCAAGAAATCTTCAGGCCTGCCAAGCACGGGGTTTTATTTTCGGACTCAAAGGCCGGCTGGGAAATTGGAGCACTCTGCGGCGCTGGGTGGAAGGAGCCTGGGAAACCTGAAGTGACCCGGTAACAGCAGGCAGTACAGGCTGACAGGCTGCCTGGAAATGGGCAGGGCTAGGCCCTGGGGAGCTGTAGCCATGGCAACCCAGCCTGTTTCCAGAACAATGTCTCCTGCCAGGAAAACAGCTCCTAGAGCCTCCCCATGTTTAATTTGCAAAGCTGACTGAAGGCACAAAGGGTTTGGTTCTGGTGTGGCTCTCTACACGAAGCTAGAACAAAGCAAGACATTTGTTCTTGGGGCCCTGTCTCTGCGTTGTGCTCGCGACAGCTGCCACCGAGCACCGGGGGCTTCGCCCCTTTCCACCGTCTCTCTCTTTTATATATCGTATTCATTGTAATTTTAGTTTAGCCCCATTTTACAGATGCAAGATCAACAAGAGTGAAGGGGCCTAGTATCTAAAACGAACCTTAAAAACCCAAAGTCTTTTCAGGTTAATCGAACAACGTGGGCCCTGCCTTTGCCTGCGTCGTGACGGGGATTTCCAGACGACCTGGAGGCTGTCCCCCCGGCTCTCCCTGGCCAGCTCTCCGCGGGCAGCAGCTCGCCCCGCCCCTCCCCCACGCCGCAGCTGCAGCCACCGCAGGAAGAGGAATGCAGAAGGCGCGCCCGCCCCGCCCTGCAGGCCTCAGCCCTGGCCGATTTAGAAACTGGCTCACAGCCTGAAAAAAGACAGCCTACTGGCGCCTGTACTCCTCCAGGCCACCGAATGACTACATCCTGTGCACTGAAGGTTGTCACCACCTCTGCAGGGTCAGAGTGTGACCTGCCAGAAATCGAGCACAGGGGACAGCCTCCACCCTCAAGTCCAGGAACACCGACAGATATGAGTAATAATATGAGGACTGGAGAGATGGCTCAGCCAATAAAGCTAGGCGCACAGCCGAAAATATAAAGATCCAGAAATGTCTACGTTTAAAAACGATGTAAATATTTAAATTATGTGGACAAGAAAAAATAATTCCAATGCTTTATCGTAATAAAAATCTTGCCCTCGAAAGTGTGATGGCGCACACTTTTAATCCCAGCAGAGGCAAGGTGGATCTCCGGGTTCAAGTCCAGCCTGGTCTTCTACCGAGTGAGTTCTAGGACAGCTAGGGCTACACAGGGAAACCCTTTATCGAAAAAAAAAAAAAAGTGTAGAAGGTAGAAAGAAAGAAAATTTGCCCTCAAGATAGGTGATAGTTCACACAAGTAATCCCAGCACTCAGATGCTTGCTGAAGCAGGAGGATTGTCAGACCTGGCCAGCCTGGGCTGCATAGCAAGACCCTGCCTTAAAAAACACCTTTGTCCCACAGAAAAACATGAAAATACTGTTGCTCCCCCAGGAACTCTTAAAAGGCTTCAAACAATACATTCCACCCAGTCTTTAGAGATTTTCTTGCTCTAAGGTAAGAAATGTTTCTACTCAGCCCCAGAGGAACAATAGAGAACCACTCCCTGAGAGCCCTCAGAAAGCTTTAGATGTAGTGTTGACACTAAATTAAAACCGATGCCAGGGAAAGTGGTCCACACTTGGGTTTTACTCCTTTAGAGGCCCAGACAACAGGTGAGTGAGTGAGTGAGAGAGGGAGAAGGGAGGGAGAGAGGGAGGGAAGGAGGGAGAGTGGAGAGGAGGGGGAGAGGAGGAGGGAGGGAGGGGGAGAGAGAGAGAGAGAGAGAGAGAGAGAGAGAGAGAGAGAGAGAGGCTAGCCTGAGGCTACACCAGAAGGGGGGCGGGGGAGAGGGAGAGATAGGGGAGGGAGAGAGAGAGGTTACACCGGGAGGTTGAGAACAGCCTACATTAAATAGCTAAGCCCTGGTTTGTTTGTGCTTCCCACAATTACGTTTCAACAAATAGTTTACCTAGCTTTTTGTTTGTATATGTGTGCTTAAGGGTAGACTTTATTCTTCTTTAAACTCAAAGAACTTAAGCTGGGGGGTGGAGGAAGACATCAACTTTTAAACATTTTTGATATAAGCAAAGGATTTTCCCCCTGGAGGTGGAGAGAGGGGAGACTCCTGGGTAAGGACCCCAGGACTCCAGCCCATGCTAGGCAATAACTCCACCTCTGAGCTTCAATCCCAGCCCAGAAATGGATCTTTATAGTGAAGTTTTGAAGGCTACTATCTTGTCGGTAGTTCTTACACTAAAGTGACATTGCTGTCCCCCAGGTTTGAGCCCTGTAACAGTCTGTATGTAGTCAGTGGTCACTAGGCATTTCTGGACAGCCATGCATCATGGTACTAATTCTTGTGCTGGGCTTGTGGACTTGACAAGCACAAAGTGGGGCATCCTTTCAATGAACCAGTACTGGGTGAACTGGACATGGTGAGGCAGGCCTGCCATCACAGGTGGATCTCAAGAGTCCTCAGCTACTTAGTGAGTTTGAAACTAGCCTGAGATACATGGTTTGGGCTGGACTCCGGTGACTGGAATGTCCTCTTTTGGCAGCGACTAAGGCAGATCTTTTGCAAATTGTCCTTTTCAGTTAATTTCTTTTTGTTCCTTGGCCTCTCGGGATTTAGACTGGGGTGCCCTATTTAACATTCCAAAGTCCACCTGGCCTCCAAGTTCTCCAGCACCCCTCAGTCCCTGCCTGAACTTTCCAACCCTAGAGCTGGGTTTCCTCCCCCTAGAGGCTCTTTACTATATAATCCAGACATTTTGGTTCTTGTTCTCTCTTTATTTCTTTGTGTACACCATTTCTCCTTCTCTTCCCACTTCCTTCTGTCTCCCTCTGCTTGTTAACTTTCCTGGCCTAGTTCCTTGGGACCAGTAAGCCCGCCCAAGAGCTGCCCCAATAAACATGCCTTTATACTTTAATATGGATTGAATTGGTTTATTTCGTCGGTGGAGAGAACCTATCACCTATGTTTTCAGTTATAAAGAAAAGCTGCATCCAAGTGATTAAGATGTTAACTGCTAAATAATATTTTGGGGTTTTATAAACCCAGAATGTCTGGTGACTTTCATAGCATTAAAGCATGTAACACACCTTGAACCCCTTTCTTTTAGTTCTATGCATCAGCTGGCACAAAGCCTGACCCATGCTATGAAGTTTAACTTGCAAAACAGTAAAGTGTGTTTGTCTAAAGAATTACATAGGAAGTAGACCCAGGGAGACTGAGGTCCAGAGGGATTCCTAGGTCAAAGAGAAACACAAACCTTGTTCAACTCATAACCTTCCTGCCACTTTCCCATCATCCCTCCTGTTCCTCTGTGCAAAAGTCCATTACAAAGTACCTTGGTTCCCCCAAGACAGTTTTGAAATTGAAATATATTTAAAATGTATTATTTTGAAAAATATATTTGAAAATTTTAAATATATTTTGTAATATATATTTATTTTGGCTCAGTAGTGGTAGCGCACACTTTTAATCCTAGCACTCCAGAGGCAGAAGCAGATGGATCTCTGAGTTTGAAGCCAGCCTGTTCTACAGAGTGAGTTCCAGGACAGCTGGGCTATGCATAAAAACAGCTTGGAGGAAAAAAAAGGAGAAATTTATTTGAATGATGTGTAGGTGTGTGTGCCTGCATGTGGGTATGTGCACAAGAGTGCAAGTGCCTGAGGAAGGAGAGGTATCAGATCCTTAGACTTGCTGAGGGTTGTGAGCTGCCTAATGTGGGAACTGAACTCAGTCTCTGGAAGCACAGAAAGTACTCTTAACTGCTGAGCCATCTCTTCAAACGCAAATTGAACAAAAACCAACTCTTGTCTCTCTAGTATTGACTTTCCCGTGGTGAATAGAAGCCACTTTGAACTGGTAACGCTGTGGCCACATAACAAGGCATCAAGTGGAGGGAACTGATAACTTGCACACGGAAGCAGACATGTAGGCTGCTCTAGCTTTAAATCAACTCATTAAAGACCCAGGCCACCCTTTATTTTATCTTTAGCCACAGGATTCCATTATGTACCCATAACTGTCCTAGAATTTCCTGTGTAGACTAAGCTGGCCTTGGATTTTCACTAGTCCTATTGCTTCTGATTTCCAAGTGCTAGCATTAGTCTAGTAGCAAATGCCTGTTGGCATGCCAGTCTTGAAGACCAGCATTACTGATCTATTCATGAGGGCACTGCCCCATCGAAACAATATCATGGACCAGATTTCCACAGAGTGAGCTCGAGGAGGTCCAAGCCTCAGCCCTCCTTACTGACTTCATCAGTGAGGTTCACCAAATATTTTGAGTTCCCAGTTTGAGGTCACAACATAATATTGTACTGTCTGACCTCTTTAAGTTTCTTTCTTTCTTTCTTTCTTTCTTTCTTTCTTTCTTTCTTTCTTT
>CAJQZJ010031925.1:1878638-1893326 GCA_907164525.1 Lophiomys imhausi
TTTCTTTCTTTCTTTCTTTCTTTCTTTCTTTCTTTCTTTCTTTCTTTCCTCCTTCCTTCCTTCCTTCCTTCCTTCCTTCCTTCCTTCCTTCTTTCTTTCTTTCTTTCTTTCTTTCTTTCTTTCTTTCTTTTGAGACAGTGTTTCTCTGTGTAGTTCTGGCTTCCTGGAACTGGCTCTGCAGACCAGGCTGGCTTTGAACTCAGAGATAAATCTGCCACTGCCTCCAGAGTGCTGAAATAAAGGTGAGCCAGATCCTCTTTGAATTTTAAATACAAATATGTATCATTTTGAAGAAGCTTTAAGAACCAATAAGCAACTTTCAATTTCCTATTCAACAATCCTATTCATTGTTGAGATTGGTGAAGCTAGTGTCAGTGGACACCTTTCTCCAGGGTATCTTTGCCACGGCATAATGGGCATGCAGTGTTGAGAAAGAACTAAAATTTCATGTCTTAAATAATTGAGAACGTGCAGATATTTGTTATGGAAAGCAACCAAGACTGCCTTGATGAAGTTTCTAATATTCATTTCCAACCAGACTTCCTTCCTAATGGAAGCCACTGTGGTCCAGTCTCTGCTTCAGAAAGAGCTGATTCTAATTCGACCCCAAAGGGGTGGGTTTTGTTCAACATAAATCAGTCACATAATACCAATCCCTGACTGTGATTGCTTTATTACTGGAACATGACCCAAATCTCACCAACAAAATGCAGAAATAAAAAGATTGCCAAAAGTTTCAGTAAAGTTGAAAAAATCAGGCTGTTCCATCCAGGGAACAGGAAGACTGACTACATATCTTCCACTCTCCCTCCTCTCCTCCAAATCTAATTCCCCAATCCTATCCTTGACTCTATAGCAGACTACCTGTTGTTGTATGTGACCCTTTATTACTTTTTGTTTTTATTACACTATATTATTTTACTATACTTATACCTCTACCTCCCTTTCAACCCTGTTCCTTCCAACCCCTCAACACTAGTTGGGAGAGAAAGAAGGTTAAAGGGGAATGGGACACAGATCTCTTTGAGTTACTGATGGCTGTTTAGGGTCATCATGTTTTGGTGGTTGGGGGTTGTTAATACCAATCTCGGTAGTCAGAAGTCCAGCAGTCCAGCAACAGCAAATACATCAAATCAGCAAACCAGGAAACACAGAAACAAGATGAACCACCAGCAGTTCAGGGGAGTCCCAGCAGGGAAAGCACCAACCTCTTCCTTCTTTGTAATGCCCCTTTCCTCTCAGGGCTCTGGCTTTTATACCCCTCTCCCAAGTCCTTAGAATTAAACTTTCAGAAACTGGCTAAGCTACACCCTTGCTAGCATATGAAGCACTTACAGTTTACAGGTGTGGACAAACTGAAGCAGCCCCACACCTAAGATTAAAACAAAAAAAATTCTCATAACATAACTGGGTTTTTTTAAGAAACAAAACTCTTACCACATTTCTCCCTTTCAGTTCAAAAATGACTTTTAAAATATATATTACTAAACTATATACAGTAAGAGTACTTATGAGACCTATCAACTAAGAATTACATTTGCAATGTCCAATCCGTTTGTATTATTACCAAACTTGAAGAAATCATTTATTATCAAACCCATCTTGGCGTTCTGGAACTAGGTCATTTCTCTTCTCCTTTGCACTTATCAGCCTATAGACATCCCGGAACATTTCTTTTTTTTTTTTTTTTTTGGTTTTTCGAGACAGGGTTTCTCTGTGTAACAGCTCTGGCTGTCCTGGACTCACTTTGTAGAACAGGCTGGCCTTGAACTCACAGAGATCCGCCTGCCTCTGCCTCCCAAGTGCTGGGATTAAAGGCATGCGCCACCACGCCCGGCCCGGAACATTTCTTAAACCCCAGGCGACTAAGCCTAATTGTAAGACTCTGTCTATTTAGGCTTCAACCCCACAAGAGGCTTTAGAAGGAAACTCAATTATTACCTAAGTGGGTGGAAGTGTAGAGTAAGCCACTTCCAAAACTATACTAATGACAGGGGTTTCTGGCTACCTGAACAGTCACTCATGGCTTCTCTGTGTGGTTGGGGCATCCAGTCTTCAGCCTACAGGTGCAGAATATCTGACAGACATTTCAGTGAAGCAGGAATACTGAAAGACTGGCCTACCTTATCTCTGTAACATTGGGAAGTAGGCATTTCAGTGTCCTGTTTGTTCACAGATTGGACAGACAGCCTGCTATCAGCAGCTGAAAAAAGGACAGTTTTGTCCAGTAGCTATTTTGCCATACTTGCTAATTTGATTCCCATCATCTTTTATTAAGTAGATTGAGGGTGCTGTCAGGAGCAGATGTGTCTCTATGTCAGAAAAAAAAAAACTTTCATTATTAAAAACATCTTAAGTGCCATTTTCTGTAGGTCTCTGAGGTTTTTTTTTTTTTTTTTTTTGGTTTTTCGAGACAGGGTTTCTCTGTGTATCCTTGGCTGTCCTGGACTCACTTTGTAGACCAGGCTGGCCTCGAACTCACAAAGATCCGCCTGCCTCTGCCTCCCAAGTGCTGGGATTAAAGGCGTGCGCCACCACCGCCCGGCTTTCTGAGGTTTTTTTTAAAACCATCTATCCGTGTATCTATGTATCTATCTAGACAACCATTGTTTGTTTCTAACTATGTTCTATTTGTTTAACTTCAAAAACATATTCAAAAGACAAAATACAGCTAACTTATATAATTAAGCTAGTATCTAAAAAAATATAAGTTTGATTGACTATTAATTTTCATTTCTTAATTATCCTATACAGTTTTCAATGGTAATTTTCAAAAGGACTGGAACTAAAAATGGCATTTTTGCATAGGTCCAATACCTTATACAAACACTGAAACACAATATACAGTGTGTTGCAACAACCTGTATGACCTCTCCTCATTCTGTGGCCCCATTCTTAGGGGACTAAGTAGACCTTGATGGAATGTCCTGCTTTCTTCCCTCCTACGAACCCCACTCAGTGTATCCCCATTCCTAAGTGTCAGCTTCCAATATCTAGAGACACATTTTACCGGAAACCCCCAGTGGCTATACCTAACAGGATCACACAAGAATTCCCTACCACACAACAGCCACTACAATCTCCTACAGACAAGAGAGGGCAACAGAAAGCAAGGAGGAACAAACAAACAAACAAAAACCCACCCAACAAAGACAAGACCAGATGTCAGCACCTAGAAATACAATCTTATAAAACTCAGATACCTAGACATCATAAAAACACAGTAACAGCCAAGACAATATGTCTCCACTAGAACCCAGCAACCCAACCACAGCAGGCTCTGAGAATTGCAACATAGCTGAAGCATAAGAAAAAGACCTTAAAATAGCTTTTATGAATAGGATAAAGGTCCTTAAAGAGGAAATGAAAAAAATATTTAAAAAAAATCTACAAAACCACAAGCAGTGGAAAGAAATTAATAAAACATTTCAAGACGACCTGAAAGTAGAAATATAATCAACTAAGAAAACCCATACTGAGGGAATCTGGAAATGAAAAATTTAGGAACTTGAATACAAATCTCAGAGGCAAGCCTCAACAACAGAATACAAGAGATGGAAGATATAATCTCAGGCACTGAAGGCATATAAAAGAAATGAATACATCATCAAAGAAAATGCTAAATCTAAAAAATCCTGGAATAAAACATCCAGGAAATCTGGGACACTATGAAAAGACTAAATCTAAGTATAATAGGAATAAAGAAAGGAAAAGAAGCCAAGTCAAAGGCAAAGAAAATATTTTCAACAAATCACAGGAAAAAAAAAAAGATAACCTAAAGAAGACACCTATCAAATTGTAAGAAGGATACAGACCACCAAATACACTCCATCAGAAAACAAAACAAAAACCCTTGGCAAATAATAATCAAAACACTAAATGTAGAAAGAAAGAATATTAAAAGCTGCAAGGGAAAAAGACTAACATATAAAGGCAGACCTACTAGAATAACACATGATTCTCAATGGAGATTCTAAAAGACAGAACATTAAAAGGTGTTCTACAGACTCCAAGAGACCACAGATGACAGCCCAAACTACTTGAGCAAAATTTTCAATCACAAGAGACAGACAATATAAGACATTCCATAGGAGTCAGGTGTAGCAGCACAAACCTTTAATCTCAACACTTGAAAGGCAGAAGCAGGCAGATCTCTGTGAGTTTGAGTCCAGCCTGGTCTACAGAACTAGTTCAAGGACAGCCAAGGCTCTGTTACACAGAGAAATCCTGTCTGGAGAAAAAAACCAAGGGAAAAAAGAGAGAGAGACATTCCATGATAAAACCAAATTTAAGCAATATCTACAAATCCACCCCTACACAATGTGCTAGAAGGAAAGCTCCAACCAAAAGAAGTTAACCACATCCATGAAAACACAAGGAATAGATAATCACAGACTGCAAATCAAAAGAGGGGAAACACACACACACACCATCACAACAGAATAACAGGATCAATAGACCCTGCTCATTGATATCTCTCTACACCAATAGTCCAATAGTCTCAATTTCCCAATAAAAACACACATCCAACTAAGGACTAATATCCAAAATATATTAAGAACTAAAAAAACAGGACACTATGGAAATCATTGTAGCAGCTTTTCAGGGAGATGGGAATCAATATAACTCAAGATCAATTGATATATCTCAAGATATACCATTCTTGGGCATACACCCAAAAATTGCTTCATCATGCCACAGGCACTTACTTGCTCAACCATGTTTACTGCTGCTCTGTTCATAATAGCAAGAAATGGGAAACAATCTATATGGCTGTAGTATGTAAGTGTAACTTTTTTTAAAAATCAATACAGGGTTTCTCTGTGTAGCCCTGGCTATCCTAGAGCTCACTCTGTAGACCAGGCTGGCCTCCAACTCACAGAGATACACCTGCCTCTGCCTCCCTAGTGCTGAGATTAAAGGTATGTGCCACCATGCTTGGAGTAAGCATAACTTTTAAACTACTTACTAATATCTATAAACACCTAACAAACAACCAAACTTTGGAAGGGATAACCAGATCAAGATGTCCTCTGTGGGGACTTATGGACTGTGCCTTTCCTGTTTGCCATTCAGTGCAGGGTTGTGGACCATGCTACCATGGGGTCTGACTAAACTGGGTTGAGATTGAGAAAAATCCAGGCCCCAACTGAGGTTGGTAGGCATGTGAGAATGTTCTCTCCCAGGTTATGGCCAGCCCTAAGAGCATATAAACAACCTGAGTTTTGGCTACAGGTGAAGAATCGGGTAGACAGGTGCCCCTGTTATCTCCCACCCATGCAAACAGAGCATCAGAATTTGGCCAATCCTGAGCCCACTTCTAAAGAAACACCTACAAATTACATATTCTTCAATAATTCACTGAATAAAGGTTACCATTTATTTTCACCAAAGAAGACTGAGGGCTGTCTTTGTTTTTGTTTTGTTTTGTTTTGTTTTATGTTTATTACTTCAAGTTATATCTCCATCACAGTCCCCTCTCTTCACCCCCCTGGTCGCACCCTCTCCCCTTCTCCCACCTATCGTACTCCTCCAGTGTGGGTGCCTGAGGGCCATCTTTACAGAACCGTGGACCCACCCATGTCTGCTCTGGCAGGCTTTATAGCTCACCTCTTCTAGTTGCCATGGTTGATGCTCGGCTGCAGAACGTCCCACTGTCCAGCTGGTGGCTCTGCCTGGAGCAGATAGATGCCTGACATCGAATTCCTCTTCCTGCTTGGGCAGCCGGCATCACTGCCTCTTGGGCCACCGCCAAAGTCTGAACTAGGCTTTCAGGTATGCTTTATTATTTTTTTATTTTTTCTTTTGGTTTTTCGAGACAGGGCTTCTCTGTGTATCCTTGACTGTCCTGCACTCACTTTGTAGACCAGGCTGGCCGTGAACTCAAAGAGTTCCACCTGCCTCTTCCTCCTGAGAGCTGAGATTAAAGTCCTACCCTACCATGCCCAACGTTTTTAGCTGTTTTAATAAAAAGCTTGTACTGAAAGAGCTGAAACAGTTTATGATGGTAGAATTTTTCCTCTGTCTGTCTTTTTTGAGCTGTAATGCTTAGCTGCCCACCTGAACCTCAAAAATTGGGATTTTTGAGTCCCTGCCAAGGTGCACTCAATATTGCCATTGTGTAAATCTCTCCATCCTCTGTCTACCATCCCATCTGTCCTGATCAGGCAATCCAGAATGGACATAGAACAACTCCTCAGGGGAAGGTTCTTTAAGGGCAACTGGTCAGCAGTCTGTCTGCAGCAACACTGTAATCATCAGTCCTTCAGTGGTCATATGGTTCTGGTGTTGCTATGGTAGCCTCACTTTTGCTTGGGGTCAGCCTCTTCCGTCTGTCTGTGCCTTAGCACCACCACCTGCCTGTTGGCCTGTGTTGGCAGTTTTCATCAGCCATTGTGCTCCCACTTTAGCCAATAGGGCACCAGCAGGCCACAGCCCTCCTCAACCTACCCGGTTCTTACAAACCTTCTCTGAGCAGGTCCTACACCATCCCTCTTCTGCCATCCTGAGCTTGCTCGTGGCAGGTGCTGCTTTCCGTGACTCTTTTCAGCTTTCTGTGACTTTTCTCGGCTTTCCTGGCCTCGGCCCATCTAGGCCACAATCTTCAGCAAGTCTCAACAGATAGAGTCTTTCATAGTTATGCAGAGATGAGAGGATGAGCAGCATTCAGAAGAAAGGTCAAGCAAAAGGCCTCTCTCCAGTTTCTGGTCCTTCATTTATATTGCTGTCCCTTAATTATGTATCAGACTGTTTCTCAATGATCAACCTGATGCCCTCCTTCCCAGGTACACCTGTTGACCAGGACCATGTGTTTCCCACAGGTACAAGGCTTCAGGCTGACTTTGTATGCCCCTTTTAAGAGACTGTTTTCTAGACGCACTCCTACAAATTGTACATATTAATCCAACATAACTGTGTTCAAAAGAAATCCAAATGTCAACTACAGTGGTAGTTTGAAGAAAAATGGCCCCCATAGGTCCATAGGGAATGACACCAATAGAAGAGTAGGTGTGGCCTTGTTGGCTGAAGTGTGTCTCATTTCACTTCCTGCTGCCTGTCAACCCAAATATAGAATTCTCAGCTCTTTCTCCAACACCATGTATGACTGAACACTACCAATGCTTCCTCCCATTATGATAACAGACTAAACCTCTATAAATGTAAGCCAGCTGCAATTAAATGTTTTCCTTTATCAGAGTTGCCATAGTCATGGTATATCTTCACAGTAATAGAAACTATATAGGACAATGTCCCTGAACAGATGACCAGACAAAGAAGATGTAGTGCATTTATAAAATGAAATATTACAGTCATTAAAAAAATGAAATCAAGAAATTCTCAAGTAAATGGATGGAACCAGAAAAAAATCATCCTGACATATGCAACCCAGGCATAGAAATACAAGTCTGGTATGTACTTGTTTATGGGTGAATAGTAAGGTAAGGGGAATAGATGCTTATAGGTGAATAGTAGTAAGGTAAGGGGACATAGAATAGACAGCTATGGATGGACGGACATTGGACAGGAATGGGAGGACCAAGTGGGGAGAGCAAGGGAAGAAGGAGACAAGGGAGGGAACACCAGGAGGGATGTCTAAAAATTAAGGCCCATTTGAAGTAGTATGAAAACCTAATGCAATAGAAGCTTCCTAAAATATATACATATATGAAGGTGATCTAAATGAAATTTCCAACTAATGGGGGAGATAGAGCCCCAACTGGCCATCTCTTGTAACCATTGAAGCTTTATGTTCCAGGATTGGGTTAAATCTAATTGAGTTGTTGGCCAATGGGCTCCCATGGAAATCCCTAAACAACCCAGGCTGTTGCCAAGATTATAGGTTGCTCTCCACAAAATGACAACAAGGCCTTATTGCTGAAGACAGCACCTACATGGCTCTTGAACAAGAAGGTAATGATTTTTTTTTTTCAAGCAAATTTTGTATAGGCTGAGGATGTAACTCCGTGGTAGAGGGTTTGTCTAGCACATCAAGGCTCTGGATTCAAACCCTAGTACCACTAAAAGAAAAAAAAAAAAAACTTGTTCTGTTGCAGGAAATATGTCAGATGCAGTTAGGTGTCTCCTAAAAAGATGCAACTTGGATGTACCTCTGAAAGCCTCCACACATAAGAATGCTAAAGAATGGGAAATTCCTATTTTAAGGCAATTTGCTTGGGAGAGGTCTTGTGGTATTAGCTCTATGACAGGAGGCATAGTCACCTGGATGGCCTTGAGCTGCCTCACAGTAAAGGCGAAATGGTTGAGCCACTACTGACCTGGCTTGGAGCTCCCCCACACCGTGATGGTGATATGGTTTAGCCTGCCAAGGGTGTAGAGGAGGCGCTAGAGACTTCTTATATAGCAACTGAACCTTTCAGAGTTCACCTTTTTTTTTTTTTTTTTGGCTTGGAAGAACCCTCATGGGAGGAGCTTTGGGTAAGAGATAAGGGATTTTCTCTCTGGGCTTGCAGGAGCAATAGAGATGCAGCTGGCAGGACTCAGGGAAAACAGAATTCTAGGAAGGAGAGCTAAGGAGGCTCTTGGGTTTGGAGGAGGTTAAGAGAAAGACAGACTAGCTAGGTAGAATGATATACAGATATCTAAAGAGCTAGCAATTTAATTGTAGAATCAGGCTTGTAAATAGATATTTTGAATATAGTTAAGACAATAAAATTACTTTGCTGAGCTAGGAAGTTGCCACCTCAGTTTATGTGTCTCATGTCTTTATTGGTACAATTATTAGAATAATTTAAAAAGACAGATGTTAGGCCAGAAGTTTTGGGACAAATGGGAGATGTCCCTCCCTGCCCTTTTCTTCTGACCAGGAGCCTGTGCTTGCAAAAGCCCACACAAAACACAGGACAAACCCAGCTTCTAGTTCTGGATTCCAAAGTGACCACTGGACTGAAGACCTGCCAACAGGGCCCTAAACTCATCATCATGTCACAATTACCCCCTCACTCTCCTTTAAGAAGCCCCTTGCCGGGCGGTGGTGGCGCACACCTTTAATCCCAGCACTTGGGAGGCAGAGGCAGGCGGATCTTTGTGAGTTCGAGGCCAGCCTGGTCTACAAAAGTGAGTCCAGGACAGCCAAGGATACACAGAGAAACCCTGTCTCGAAAAACCAAAAAAAAAAAAAAAAAAAAAAGAAGCCCCTACCTCAGCCCAGCCTTGTGACTTCACTAACTCCCTCCTGTGATGTCAGTGAACCTGCCCAAGAGCTACACCAATAAACCTGCCTTTTTACTATAAATTCGACTCAATTCGATTTATTATGTCGATGGAGAAGCCATTCAATAAATATTAGTGTTCTGTTTATCCTGGTTTTGAGATTTTGAGGTATTAATTAGGGCCCTCAAAGTTTTTTGTGTTAGGAGCTACTTTAGTTTTTAGCATACCTGTAGCCATTTTGCCTTTAGTCTCCATTTTGATCATGGGATGAAATTACATTCAAGCTCTCAGGCTCTGCCTACCTGACACAAAATGGCCTTTACTTACAATTTAATACTTGTTAAATGCTCTGCTTGAATTAATGATGTATGCTCTACTTAAACAAAACCACAATACTCCACTATGTTCCTTTCTCCCAGAAAGGTGGAGAACTGGAAAGCCCCCAAGTTTCCCCTACCCTAACTCCCAGTCAATCAGCTTAAAATGCTTTGTTTAGCTACCTAGCCACGCTGTACCTGGGATACAATTGATTCTTCTCACTTGGTTAGACACAGTGTACCTGTGATAGAACTGATTCTTCCTGTTTGGCTATGATTTTTTTCCCTTTAAAAACTCACTCTGAGGGCTGGAGCAATGGCTCAGAGGTTAAGAGCACTGGCTGCTCTTCCAGAGGTCCTGAGTTCAATTCCCAGCAACCACATGGTGGCTCACAACCATCTGTAATGGAATTTGGTGTCTTCCTATGGCCTGCAGGCACACCTGCAGACAGAACACTGTATACATAATAAAATAAATCTTTAATAAAAAAAAAAAACTCACTCTGAAAATGGTTCAGGGTCACAGTCTTGGTTTCTGAATCCAGACTGTGTCCCTGACTGGTCATTCTTGGTTCAGAGTTCAATAAACTTCCATCAATCTGAGTCTGGTATTCTAATGGTCAGTGTGCAGCTGGTCCTGAACCCATAACATTTGGCAGATTTTCTTTGTAGAACTACACCAGGGACTGTTTCTGACTTTTAGCACAGTTCACACTAGCTTAATAATATTCTAAATTGAGCCAGAACTTCACAAACAGAAAGGTGAAAAGCTCTATTGATACATTCCATTGAAATACTTCCTGCCGGGCGGCGGTGGTGCACACCTTTAATCTCTGTGAGTTTGATGCCAGCCTGGTCTACAAAGTGAGTCGAGGACAGCTGGAGCTGTTATACAGAGAAACCCTATCTCCAAAAACCAAAAAAAAAAAAAAAAAAAAAGAAATACTTCCTGAGGAATTTTGGGTTCTTGTTCTCATAAATAAAAGAATTTAGAAATGGATTTAGTCAAAGTTCAAGAACAATTTTATTAGTTAAAAAATTTTAAATATATATATTTCTCTGTGCAGCCCCGGCTGTCCTGGACTCACTTTGTAGACCGGCTGTCCTTGAATCCATAGATACCTACCTGCTTCTGCCTCCCAAGTGCTGGGATTAAAGGCGTAAGCTACCATGCCTGTCTTAATTATATTTTTACTTACTTTGTGTGCATATGTTTATGTGTATATGTGTGCACACATACACAATGATGCCCATGTGGAGTGCAGTTCTCTCCTTCCACCAACTGGGTCCTGATGATTGAGCTTAAAGTGTGTGAGACTTGAGAGCAGGCCCTTTACCCATCGAGCCATCTCAGCAGACCTTAGTAGTATTTGGGAAAACAGGGGGGAAAAAACACTGCAAATCTCCATACCTGCTCGAAGAAGGTGGATGTTATGGGTTCAAAAGTAGCCGCACATTGACCTCTCACACACCAGGCTCAGATCAATTGAAGTTTATTGAATGCTTACCGAAGACTGGACTGGTCAGGGAACCCAATCCTGGATTTGGAAACCAGGACTGAGTCCATGAACCATTCTCAGAGTGAGTTTTTAAAGGAAATATCATAATCAAGCAGGAAATATCAACTCTATTATAGGTACATTGTGTTCAACCAAGCAAGAAGAACCAATTCTATACCAGGTACATCATACCTAGGCAGCTAAACAAAGCCTTTAAAGCTGATTGACTGGAATTTGGGAAGGGGGTGGAACTTAGAGGCTTTCAAGTTTCCCACCATTCTAGGAGAAAGGAACATAGAAGGGTATTGTGGTTTTTGTCTAAGTAGAAGATATATCATTATTTCAAGCAGAACATTCACAAAATCTATTCTTATGTCAGGCCAGCAGACCCTGAGAACTTGAACTTAATTCACCTTATGATTAGGATGGGGACTAAGGACAAAATGGCTGCAGTTATGCTAGGCAGCAAGTCATGGGCATGTCTGGACATGTCTCGATGTTGGTGAGCCTCAACAGTGGAGAAAAGATGGAAGAGAGTCACCCTCACCCCTTTTTCTGAGGCAGGGTCTCAAGCTGCAGCTCTGGTTAACCTCAAGCTCGCTCTGTAGACCAGGAAAACCTCAAACTCACAGAGATCTACCTGTCTCTGCTTATGTGTGCCAGTGTTAAAGGTGTGTACAACCACACCTGGTGAGTCATGCTTTCTACTTTGGACATGGAGGTCTGATCTGAAAGATAGGAAGAAGGAAAAAATATGGTCTTGGAATTGGAACTGTGCAAAGCATGTAGGGTTATCAGGGAAGATCTGCAAACACCTGCGATAGGGTGGAGCTTATGGGAGGATATATTCCTTGTTTTAATAAGGGGACAATTATTTCTCCTACTTTAGTATGCCTTCAAGGTGAATCAGGCTTCCTGATGGGTGTCTCCCAGCCAGGTGATTTACAAGCCCCACTGCACTCTTAAAGGAAGAACAATTGTATGCAGCATTCAAAAAACTATTTTTTTAGTAGATCAAAATGCCCAAGGCTGAACTCAGATTCCATTAATTTGACCACTAGGAAACCGTTTCCATTAATTAGCTTCAACAAAGTCTTGACCCCTCCACTTTTTCATATGGTATTTTAAATCTTAAAAAGGACAGTTGTGAACCTTCCCTTTCTAGTGCTATCCAGGAAACCAGAAGTGTGGTTCAAAATTGACTATGAGAAAAGAGTACATGCCAAATGGCCTTCAAAGCTTCTCATTCTTGTCTAGCTGCCTAACAAAATGAGAGTCATTAGTTTACACTAAGTAACTTTTCAGTTTGTCTTACTATACCACTGTTGTTTTTGAGGTTTTGAAGGTTTCTGAAGAAAGCATTTTTTGCTGGGTGTGGTGGGCCAGCTTGTTCTTCATAGCAAGTTCTAAGACTATAGCCAGGAATACATAGTGAGACACCCTGTTCCAAAAAAACCCAACCCCCCCCCAAAAAAAAAGGAACTGTCTGTCACCTCCTAAACACATATGCTTTTTCTAAAGGAGGTATTTCATATAGCCCAAGCTGGCCTCAAACTCCCTATATAGTCAAATGCTGTAATGTCTGGGATTCAAGGTTGTGATGGTTTGAATGAGAATGACCCCCATAGACTCATGTTTGAATGCTTGGTCTCTGGTTAGTAGAACTGTAAGGTTCAACCCTTGGAGGGGCTATTGCCCTATCTTCCTGCGGACCCTCAATGAGAAACAGAGATCGAATCGATGCAAAAAGCAAGAGGAATTTATTGTTCCAACACTCGTGGCCAATGCGAGTGGGGTGGCCTACACCAGAGGGAGAGGCGACGACAAACTCACAAAGGTTTAGGTTTTTATACGTTTTGGGGAAGATTTCAGCAATAATTTAGTCACTGATGTACATTCCTGAGGGAGGGATTTTGCTTTGAGAATCAGGAACTTTAGTCCCAGCGTTTGTTCAAGGAGAGCTTCCCAACCTTGGGGCTAGGAGTTTTCTAACCCCTGAGGGTCCGGTGTATCTTGGAATTTTTGTAAGCCATTTCCCAAGGATGGCAGTTGGAGATGGTGGTTTAACAATACAATAATAAGGTCACTGATGAGGTCAGGGCAGTGGAATTTTACAAACTTTTGCTCAGCTCAGGATGGGGGCCTGAGTCTAAAGTCTATCTTTTTAGAACTGTTTAGGAAGGATTAAGACGTGTCACTTTGTGTTGGAGTGGGTGTGTCACTGGGAGTGGACTTTGAGGCTTCAAAAGCTCATGCCAGGCCTAGTGTCTCTCCTTCTGCTGGTTGCCTATGGGTCAAGCTCTCAGCTACTGCTCCAGTGTCATACCTGTCTGCTTCCCTGCATGATGAACTTGGACTAATCCTCTAAAACTGTAAGCAAGCAACATGTTAAATGCTTTCTAAGAATTTCCTTGGTCATGGTGTCTCTTTACAGCAATAAAACTGTAACTAAGTCAAGGATGTTATGCCTAAGGAGTTCAGATGCCCTTCCTTAGAATATTTGCTTATCTGCTCTAAGGAAGAGCAAATAATCTATACAAACCACACCAGATGCTCTTTCTCTTATACAAATATTACCCTACTGATTTAAATAAAGACTTCACAATAAGCCTACCCCATTCACTGGGGAGTTGGAGCCAGGAAGATCAGAAGTTCAAGGCTACCCTCCCCTATATTCATAATTTGGGGTCTGGGCCTTGTGAGATTCTATCTCAGAAAACTAAAAAAAAAAAAAAAAAATAGGCCCAAGGTTTGATTCCTAGTATTACCATGGTACACAACTGCACTTGGGAGGTGGAGGTGATTTCAAGGTCATCTTTTGTGAGAGGCCGAGAGATTTGTGCTCACAGATAAGCATTAGGAGAACCAGGAATGTTACATAGTGTTGTCTCTTCAAAGGGAAACATGTAAAACCGGTTTTCTACCCACAGTGCTGGGAGCAAACATGGTTAATGGCCTCATGTCCTTGCACTAATTTGTGTGACACAAACCACACTGGATCCTCCTCAGACCCTTATCATGAGTTTGTAAGTCTATAAAATCCAACATTATGGAAGATGTCACATGTAGCCAATTTATAGAACCCATCTTTTTTACTTTTTATTAATTCTTCGTGAATTTCACATCATGTACCCCAATCTCACTAATCTCCTGTCCCTTTGAATCTGGACTTGCAACCTTGCCCACCCCCCAAAAAAAATCTCATTATGGAAAATGTAATGTATGATAGTGTGCCCCACAGTGTAACCTTTTGTCCACACTTCTTTACTCACAAATGTTCACTGCAATGAGTCATTGGTCTCATTTGAGGACTCCAACTCCTGCTACACTATCTATCAATACTGGATCCTCATCAGGTCTTCTCTCAGATATCACGCTATGGCCCTGTGTCTTGGAGATACTGCAGTTTTGGATCTGTAGGACCAGCCCCTTCTTGTGCTCCAGCAGTTCACAGATGGTGTAGATGTAGGGGTAGGCCAACTCAAAGGTCTAGATTTGGGCCTGGGTGGTAGCTGAGCTACCAGCTACCACCAGCTCTCTCACACCGACACCACCAGGGCAAGCTTGCCAGCACTATCCTGGCTAGCTCACTTAGTGCCTTGCTCAGCAAGGGACTGGGCTAACTCTTCCACTCTTGTGCCCTCAGGGACAGCTCTCCTTTGCCCACTCTAGCAGGGTCAGTTCTATTGTGCTACCTAGGA
>CAJQZJ010031925.1:1916514-1935333 GCA_907164525.1 Lophiomys imhausi
AAAAAAAAAAAAAAAAAAAAAAAAAAGAAAACAAAGTAATAGACAGCAAGCAGGACCAATTAATTAACATTTAGAATGCATGACACCACCCCATCAATTCCCTCCTTTTGTCTAAAAACCTTCTACATAGCTCAGCTCATCCCATTTTCTTTTCTCCAAGTGCAGCTTGGCTGGTCAGTGTCCACCCCTAGCCAGCAGTCATTACTGCTTCCATGACCTTGGGAATGGGCATTACTAAATCTTCTAAATTTCATCATTTCCAGATTTGTGAAGTTTGTTTTCTTGGTGAGTCTCTCAAACTTCCCTCCCCACTTCCTGGAGAGACTGTTTCAATTCTGAGGGAACTGAAATCAACAATACTTAATCTTATATCCATTAGGAATCCATTCAGGCCATGGTCCTGGAGCTCAGAATATCCAGGGCGCCAACACCAATAAAACACAACAAAATGAAATCTTCAATATTTGCTGAAGTTTTCTAGTTAATAACAAGAAGAAGGGTGTGCAGAGTATTCAAACTCTTCCAAACAGTTTTCTCAAAGTGCACACAGATATTCCTTGGAACTCAGTTTAGCTTCATATAGCTTAAAGGGATACTTTCAAATATTTGCTGTGGCAATAAACGTTTGAAGGTGTATTTTTAAACTATTTACTTATTGTTATATGTATATCTCTACCACCCTTTCAACCCACTCTACAGAGGTAGGGGAGAAAGGATACTAATAGAGACAAAAGGGGTAGACATAGATTCTTGGGGCAATTCATCAGGATTACAGCAGTCCAGTCAGCATACGCAGGAATAGGTACCAGCAGCAACATGAACCAGCAGCTTTTTGGGGGGAGATCTAGAAGGGACAACAGCAGTAGATCTGGTATTGGTGGCACTGACAACAGTTGCCATACCGCCATTTGGGACTGCAGTCTCTTCAGCCCAACCTGGGCCACAATCTTCAGTAGCAAAGGCAGCAGTAAGTCTTGGAAGAAGCAAGTCTCAAAGTGTTATCTGGAGTATTTCAAAGGGAGGCAGTGATGAGAAGCAATTCCTAGCAAAAGCTCTTCTGTGTTTCTGGGTTTCTATTTATACCTCCTCAAAATCAGCACAAGGATGTTTTCTAATTGTTCAGCATCCTGCATGCCCCTTGCGTGAGGTCCTTTCCAGCAAAAAACATGTTCCCTACATGTGACAGTTTCTAGCTGAAAAAATTGTCATGTGCTCTTCCATCAGGATGTTTTACCATCAGGATGATAATGTCCCTCTCATGAGCCTGGTTTTCAGTGGTAGACTAAGCACCCCCACATCCTACACTTGAGACCAAGACAAAAAAACACATTCATTCAACACAATTGTGTTTTTAAAGAATTCAAAACCTCCCCACAGGTTAATTGCCAAACTGAAAAAAAAAAAAAGAGGTTAAGAAAAAAAAAGATCCTGTTTCTATGACAGACATTTGTTGTAGAGCAGGGATTATGAAGGACTTACCTACCCTGTCTTGGCAGAGTTAGGCTGTCGACTTCCCTGCTACCAAGTTTTGTCCTTTTTGGACAGCAGTCTGTCTGCAGTTGGTGCAAGGGGTTTTTTCATGCCAAGAGATAGGCTTGCCACTAATTCAACCATCTTACAGTGGAGGTTCTTCGATGCTTATCTTCTACTTGGAGTAGAATAGGGGGTGCTGTCAGGCGCTGATATGTCTCGATATCAAAAAAAAAAGAAAAAAAAAGAAAATCTTGATTCAAGATAACATCTTTGAATGCCATATTCTGCAGATCTCTTGGGGTTTTTGAAGATGCCCTATCCATCTCTTGTATTTAGATAAGCAAATGTTGCTTGTCTCTTAGCAACTTGATTACTGGGTAGTTTAGGGAATATCTGTGATAGACTGTCATAGTAGCTAACAAAGTGACATGTTTGCATGACTAGGAGTTTGTTTTACTTAACTATCCTAGACCATTTTAGAAGGTTGGTATCAAGAGGCCAGAGCTTCACATTTTATTTTTAAGTATCTCTAGGTATGATACCATTAGGAAGCGTTACCTTTAAATTTGTATCAATATACAAAGATCTATTCAATTGTGGTTAAATATACTCTTAATTATGTATCAATATACAAAGATCAATGCCTATGTAGCCCAATACAATCTTAATATTACGTCCATATGCAAGGGTCAATACCATTGTGGCCAACTATAATCTTAATTTTGTATCAATATACAAAGTTCAATACCGATGTAATCCAATACAATCTTATTTTTGCACAATAAACAATGGTCAATACCACTTTAGCCAAATAAACTACTAATTTTGTATCAATATACAAAGGTATAAGGGCATATTCAATAATCTGCCCCTTCTTCTTGGACCTTCCTGTGCTATGTCTATATCTCATTTTTCTCAAGCCTATGCACTCCTACATAGGAGAGGAAGAAGGATACAGAAAAGGAAAAGTAGGAATTCCCTGGGGCTAACCTCCAAAACCCATTAAACAGGACCATTTATCAGCTTCTGATGCAGGAATGTATGGAGAGAAAATGGGAACTGTCCAGGCAGTCATTGGTATGTCCTTTCTTAGTTTTGGAAGCTGCAGGCCCTGCACTTCCTATATAAGCAGATATATTTATCCCTCTCAGGTCTCGGAGGTGGTTGAAGAATAGACAGCTAGAGTCTCATAGTTAAATTTTGAGTTGTTTAGGAATCAAGAGGGTGTTATAGATCTAAGAAGATACTCTTAAAAGTGTGTTGCAAGTTAGTATGAATGTTGAGTCAGATATAGACCTTTAAACTCATGGAGATGGTTAGATAGTAGAATGTTAAAGTCAGGGGCCAAATATGTATAAACTGGACATTGGGAAGGTATACTGGGCCATTTAACTCTCATAAATGTGGCATATTTATATCTGTTGTTTTGTATAATACTTACTGTTATAAGAGAAGGAACCATCTGTTGGACTGAAAGGGGAAACTTCTGGGGGGAAGAGGGTGGAAGGGCGGGATAGGAAGGGGGAATAGAGAGGGGTTTGTGACTGAGATGTAACTTGAAGAAAAAAAAATAAAGTATTTAAAAAAAAAAAGAAAAAAAAAGATACTCATTATTTTTCTTGTGCATGTGAAAAAAATGCCTGACAAAAACAATTTAAGGGAAAAAGGATTTATTTGGGACCACAGTTTAAGGGAACACATGGTTGGCAAGACATAGCTGTAAGAGTGTGAGACAGCTGGTAACATGTTTGCAGTTACTCACTTTCTCATTATCCTCTGTCTGGACCCCTAGTTCATGGGTTGGTACAATTCACATTCAGGTGGACCTATGGGGCACAGCTCATTTGTAGAGCATTTGACTGCAATGTGGGTGTGGTGATTTAAATTAGAAATCCCCGCCCCCTCAGGCTCCAGTACTTGAGTACTTGGTCTAAAGCTCTGGGGGAGGAAAGCCTTGCCCTACTTTCAGTTTGCCCTTTCTACTTTCTGCTAATGATTAAGATGTAACCAATTAGTTCCCTGCTCCTGTTGTCCTGCCTGACATTTGCTGCCATGATGGACCACCTTACATAGGAGGTTGATTCCCTCTATTCTGAATGATACTGCATCAAAAAAGTGATCTTAAAAAAAGGCAGAGTGGCTTTAGGTTCACAAAGAAATGGAACAGAAAGTACAAGAGTGTGCTGGTGTTCCTCCCATCCCTGGACTCATACAGCATCCCCCACCTTCAAGGGATAACTTTTTATATTTACCACATACAAGTAAAACTCAACCTCTTTTTTATTGTTTTTTTGTGTTTTGAGATAGGGTTTCTTTGTGTAACAGCATTGGTTGTGCTGGGAGGTTTAAGGGTAGTCTAGGCTAGTCCTGAACTCATGGAGGTCTGCCTGCCTCTGCCTCCTCAGTGCTGGGATTAAAGGCCTGAGCTACCATGCCCAGCAATTACAGACAGCTTTGAACTGCCATGTGGGTGCTAGGATTTGAAACTGGGTCTTTTGGAAGAGCAGACAGTGCTCTTAACAGCTGATCCATCTCTCCAGCTCCCCCGACCTCTTTCTTCATTGTCCTTTGTCTATCCATCATTGTTGGGTTTCAGACCTGGAACAAGCTGCTCAGGTGTCTATTTTACATACCACAGTGGACCTGGCCTCCAGGTTCTCCCAGCATCCCTCAGTCCCTACCTGTTACAGGGTATGGCTGCCATACCCTGGCCTCTACCCTGAACTTTCCAGCCCAGAGGCTGGGCTTCCCCAGAGGCTCTTCACTATATAATTCATACATTTTAGTCTCCCTCTCTCTGCATTTCTCTCTCCCTGTGTGTACTCTTTCTTTCTCTTCCCCCTCCCCTGGGTCTCCCTGACTGCATGAGGACTTCCCTGGCCTTCTTCCTTGGGACTGTGAACCCAACAGAGATCTACCCCCAATAAACCTGCCTTTATACTTTAATTCAGCTTGAATTGGCTTACTTTGTTGTGGGACACAATCTGTCAGTCATTAATGAAACAAAACTTAGCTGCATACAAAGCCACTTCACTATGACATAAAGGAATCTTAGTCAATTGTTTTTTTTTTTTTTTTTTTTTCAGAGTTTCATTATGTGTTTCTGGCTGGCATGGAACTTGCTACATAGACTGGGCTTCCCTCAAATTCATAAGATCGGCCTGTCTCTGACTCCCAAGCCCTGGAATAAAAGGTGTGTACCACCACTGCTAGTCCTTAATTCATAGTTAAAAATGTTTATGTATTATTATACTGGAGGCACAGGTACATAATGTGAATGCAGATCAGAGGACGACTTTGTGGACTGAATTCTCTCTTACCTTTATATGGGTTCTAGAGATGAAACTTCGGTTGCCAGGCTTGTATCTTTACCCACTGAGCCATTTTAGCGGCACTTTTTGTTTTTCAGTGTTAGTTTTGAGACAGGGACTTGATACATAGCTCAGGCTGGCCACAAACTCACACCACTCTTCTTACCTTAGCCTCCTAAGAGTTGGAATTATGGATTCACTGTACCACTTCTTGATATGCAGTGGATTTTTAAGGAATAAAATTGCTCTAGTTTACTTTTTGTTTGTTGCTGTGACAAAACACACCAAACAGAGGCCCCTTGGGAAGAAAGGGTTTATTTGGTCTGCACCTTCAGGTCAGAGTCCATCGCTGAAAGCAGTTAGGGCAGGACCCGCAAACGCTGCTTGCTTTGGCTCATTCTTTTTTTTTGTTTTTTTTCGAGACAGGGTTTCTCTGTGTAACAGCCCTGGCTGTCCTGGACTCGCTTTGTAGACCAGGCTGGCCTCGAACTCACAGAGATCCGCCTGCCTCTGCCTCCCGAGTGCTGGGACTAAAGGCGTGTGCCACCACCACCCGGCTGCTTTGGCTCATTCTTAGTTATCTTCTTATATAACCTTCCAATGGATGTCCTTCCACCAGAGCGGTGCCACTCACAGTAGGCTGAGCCCTCCTCCATTGATAAACAATTAAAACAACTCCTTACAGACATACCTGCAGGCTAATCTGATTCAGGAAATTCCTTATTTGAGGAATTCCACTCAGCTGACTACAGGCTCTGTCAAGTTGACAAAATTATGACAAAAATCAATGCTCTCTTCATCTTCCTATTTATATGATTAACATTGTTAAACAACCAGGTGAAGTGGTACAAGCCTCCCAGTACTTGAGAGGCAGAGGCAGGCAGGATTCTATGAATTCAAGCCCAGCCTTGTCTAATAATGAGTTCCAAGACAGTCAGAGCTAACTAGACAGACTATGTCTCAAATAAATAAAGAAATAAAGATCAAACAACAAAAAGTTTTTGCACAATAATAGGTAAACATAAATCGTATTTTTGATACACCTCTGAGTATATGAGCCATGTGAATAAGTTGGTCCTCCTTATCTGTGGATCCTGTATCTGTAGCTTCTACCAACCTACAATAACTGAGACATTAAACACATGAAGACTTTAAGATGAAATAATCCACTCAAGAAAATCTCAGAGCACCTTAGTAATAATAATTATTATTATTATTGATATTATTATTTGGTTTTTCTGAAACAGGGTTTTGAAGGCATACTTTTAAACTATTTATTTTTTGTTATATTAATAACTCTACCTCCCTTTCAACCCACCAACCTGAGGTATGGGAGAAAAAAGGTTAGTAGAGACAGAGAGTGACCTTTTAGACGTAGATCCTTGGCGTGATTCATCAGGATTGCCGCAGTCCTGTCAAACAGCATACACAGGAACAGGTACCAGGAACAGGTACCAGCAGCAACACTAACCAGGAGCATTTCAGGGGGAGGTCTAGAAGGGACAGCAGCAGTGGCTCTGGTATTGGTGATAGCAGTGACAACAGTTGCCGCACCCTCGTTTGGGGCTGCAGTCTCTTCAGCCCAACCTGGGCCACAATCTTCAGCAGAAAAGGCAGCATTAAGTAAGTCTTGGAAGAAGCAAGTCTCAAAGTGTTGTCTGGAGTCTTTCAAAGCAAGGCAGTGATGAGAAGCAGGGATGAGAAGCAATTCCTAGCAAAAGCCCTTTTGTGTTTCTGGGGTTTCTATTTATACCCTCTTCAGATCAGTACAAGGATGTTTTCTAATTGGCCAACATCATGACCCCTGCATGAAACACTTTACTGTTGACCAAGATCATATGCTCTCCAAGGAGTCTGCCTATCAAGGTTGTTTTCCAGCAAAAAGCATGTTTCCTGCATGTAAGCATAACTTTTAAACTATATTTAATTAACATTTATAAACACTTACCAACCAACCAACCCTATCACTTCAGAAAGGATAACCAGATCAATACGTTCTGAGGGACAGATCCTTTGAGGGCAACTGGTCAGCAGTCTGTCTTCAGAAACACCGCAATCAACAGTCACATAGTGATCACCTTGCTCTATCGTTACTATGGTAGCCTCACTTCTGCTTGGGGTTGGCCTCCTCCATCCATCTGAGACTGGCAAAATTACATGGGGTAGGGGCTGTACTCCAGCTTGTTTCTTTAGTCTATCTGGTTTTTGGCAGGTCTGGGTCCAAGTGAGAGGTCTTGGCCTTGTTGCCCAGGCTGCTGCACTCCTCTGACAGCCCAGGTACTGGCCACCAGTGTTTGTTGTCTTGGGGTGGGCACAGGAGGCAAAGGTCTTCTCACTGTCCCCTGGTCTATTCACAGGCCTCTGACACACCTTCTCTTGAGGTCAGGCCTTTTCTGTCCAAGCGGCTCAGACACTGGCAGCTGGGACATGCCCACTTGGCACCAGGGACTCTGGCAGGTCTCAAGCTGTTGTCCATGGGCCAGGGGTCTCTTTTGCCTGTCTGAGCTTGCTGCCTTGGGCTGGTGCTATCATTTGAGGGCGTGGTCTCTTCACCATCCATTGGGCTAGGTGCAGGCCATTGGCATCCTTCTCCTTGGCACCATGAATGGTCTTTGGGCAGGTTTCAGGCCAAGGCTTTTGTGATTCAGCATTCACAGCTTCAAACCAAGGCTTGGTCTGGCCTCAGCCCAACATGGGCTCAGCTCAGTCTGGGCCACAAGTCTTGGTAAATCTCAGGTCCAGAGTCTTTTGAAGTGGAGCAGCATTTAGGAGCAATGCCAAGCAAAAAGCCCCCTTTCCAGTTTCCCAGACTTTCCTTTATAAACACTTTCTCTTAATTATACATCAGGCTGACTTCTCATTGGCCAGCCCTATACCCTCTTCCTGAAGTACACTTGTTGTACTTGAAGTACACTTGAAGTACAAGGACCAAGTGCCCTGCCAGGTGTTTCTCACAGATACAAGGCTTGCGGATGACTTCAAATGCCCTTTTAAGAGTCTGCATTTCAGAAGCCCTTACATATTCACTACACTTGTATGTGACAGTTTCTGGGTGGAAACATCACATGCTCTTCCATCAGGATGTTTGCTTGCTCCTCGAAGGAGTCTGTTTTTCAGTGGTGGACGCTTCCCCCACATTGCACACTTGAGGCCAAAACAAAAAACACATTCATTCAACACAACCATGTCTTTAAAGAAATCAAAGGGCTGGAGAGATGGCTCAGCCGTTAAAGGCTAGGCTCACAACCAAAAATACAAGAAATCAAAACTTCCACCACAGGATTTCTTTGGGTAACAACCCTGGCTGTCCTGAAACTTGCTTTGTAGACCTGCAAAGTTTTGTTTTGTTTTTGTAGGCCTGCCTCTCAAATGCTGGGATTAAAGGGGTGCACCACCATGTCCAGCTTCGACCAACACAATTAGTAAGCCAATTGAAAGTATAAATGCCCTTTATTTTTGGTCAGTGACTAAGAGTGGACTATTGCCTCAGAGAGACTCATGATCCCAAAGCTCAGGAACACATGGATATAAAGGTAAAAACCCACACAGATCACAATTACAATAGTCTTAGAGAATAGTCTGAGTAAGCTTGCAACACTGTTTCACTAGAACACAGTAGTTGTTTTAGTCACAACATGACAATTACTCTTGATTTACAACTTTTCCGGGTATTTAAATGTAATTTTAGTTAGTACACACACTAATTATTTTGGTTACTACATCTGGAGCATGGTCAGAGTACAAGACAATCTCAAAAGTGTTGTTGAGGTGAATATGGCCTTGAGTCCTGGATAGAGGGTTGAGAAAGTTCTAAGCAGACACAAAGTGGAGTCAGGACTTGAAAGAGAGCAAAGAATGAGAGATTAGTTTAAAAAGAGTTATAGTCAAGCCTGGGGTGATTTAAGTTGTTTTTTTTTTTTTTTTTTGTTTTGAGACAAGGTCTATCTGATATTCGACTCCTGTGAAAAGTTGATGACCTACAGGTTGAGATGAGTGTTCTATGTAATCTTGGCATGCACTGTGTAGACCAGGCTGGCCTAGCACTCACAGATCTGCCTGTCTCTGCCTCCCAAATGCTGGGTTAAAGGGATATGACACCATACCTGGCTCAAGAGAAGCAAATTTTGAAGCAATGTATTGTTGGTTTTCTTCAGGGAGACAGTTTTCAGCCCAAAAGGGAAAAACCACCAGAAGTTGTGTAGGAGATGTTGGCCCAAACATGGCCCTCAGTTAGGTCTCAGAACACGCTGAGTTTTGTTTTTGAGACAGAGACCTACTCTGTAGCTCAGAATGAACTCAAAATCTCAGCACTTCTCCTGCCTCAGCCTCCCAAAAGCCGGTCTTACAAGTATGAGTTACCTCATGGCTTGTTACATGCTAAATTGATGGTCTGTGTCCTGTGATTTACATTTATTTCTCAAGCATGAGTCAACATTCACTCAGTGGAAGGTGTGAGAACCAAGGTCAGTGCTGGCCTTCTCACGCAAAATAGGTTAGCTAATCTCTGTGGAGTACATGCTTTCCTGCCTCCTACAGCAGCTGGCTTTGAGGAAGAACACCATCCTCCTTCTTCAAGACCTCATGATTAGCTGCTTAAATTAGCTTTTAAAGTTGATAGTATCAGATACTGCTGAGGGTAACCTTGAACTTCTGATCCTCAGGCATCTACCTACCAAGAGTTAGAATTACAGGTATGGAGTACCATACCCAGTCCAATTCATGGGAGTGCTGGGGCTCAAATCACAACCTGGTGCATGATAGGAAGCTCTCTGACAACTAAGCCATTACCCCAGCCCTAACAGCTCTCTTTTATTCTATCATGTTAACATTGGCTTTCTGAGGCTGACCAATTTTTATTCCTTGCCCCCTAGTATTTTTTTTTAAAGATTTATTTATTATGTATACAGTGTTCTGTCTGGATGTATGCCTGATTGCCAGAAGAGGATATGAGATTTCATTATAGACGGTTGTGAGCCATCATGTGGTTGCTGGGAATTGAACTCAGGACCTCTGGAAGAGCAGCTAACAAAAGCGCTCTTAATCGCTGAGCCATCTCTCCAGCCCGCCCCCTAGCATTTTGAACAAACAAATTACCACTTTTGTTTTTCTCCTTATATAGTGTCTTAGGAGTTCAGTTTGGTCTGGAACTGCTAGGGTCCGAAATGCACTGAGGAAGACACCCAAACTCAGATAGCATGCAAAAGCAATGAACGTTTATTTTTCTGCAGAGCTCCAGAAAGCTGGGATCACCAATTAGGGAAATTGCCCCCCCCCCCCCCCCCACCACCACCATGAGCTCGCAGGCTCTTGTTAAAGGCTTTAAGGGAATTCCAGGGTGAGTTAAGGTAATCTTCAACATGATTGGAGCATTCAAACTGAACCGCGCAGGCAACCTTTGGAAAAAAACGAGGGCGCCTTTGGCCTAGTTAGTCAACAATCACAAGTTGTTCATAAGACAGGGGCTGACCATGAGTTGATCATAAAACAGGGATGCTTTTTAAATCTGCAGTTAGCAGTTAATAACTCTAAACAATCTTATCTTCCTCAAGCCAGATGGCTAAACTGATTGTTCTGCTGTTTTTCTAGTAACTACTGAGTCCACTTCTGGGAATGGGAACTCAGGTCTGGCCCATTGGTTAAGCCTCTTTAGTAAGCCTCTGGGTTCCTCTGGGACCCTTCATAACTCTCTAGCCCATGGTGGCCTGAGTGCATGGGCCTCAGTGTCTGGCTCTGGCATTTCTCTTTAGAGTTGACCTATCCCAGTTGATTTTTACAGTGCTTGGAAACTAATTGGTAAAGACAGGTGAAGTGCAGTGCTTTAGGAGGGGTTTGGTTCTTACTGTGGTGGCATATACATAGAGCCTCAGCTTAAGATGTTAGAGGCAAGAAAGGCTGAGGTTCAAAGTCAGCCTCTGTTAATAAGTTTGAGGCTGGCTTGGTCTGCATGACAATCTGCCTCAAAAAGCAACAAGAACAACAAAATCCCCAGCCCATACACAGTGTATGCCTGTAATCCCAGCGTTCTGGAGGTAGAGACCAGAGAACTGAGGCAGGTTTGAGGCCAACCTTGTTTACGTGCTCCTGCTCTGGGATAGTAATTAGGTAAATCTTTGCCTGCTGAAGCAAAGGGTGGGGACTTGGGGAGAAAGCTATGCTAGGAAAGCAGAGATTGTAAACCACTGAATCCCAGCTAATGGGAAAAGAGAGCAGGAGTTTCATATGAAAACCACAGGATCCTATTCTTGCCTTTTGTCTACACTGGCATACCTCTCTGCAAAATATCATATAAAAAACTGCTTTGCTCTCACTATTCTCTCGAATCCATTACAGAGGGTCCTGTTTCTCATATCCCTTCTGTCAGCCACACATCTGACCAACATGTGTAAGTATTTAAAGGTTTTGTTTGTTTGTTTTTCGAGACAAAGTTTCTCTGGGTAATAGCCCTGGCTGTCCTGAACTCACTTTGTCCTCGAACTCACAGAGATCTGCCTGCCTCTGCCTCCCGAGTGCTGGAGTTAAAGGCGAGCACCACCACATCCAGCTGAATTTAGAGTTCTCATAACAGCGCAGTTCTGATAAAGCATTACAATATTCACACAAAATGCCATGCCTGTGGTCAGTTTTCTTGTTGAGGACAAAACTCAGGAAGTTACTGGAAGAGGTGCATGGAGCAGAGGGAGAAAGGAACCAAGAGCTTGAATGCACTCTGCTCATGGAATCCAGATGAGCCACCCTCCTGTCCCATCACTGTGTTCACCAACCAGGAAGCTCCACTGACCTTTCATGTCTAGTTTTTATTGGTGCTTCATTACATAGACATGATTGATAACACCATGACCCATGTCATTAAATTTAGTCCCCAGCTCCCTTGACCTCTTTAATGACTAGGGTGACTCAAAGTCCCAACTACCTAGGAATAATCACATGGTTGGGCTTTCTGAGGCTATCATGGGGTCCAAGATGAGGCCCTCTAGCATCATAAGAAAGATGTATCTCCTTGGAAGTCCAAAAGGATTTTGAAGTTCTGTGATGGGAGCTGAGGGAAAACACTATATATATATATATTATATTATACCATATATAATGGTAATAATATATATATTATTATTATACCATGCTGTATCTTCATGTTATAATCAAATTTTGTAAGAATCTGGTACTCTGGCTGAGATAAAATGAGAAGGCTCGAGGGAAAAGAGAGTATAGGTTTTGGTGTTGCTGTTTTGAAATAGGGTCTTACTCTGTAATCTAGACTGGCCTTGAACTAATGGTAATCCTCCTCTTTCATTTCTAAATTCTAGGATTACAGTCAAAACCCACCAGGCCTGTCTGATAAAAGAAATTCTCAGATAAGGAGAAAAAAAGCAATTCAGATGAGATTTAGTTTAATATGACAAATTATTTAAAATAAAATACAGACAATTTTTGTTTGGCCAAAATGAGTGTTTGTGGATGAGATGTGAAGGCTACTCCGTTCCAAAGAGAAGTATTGTGAATGCCAGGCTAATGAATTTGGGAAATGTATTTGATAGGCAGTTTCAGCAAAGTAGAGAAAATGGCAAAAAGCAGTGTTTCAGGAAGCCCACGTGGACTGTAGAACGAATTATAGAAGGCCGAGGATCTGGAGAGATGTGCCACAGTATACTTTTAAACTGAATTTTAAAATTTTTATTAATTTTTGTGTATGGTGTTTGGCCTGCATGTTTGTCTGTGCACAGTGTGTGTACCTGATAACCAAGGAGGCCAGAAAAGAATGGAGGATCCTATGGTATGAGTTTATTAAAAGAAACAATTATGAGAAGGTTTTTGTTCAATTCCAGGTGTGAGGCTGCTTAAGTCACAGGTAAAGTATTAAGTGTCTCATGAGCTAGCAGGGGCGTGGCTTAGCCAGCTGAGCAAGTTTTACTCTGAGGACTTTGAGAAAGGGATAAAAATCCAGAGCCCCAAGGAGGAGGCTCTACAAAGAAGTAGGAGAAAAGGAGCTCTACAAAGGAGGAGGAGGAAAAAAGGGGCCCTACAAACAAGTAGGAGAAAAGAGGCTTCAAAGAGGAGAAAGGGCTACAAAGAAAAAAGAGGTTGCTGGTCTCCTGGCTGCTGGTGCTTCCCCAAACTACTGCTGGTTCTTCTTGCTGCTGTCTCCTGGTTTTCTGGACTTCTACTGAGACTGTATTACCCCCAAAGAACCCAATGACCCTAATCAGCAGGAAATAGCTCAAAGAGAACTATGTCCCCTTTCACCTTTAACCTTCTTTCTCTCCCACCTAGTGTTGGGGGGTTGGGAGGAACAGGGGTGGATGGGAGGCATAAGGAATTAAGTATAGTAAAATTAGAGTAAATAAGTACAAGAATAAATAAAAGCTACTTGCTATAGGATCCTCTGGAACTGGAGCTAGAGACAGTTGTGAGCTGCCCTGTGAGTGTAGGGAATTGAACTTGGATTCTCTGGAAGAGCTTTCAGGATTCTTAAGAGATGAGTGAGCCCTATCTCCCAAAAGTATATATAATTTTCAAAAGCACAGTTTTCTTACAAATATACAATGAACATGTGACAATGGCAACTGTTTAGTTTACTAGTGAGCTATTGTCAGTTAAAGAATTATGAGAACAAATGCAGCTGGAAAGGCATATAGAAATACATTTGCAAAGAGCATGGTGGCATACACCTGGAACTGAAATCACTTTAGGGAAATGCAGATGGAAGATCACTCAAGGTCAGCCTTGGCTACACCTTAAAAAGGAGGCCAACCAACAATAATGTATCTTCTGGGTTTGAGATAAAAATTAGGAGTTGTTATAACTTGGGGGTTCCCAAGTCAGATGAGGGAGGGTAGACCATTGCCCATACCCTGGCCACCTCTCAGAGAGCACAGCAAGAGTGCTGTCCCTATCCAGATCAGGCTGGTCCTAATCAATTCCAAACAGACAAAGGACATGTCATGATGTCAGTTATGCTCCTGTTTCCCTACCTGAGACAGAACTGGCTTGTTAGCAGTCATGTCACCTGCAGTCTGCTAATCTGCCTGGTATGTTTGGAAGGTCCCTGGCCCTGCTGCTGCACTTCCTCCCTTGAACTTTTTCCTCCCCTTCCCCCTGACTCCACCATTTCAATAAAGTAGCTGTCTTCTGAAATAGTCTCCCAGGTTGTTTGTACCTGCCATACTCACCACAGCCAGAGACCCTGCTCACCAGTTCCTATTTATCCTGAAACCACTGTTACACAATGGTTGATCAGGCTCAGGGGACACAAGATATCTTTCCATAGACAAATGATTTGTATTCACTGGAAAAAATTTACAACTTAGTCTGCATCTTCACAAAATTGGCCCCAATCAATAGTAAGTATTAAGTTACCGAAGGTGATATACTCAGAGGAGTTTCTTCTTCAACACTACCAGGGTGAACTAGTACTAGCAGGGTGCAAAGTGACTGAGAAATAATGTGGGGATCGTTAATTCAATTCCCTGGTGCAGTAAGACAGGTTGGAAGCGACACTGTCAGCACAGACTATACTTCCGAGTCTATTGTTTAGGTGTTGACAATCAGAAAGAACTGGGTGTGATGCACACACTGGTGTTTTCAGCTGCTCAGGAGACTGAGGGTGATAAAAGCTAGGGTGGGGGGAGGGCAGAGCATAACTAGTTTGCAGATAGATACCCTTTGTCAAGGACCCATTAAGTTAATTAGGAAGGCAGGATCTTGGACTTGCTTTTGAACTTCTGCTGCAGCCTCCAAAGTCCTGGAATTACAAGTGTGTGGCCACACTAGGCAAAAACCTAATTTTTACAAGTAGTATGTCAGGGCCCTTAGGTAAGTGTGCTGGCTAGTTTTAGGTCAACTTGACAAAGGCCAGTCACTTGTGCAAAAGGAACTTCAAACGAGGAAATGCCCCACCGTATTGGCCTGTGGGGCATTTTTTTGATTGATGATTGAGTTGAGAGGGCCCAGCTCACTGTGGGTGGTGCTACCACTGGCCTGGTAGTCCTGTGTGCTAGAAGAAACCAGTAAGGCTGAGTAAGCTGTGGAGAAGAAGACAGAAAGCAGCATGGCCCCTTCATCAGCTCCTCCATCCAGTTTCCTAAGGCCTACCTGGTCCATATATTGAGTTATGGGTCAGGCAGGGCTACACAGTGAAAATGTATTTCAAAAGAAAAATTTATGGGGTAAACCTTATAATAATTGTATATATATGTTGATCAGTTTTCCTAAAAAGAGAATATATTTGGGGCATCAAAAGAATTAGCAAAGCTCTTTACCTAAAAGTAAATGTGTATGTAACCTGTAGTTATGTTGATGAATTTTTTATTGGTTTGAAATTAACTAAGGAGGTTGGCGATCTTACCTAGTGGTGAAGGTCCCTAGATCACACAAGGCCCCTGGTTCAACTCCCTGCATCGCAAACACTGGGTGTAGTAGTACTTACCTGTAATCCTAGGACTCAGGTGGCAGAGGCAGTCTGGTCAAGAAATCATGGCCTCTTCTGCTACATAATGAGTTTGAGGCTATCCTGGGCTACATGTTATCTAGTCTCAAAATCTTCTGTTTTGTTCTCATAGCTCAAAGTATGTGGATTTATTGTTTGTTTTTCTTTACTTTTAAGACAGTCTCTTTTCTTAGCCCTGGCTGTTCTGGAACGTCTCATGTAGAACAGGCTGGTTTCAAATCTAGACTTCCTCCAGCCTCTGCCTCCTGTGTGTTGGGATTAAAGGTATGTGCACTATCCCTGGCTCACATTTATTTATGGTATGTGCATGTGTGTTCTATGTGTGGGGCACATATATTTACATAAAGGACAATTTACAGGAGTTGGTTCTCTTCTTACACTCTGTGAGTCCCAGAGACCAGACATGCAGCAAATGTCCTTACCTGCTGAGTCACTTCAAAGGACCTGGTCTATGTCTCTTAAAATAGTGTTGAAATACTTACAAAACATGGAACATATCTAATTTAAATTTGAGTGTTAGTAAGATAAAATATCAAAACCTGATTGTCAAATGGTTCTGGAAAGCCCCTAAGATCCCAGAAGTCTTAAAGACATTTCTCTCTTCTGAATTATGTCCTCATCTTGGGAACAAAACAAAATGAAACCCTAAAACCTGCTGAGGTTTGAAAACCTAGCAGCAATTTGACCACTCATTTAAGCTGGGATCGTTTATGTTTTAAAGCAAAGACACAGTTGAACTGATTGCTGGTGAATCCACTTGGGCATAACTGTCCAAGCATAACTTTTCCTTTTGCCATTTTTCTTCTATATTTCTAGTTGTTGGTGAGTTTTTTTTTTGTTTGTTTTGGTCTTGTTTAGTTTAGTTTTTTTTTTTTTTCAAGACAGGGTTTCTCTGTGTAGTCCTGGCTTTCATGGACTCATTCTATAGACACAGAGATCTACCTGCCTCTGCCTCTGGAGTGCTAGGATTAAATGAGTGTGCCACCACACCCTGGCGTGGGCCACCACGACCAGCCTGTGGTGGCTATTCTTGATTGCCAACTTGACTACAATTGGAATTAACTAAAAACAAAGCACATTAGCACACCTGTGAGGGATTTTTCTTAATTGAATCATTTGAAGTGGGACGACTCACTTTGAATTCAGATCTTTTTGTTTTCGAGACAGGGTTTCTTCCAGCGTTGCCTCTGTCCATCTGTTCTGCAGCCAACTTGCCTCATATGTTCAACTTGGGGCTAGCTTCAGTCATATAAGGAGCAGATGCTGTGCTGCGCATGGCCTAGTCTGGCCTACTCGTTACTTCAAAACCTTGCCACAGCCTCCCAGGAGGCTACTTTTCTGTTACTTTCCTGTCTGTTTTTTCAGGTGCTCTCAGAGTGTGCTTGCTGCAGCTTCAGAGAGTGTATGCATCACCCTTTTCTTACTTGCTAATGTGCCTTAGGCCACTCTGCTCCCGCTGTCATTGTCCTTGCAGCTTTTCTTGGCCTTCTTGGAGTGGCTCATGACCAGAGCCCCTTTCTGAGGCTTTTTCTGTCAGCAAGACCTCAGTGTAAGCAGCTGGTGTATGTCTTCACCCCTATGTCTCTTTTTCCTCAAGGGGGGGGCTTCTCACTGCTCAGGTACTCGAGGAAGCTCTGTTTCTTTCCTCTGTGAGGCTCCTAGGTCTCACCCCATGTTCTCATGTAGGGCATGGTCTCCCGTGGTCTTTTGCAGTCGTGTGTGCTATCTCTCGGTATCAGGTGGCCCTTTCAGCCTCTGACGCTTTGCAGCCTTCACCAGGCACTGTCCGATGTGAGATCCACCCACTTCATCATTAAGTCTTGGCCAGTGTTCAGAAGTTGAAAGCTCCAGCTAGTGTCTTTCAAAGTGTGGCTGTGTTGAGAAGCCCTGCTTCCATTTCCCAGACTTTAAAAGGTCTATATGCTGCCAGGCACCAGGCTGATCTGTATGCCCCTTAACAATCTGCATTTCGGAAGCCCTTACTAATTCCCTACACAGAACAATATGAATAAAAATATCACAGTGAGGCCCCTGTGTGCTAAAAAAGAAACAAAGAAACAATAATAGTAGTAAACCCTTTCTTAGTGGATTTGAAGTCTGGTCTATTCCTGTTATTTGACACTTGGTCAAAAGCCCTTGGCTTTGGGGGTCATGGGTCTGGGGCAGGGGCTCCCTCCTCCTGTTGCTGCTTTGCTAACTGAACATACCATCAAGCTGTCTTCTCAATATTTGTCTTTATGTTCATAGGCTAGTGCTACTGTCGGCCTTGGTCAGAGAAGCTTTGTAGTGGGCAGTGGTTAATTTGGAGACTCACAACAGGTCACAGTGCAGAGGATAAATGCCTTTTGAGTGCTTAGCAGCAAATGGTACATGGATATCAGACTCAGCAAAGCACAGCAAACACTGTGGGGTGTTAATGTCACAAGGATGAGGAGGAGGAATTTTCTTCAGTGGTATAGCTACTAGTAACATGCTCATGCTCTTGTAAATAACCTCTCATCTGTACTCTGAGCCAACATTCCAGTCTGGTTTCTCCACTCTTTTGTTGTTATTGCTTTTTTGAGACAGGGTTTCTCTTCATAGTCCTGGCTGTCCTGGTACTCAGAGATCTGCCTGTCTCTGCCTCCTGAGTATTGGGATTAAAGGCCTGTGCCACCACTGCCTGGTTCATCACATTTTAAATCATAGGACACATAAAAACTTCATAAAAATAAGTAAATAAGGATCTGGGAAGTAGCTCATTGGAAGAGTGCTTGCTTAGCAGGCACAAAGCCCAGGGCCTGGTTCCCAGTAGCACTTGTGTATGATTTGATTTCACTTCTTCTTCTTTCTCCTTTCTTCTTCTTCTTCTTCTTCTTCTTCTTCTTCTTCTTCTTCTTCTTCTTTTCTTCTTCCTTCTTCTTCTTTTCTTCTTTTTTTCTTCTTCTTCTTCTACTTCTCCTCCTCCTCCTCCTCCTCTTCTTCTTCTATTTATTTATTTTTATTTTTTTAGACAGGGTTTCTCTGTGTGATTTCACTACTATGAGGGATCAGAAATAATCAGAGTTATGAAAACTAAAAGTAGGTGATCTTTTTGAAGCTACTTTATACATTGCTAGTCTTTAAGTACATCTACATTGGAGCATATGGGAGAATTTCTTTCTTTTTGGTTTTATTTGTTTACTTTTTAAGATAGGGTCTCACTGGACAGCCCTGGCTGGTTTGGAGTTCACTATGCAGACTCACAGAGATCTACCTGTTTGCTTCCTTCCAGAGCTGTGTAGCAGTTTCCTCCCAGACTGAAACATTCAGTCCTTCAGGGAAGCTTCTTAAGACAGAAAGTAAACAAGTAAAAACAAAGTTTCAGGAAGTCCCTGAAATTAACCAGATTCACTAAGTCCCTCCACTACAAGACTAAACAAGATAAACAGAAAATACTGCTGAGTCACTCTCAGACAAGCCAAGCTGCAAGCTGACTCTACCCACATAGTAAAAGAATTAACCTTTTGGTGCAACAATTAGACCTCTGACTACTACACATGTATTAGTCTGGGTTCTCTCTCTCTTTACACACACACACACACACACACACACACACACACACACACACACACA
>CAJQZJ010031925.1:1937068-1955814 GCA_907164525.1 Lophiomys imhausi
GAAGGAAGGAAGGAAGGAAGGAAGGAAGGAAGGAAGGAAGGAAGGAAGGAAAGAAAGAAAGAAAGAAAGAAAGAAAGAAAGAAAGAAAGAAAGAAAGAAAGAAAGAAAGGAGGAGGGAGGGAGGAAAGGAAAAGAGAGAAGACATGAAGTTGGGAGATGAACATCTTTCAGAAGACATGGAAGGTATTAGAAGACAGAAATTGGGTGTATGTGGATATAATATTTCACTGTGTACATGCTTGAAATGCCCAAGAATAAAGAAAAAAAGTAACTCTTATTCAGTTGAAAAAAAAAAAGAATACACAGATCTTACAAAAATACCTGTCATATCACTGCATATAGAATTTCCAATGAACATATTTAATTTGAATGATGCAGTAGTCTGGAGCCATACTGTTTTATTATTTTTTAAAACGTTAATTCTATCATTAAATAACTGCGTAGCCGTAGGCAAGATATAAACTGAGTATAGCAGTAGTTTCTCCCTTATAAAGTTGTTGTGACGATCAAATGAGACAATTTTCATGAAGATTTTAGCAAAGGCAAAAACTAAATAAAGCAAATAAATGAAATTAACTACTCTTTTCTTCTTTCAAGCTCATAAATATTGGTATTTCCCAAGGTCTGCTCTGACTTCTATTTTATTATGTCTTACAACCTCAAAGGATAATCAGTCTATCTATGCTATAAACTACCAGCTTTGTATTTATAATTGAGCTCTTTGTGCATTTATTGTGTCTTTCATAAAAGAAAAAAAGTTAAGGCAAAGATGCTTTAAAGATAGCCACATATCCTTATTGTAGCTTATTTTACATCTTAAACATTTATTTATTAAATGGTTAGTTGTCCTTGGGGATAAGCATTGGGTCTCATGAATGCTAGACGAGAACCCTATTAATGAGCTTATACATCCACCCCAAACATATTAAATTTTAAAAGTGATTCAATTAGGTGACATGTATTTGCTACTCTTTCTTCATGATGTGACAAAATAGCTGAGAAGAAATTTAAAGCATGAGTGACTCATTTTGGCTCATGCCATGAAGGACTATAGTCTGTAGAGAAGGCACAGCAGCATGAAGGTGATGTGCATAGTCATATTTCATCTGCAGTTGGAGTCTTAGTTACTTAGACACCATTACTAAAGCACCTTATAAAAGAAAGCATTTAATAGGGGCTTGCTACAGTTTCAGAGGGTGTGACAGTTTGAATGAGAACACCACACTTCCATGGGCTGATATGTGTGGATGCTTAGTCCTCACATACTGAAACTGTTTGGGTAGAATTAGGAAGTGTGGCCTTATTGGAGGAGGTATGTCAATAGTGCTGTGCTGTGAGGTTTCAAAAACCAATGCCAGTCCTAGTCTTTCACACTTGGACTACTGTCTATGGATCAGGATGTAAAGTTCTGAACTACTGCTCTAGTGCAGTACCTATCTGCTTTCTGCCATGATGATCATGGACTAACATTCTAAACTGTAAGCAAGTCCCCAGTTAAATGCTTTCTTTTATAAGAGTTGCCTTGGTAATAGTGTTTCTTCACAGCAATACATCTGGAGATGCGACAGAGGGTAAGTTTATGAGCCTGGTAAGAGGCAGGCAGACATGGGACTGGAACAATGGCTGATAGCTTACATTTGATCTGCAAGTTGGAGGCAAAAAGAGAGAAATTAGGCCTGGTGGAGGTTTATCAAACCTCAAAGCCTACCCGCAGTGATACATCTCTTCCAACAAGGCCAATCCTCTTAATCCTTCCCAAAACAGTTCCACTAACTAGGGACCAAGTACTCACATTTCTGAGCCTAATAGGGTCATTCTTATTCAAACTACCATAGTTGGGAAACACAGAAAAAGAATGGTCATTTTCATCATGCTTTCTGTTATAGTTTGAATAAAAATGTCTCATATAAGCTCATGTATTTGAATACTTGCTCCCAAGCTGGTGGTTCTGTTTGGGAACCTGTGGTGGTACAATGGGTTGAATATTTAAAAAGGGAAGCCCTGCTGGAGGAAGTATAACAGTGGGTCATGCTTTGATGCTTTGAGGTTTTATATCCTTGCCCCACTTCCTGCTTGCGCTCTGCTTCCTGTGTGCAATTGAAATGTGATCTTTCAGCTTTTTACTCCTTCCCTAGTGATTATGAACATCTAGCCCTCTGGAACTGCAAGCCAAAATAAACTCTTCCTTAAGTTATGTCCATAGTCATGCTATTTCACTATGCAACAGAAAATAACTAATACACTTCCTCAAAATTTCCCTTCTATTTATTTTTTACTTTATTAGAAAGAAATTCTTGGCAACTGTTTTAGTTTCTATTGCTGTAAAGAGACACCGTGACCAAAGCAACTCTTATCAAGGAAAACATTTAATTGGGGCTGGTTTACAAGGTCAGAGGTTAAGTCCATTATTTTCATGGCTGGAAGTATGATGAGATGCAGGCAGACATGGTGCTGGAGAAGTAGCTGAAAGTTCTACATCCAGGTCAACAGGTAGCAGGAAGAGACACAATGGTCCTGACTTGAGCATTTGAAACCTAAAAGCCCACCCCCAGTGATACCCCTCTAACAGGGCCACATTTACTCCAATAAGACAACACGTTATAAGAGTGCCACTTCCTATGAGTTTATGGGGGACATTTTCATTCAAACCACCACATCGGCTGTCTTGGTACTTTTAAAGTGCTGTGATAAAACACCATGTCTTCCAGGCATGGTAGCACACACTTTTAATCCCAGGCCTTGGGGGCAGAAGCAGGTGGATCTCTTTGAGTTCAAGGCCAGTCTGGTGTATAAAGTGAGTCCAGGACAGCAAGGGATTTCTTACACAGAGAAACCATAAGGACATTGCCTCAACAATGTTCATAATAGCTTTATTTGTAATAGCCAGAAACTGAAAACAACCCAGATGTTCTTCAACTGTAGAATGGATAAAAATACTGAGGTACATTTTTATACAATGGAATACTACACAGCTATCAGAAACAAGGAAATCATGCAATTCGCAACCAAATGGATGGATCTAGAAAAGCTCAGTCCCAGAAAGATAAACATGGTATGTATTCTCTTATAAGTGGATATTAACCATGCATCAAAGGACAACCATCCTAAAACCCACAGACTCAACAGATAGGAACCTCGCATAACAAGGAACAACTCCACCCAGCAGTGAGTCGTGGAGCCTGTTGCAGGCTAGTGGAACACCTTACCCTAGATGGATTGTCATATCAAGCCCCAGTATAAGAGGAAGCTCTTGGTCCTTACATTACTGACAAACTGAGGGAATATGATATGTGAGGGCTCACCCCATCTGAGGAGGAGAGTACTGAGAAGAGGAATAGTAGGAAGGGAGGGAGTGAAGTTCAGGGAGGGGAAGTGGGAGGAAACTATGTTTGAGAGGTAACTTAAAAAACTAATTTAAAAAAAAGAGCAACTAAGCTTAAAATATAATAAAAATAAAATATACAATTTTCAAATGATAATTTACCAAAGGCATACTTGCCTTCTGGCAAGAAAGGAAAAATGGTCTTAATTTCAGGTTAGAATGTTAGACTTCAGGCTACCACATAGCTCACATACTCTTGGATATCAGCTTATAAGTCTGTTTCCTATATATAAAGGATATTTTAGTTGTTTGGCATTAAAAAGGCAATTAAGGATTTAAAATGTTCTACATAAATTACGGGTTACTACAGTTCAACCTGGTTTTCTAAACTCCTAAGAGCTGAAGTAATTTAGAGCTAAAATAAAATATTTGAGGCCGGGCGGTGGTGGCGCACGCCTTTAATCCCAGCACTTGGGAGGCAGAGGCAGGCGGATCTTTGTGAGTTCGAGGCCAGCCTGGTCTACAAAGCGAGTCCAGGACAGCCAGAGCTGTTAAACAGAGAAACCCTGTCTCGAAAAACCAAAAAACAAAAACAAAAACAATAAAATATTTGAGAAGGGCGGTGTTAGCCTATGCCTTTAACTCCAGTAGAGACAGGATGATCACTATAGAGTCAGTTGTCTTTTAAATTTTAGAGTTACAATGAACAGGGTGGTGATAGTGCACACATTTAATCCTATCACTTAAGAGGCATACACCCTTAATCCCAATGCACTAGAGACAGAGACATGTAGATATCTGAATTCAAGGCCAGCCTGACACAGAGCAAGCTCCAAATAGAGAAAACTTAGATCCAGGGGTGGTGGTGCACACCTTTAATCCCAACAATTGGGAAGCAGATGCCAATACTTGATCCCAATACTTGGAAGGCAGAGACAGGCACATAGGAATTGCAATGATTTAAGTTTAAAAGGTACTCACAAAAGGCATGCTGAAATTCAAAGTGAATTGTCCTTTGTGATCTCAAAATATATACGCTTAAAGGTATGTTTAGTTCCAAAATATCAAAATAATTTTTTAAAATCTCAGTTTAAAGATAATACCTTTTATATTGTCAAAAAACACAATTTGCTCCAGGAAAGATATTACTTGCCCCCCTCTCCCCCCAAAACAAAACAAAACAAAAACCCCCAAAAACAAAAAAACTAGTGCCACAGAGTTAGGATTAGGACAGGGCTTTGTTCTTATCTTTCCAGGAGATTAAAAGCATTCATTTAAGGAGTCCAGGGACAACTAGACAACTGAAACCTATGAATAAAAGGGATCATACACCAAAGAAGACAAGTAGCCCAGATGATCCAATCTCAAAGACTTTCTCAATATCTGTTTCCTCAAAAATCTAAAACAAGAACAACTCAAAATGCCTAAGATGGTTCAGCTACACAGACTGTTCCAGGCAGGACTTCAGTAAAACCTGAAGTTCAACTTCTGACTACAAACTGCTTAGGTCATTTAAATAAATGAGCACAAAAAGATTGAACATTAAATGTTACTATTAACTTACTTAACCATTTTTCCATTCTTATTTGGGTCACAAACAGATTTCCTACATCCCAAATCAGCAGGAAGTGATTTTAAGAGAGCAATGTCCCATTCCCAGAAGGTGGGGTGGGGATTTTTTTTTCCACCCCTTTGGTCATTTGATGGATTTTATAGATGTTTGTTATTTAAGAGGATTGGTTAAAAGTTTTTAAATGATCTTGTTAAATAGATTTTGGAGAAACCCAGTGATTTCTCTCTTTTTCTTTTCTCTATCCTTCTTTCTCTCCTATGTAGTAGAGAAAAGACTTGAAAAAAGGGATATAGACATAATATAGGAATGATAAAGGAAAAGGGGCAGATTATTGAATATGCTCTTATATCTTGGTATACTGATACAAAATTAAGATTATATTTGGCCAATTGGTATTGATCTTTGTATAATGATACAAAATTAAGATTATATTTGGCTATATTGTTATTGATATTTGTGTATTCATACAAAATTAAGGTTAACTCTTTTTAAGGTATTGTATCTAGGTAATGGTTAAAAATGCAATGTGGCCGGGCGGTGGTGGTGCACACCTTTAATCCCAGCACTTGGGAGGCAGGGGCAGGCGGATCTCTGTGAGTTCAAGGCCAGCCTGGTCTACAAAGCGAGTCCAGGACAGCCAGAGCTGTTATACGGAGAAACCCTGTCTCGAAAAACCAAAAAAAAAAAAAAATGCAATGTGAAGTGTGGTAGGATTAGGGAAATTGAGCATATGGATTTTGGACTAGCATAAGACAGGCCTCTCAGGTAAAAAGATATGAGTGGATCCAGTTACATCTGGATATGATTGACATTGAAGGGCGTGCCTTGGAAAAAGCCTGCCAAGAGCAAATCATGGGACTTTGGACAGGAGTGTTCCCTGAAAAGCCCACCAGGAACCACAGCAATGACACTTTTGAAAAGAACTCCAGATTTTCACGACAGATCACACAATCTCCTGACCTCCTGTTGCTCCTTGACCCTCTGCAAGGAAATCTATGGAGGGACATATTGCTAAGGGCATGACTTGGAAGTGCGTGAAAACTTATGCCGAAATCACACTCCCAATTCATTATGACAGGCAAAGAGATTTAAGTTAAGATTCACGTGGTCACAATTCATTCCTCCTGCCTCACCTGCCAACAGACCTCGTCATCATCTTGTGCTCTCCATCAGTGATCCACATAGGTGGAGAGCATGACAAAATATTCCTTTTGGGAGATTTGGACTATTTACTCGGAAAGGTGCCACAGACTTTGGAGTTCCGAAGTACCTAAGCCAGAATGCAGAAACGGTTAGCAAGTGGTGGATTTGGAGACAATTTTTAGGGAATTCACAATTCCAATCATGAATTATTTGGGCCTAGGACCGTGGAGACAAGTCTTGACTGAATAAAAGATTGTCTTACTTTAATGATTGAAAAGATCAAATTTATAAACTTATCTTAAGATCTGAAAACTAAGATTCACAGACTATAAGACTGAAAGACTTGTCGGAAATCAAACACCCGTACGTATCCATGCCGAAAGTTAATCTGAGAGAATATCTTTTTAAGAAACTTTAAGTTAGTGTTAAGTGTTTGTTTTATAGGTATTAGTGTGTTTTACATTAGGTTTTAGAGTTAGGGTTTCGGTTTTAGGATTTAGGAATTTTATAGGTAATTGTTAGGTAATTATTAAGTATTAATAAATATATAAGTAAAAATAAAAATTTACTGTTACAGAGAAATTTTGGCCTTTTTATAGCAACTGTCCCAAACTGTTTGGGATTATTAAAAATGTAAATTAATAGTCATTCACACATGTCATTTTGTTAGGTACTAGCATAGTTTATCACAGATGTTTTCTTAGTTAACCGGAAATCAATTTGCTAAGAGACAAGCAACATTTGCTTATCCAAATATATGGAGATAGATAACTGGTCTTCAAAAACCTCAAGAGATCTGTAGAATATGGCATTCAAATATGTTTTCTTAAGATTTTTTGATATTGACACATGTCAGCTCCTGACAGCACCCCCTATTCTACTCCATGTAGAGTATAAACATAGAAGAATCTCCATTTGGAGATGGTTGAATTAGTGGCAAGCTTGTCACTGGGCAAGAAAAATCTCTTCCTTCAACTGTAGACAGAATGCTGTCCAAAAGGGACAAAACTTGGAAGCAGGAAAGCCGACAGCCTAGCTCTGCCAAGACATCATAGGCAAGTCCTTCATAATTCCTGCTTTACAATTAATGTCTGTCAGAGATACTGGGCCAAAAGGCTGAAGATAGATGCTGTAATGTATTAAGAGAAATTGGGGACTGTCCAGGCAGCCTGTAGTCTTTCATTTCTTAGTTTTGGAAGCTGCTGGCTCTGCACTTCCTGTTTATTCAGATACATTTATCCTTCTCAGGTCTCTGATGTGGTTGAAGACTAGTTACAGTCTCACAGTTAAGTTTTAAGTTATTTAAGGATGAAAAGGATGTTCTAGGTCTAAGAAGATGTTTTTAAGTTGGTAATGCAAGTTAGGATGGAAACTGAGTTAGGTATAGAACTTACTTATTGAGATAGATAATAGAATATTAATATCAGTTGCCAAATATGTACAGACTGGACATTGGGAATGTATGTTATACCTTATAATTTTCATAATTGTGACCTAATTATTCTTATTGTTTTATATTGTATTTATTGTTTTAAGAAAAAGAACTATTTATTGGACTAAAAGGGGAGCTGTTAGGGGGAAATATACCTTAAATTAAAAAAAAAAAAAGCAGATAGGAGGTTGAGGGAGAAGAGGGTAAAAGGGAGGGGAATATGATTGAGATGTAATGTTAAGAAATAGTAATTAAAAAAAAGACAAAACAGAAAAAAAAGCATTTAGTTGGGCTTATGATTTCAGAGGGATAGGTGTTTATCACCATCATACTATGGAGCAAGGAAGCAGACAAGTAGGCACTGTGCTGGAGCAGCACCACATTCCAGTTCAAAAAGAGGAAGCAGCGAGCCAGTGGAGATGGCTGGAGGGTTTTAAAGCCCCAGAATCTAGTCCCCATGGCATACATCTTAGAATAAGGCTACACTTCCAATCCTTCCCAAACAGTTCCACTAACTGGGAACCGAGCACTCAAACATTTGAGCCTATGGGGCATTCTCATTTGAATCACCACAACAACTATGAAATCCTTGTAAGTATAGCTAGTTTCTGCTGATTATTTTTCCAAGCATATGCACAGTAACTTCAAACAGAGAGTCCTTTAAGAATTTAAAGAAGTACAATGTGAAGGGTTAGGGTTATGATTATCTTTACAGAATGAAACAGTGTGAGCATGAGCAGATTGACCTCATTCATAAATTAAGGCTTAACATTTGTGCAGTGAAACCAAGTCAGGTGTAAGTATTTGTGGTTAGATCCTGTTAAAACTAGTTTTTGTTTTTGTTTTTTTTTTTAATTTTTATTTTTTTTTTATGGTTTTTTGAGGTAGGGTATTTCTGCATAACAACCATGGCTGTCCTGGACTCGATCTGTAGACAAGGCTGGCCTTGAGCTCACAGAGATCCACCTGGTTCTCCCTAATGAGTGCTGGGTTTACAGGTGTGCAACATCACACCCAGCCTCTGTTCAACTAGTTTAATCTAGAGTTATGAATTCATAATTTCTCTGCCTACATTTTCCAGTGCTAGGATGGTCGGGAGAGGATCTGATGAAACCTGGAAGGCAGAAGCAAAACACTAGCAGTTCCTCTACTGAGATGTGGCAATAAAGAGGTTGGCGCTTTCTGGGTCAGGCTCTCTCTTTCGTTTCACCTCTGGCTCTCTAAGGTGCCACATGTGTTTGACCAACCCTGACCACAAGCAAGCAACAGAAACATGACTGTCCACAGAGAGTGGTGACAGCTGAACAGAGGCAACACATCCCCTATGCAATCCCACTTAAGCAATGAATGTACTTAACGTTTTATTGATTAGCTGGTGACTCCTTCCCTTTTGTTCTAGCTAGCCCCTATGGATTACTATTTAATCAGTTTTAAAGGCAGGCCAAGGGGGCTTAAGTAAACTTCTTAATGCAAGAACTCATGAAGGTGTCCAATTCTCTTACCAAACCTTTAGTAGATACCATTATTGGTACAGAAAATGGGTCCAGGGAAACAGAAGCATGATGGTGAGACTTTAAATGTGGTTTTCTGACTTGCATAAACGTAAAAGGATGACAGTGCTACCAGTAATAAAAATGGTTGTTCATCGCAAAGTGGCAAAATAGAGCTGGGTGTGGTGGCGCCGCACCCCTTTATCCCACCACTTGAGAGGTAGAGGCGGGAAGATCTCTCTGAGTTCCAGGCCAGCCTGGTCTATAGAGTGAATTCCAGGATAGCCAAGGCTACACAGAGAAACCCTGTCTCAAAAAACAAAAAAATAAACAAAAAAAAGTTTAAAAAAGTGGCAAAATACGTATAACCCATGGCCAGCCTGGTCTATAGAGTGAATTCCAGGATAGCCAAGGCTACACAGAGAAACCCTGTCTCAAAAAACAAAAAAATAAACAAACAAAAAAAAGTTTAAAAAAGTGGCAAAATACGTATAACCCATGGAAAACTGGGATTTATAAGCAGAATATAAAGCTCAGACTCCTAACACTATATTCAAAAAATTAACCTCTCCAGGACTGTGGTACAGGCTTGTAATCCCAGATACTTGGGAGGCTGAGGCAGGAAGATTTAAAGTTCAAGGCTTGTCTGGGCCTCATTGAGTTTAAGCCAGCTTAGGTAAGATGGTATGTAGGACTTGTTCCAAAAATTAAAAGGGAGCGGGGGGGGGACAATGATCAAAGAAACAAAAAAATAATAAATAGTAAGGGAGGGCTGGGCACATGACTTGATGCTAGAAAACAAAATAAAACAAAACAAACCACCTCAAAATGGATTAAGGACATAAAAATGTCAAATCTTGAAACTAAATCAACAAATAAGAAAAATGTAGGAGAAGCCAAAATTGGTTATAACAAAAAAAAATTAAAACTAATTAAGACCTTTCTATTCAACTATTAAGTGCTGAGAGCATTTGTACAAGCTCCAGGCTCAGAGCATACATTTATTATTTTGAACTTTAAATACAACCCTCCCCAACAAAAGCACAGAAATTTACAAATGTCCTGCAGGAGAATTTTTTTGTTCACTTCCTCTTTTTATACAATCTCCCAGTGAAACAGGCAAGACTGGCCCAGTAGCCTTCTGTCCTGCAGAAGCCCAGAGGGACAACCCAGAGCCTCAGGGCTTCCTGCCACTAGAAGCAGATATTTGGAACAGGGAATGTCTCCCACAACTTTTGTTCGTGCCTTGTATGCTCTGATACAAGCAGGTCAAGGTGCTAAGGCTGTTGTGTTTTTGATAAGGTTGTTTTGTTTGTTTTTGTCTCTGCACTCAACTGCTCTCAAGAAAAGACTAAGGCCCACAGACATCAGCCTTACAGGGATTTTTTTTTTTTAAGTTATATAAAGGCAGGTTTATTGGATATGAGAGGGGAAGAGAAACAGCATGTGCATTGCAGAGAGAGAGGAGAGGGGTGGGAGATGAGACAGAGAGGGGAGAGGAGAATGAGAGGGAGAGGAAGAGAGAGGAAGAGCCTTAGGAGGGATCTTAACCCTGCAGCTAGTCTGGGTCTACAGGGCCAGGGACACTTGGATATGCTTGGGCTCCCAGAATTAAATCTGATCCTGCTAACACCAAGACTTTTGACTTTGTAAAGGGTAGGCTAGAATGCAGGATCTGGTCTGAGAAGATCCATCACTATGCGGAAGAGCAGCAATGTATGGGTGGAGCGATGGCTCAGTGATTAGGAGCACTGGTTCTTCTGGAGAACTTAGGTTTGATTCCCCACACCTACATGGAGGCTCACCTGGGTGACTTTTAAACTACCAAGTTCAGCTGTCAGCATGTGGCAGCACAACCTTGGCTACTTCCAGAACACAGCTTCTGTGTGCTTCTGTAAGGAAATACTTCTCAGAAGACTTCACTTTAGTGATGCTGGTTTTGTTCAGCCCCAGCTGACCAGCATCCATTGTCCCAGCAAAGCAAAGGTTTTACTTTAATGGTTCTGGTCTCCTGTTAACCACAGCTGTTCTTCAGCTCCAGCTGACCAAACACCACAGGTTCTTCATGCAAATGGCCTGGTAGTCTGTTTTTCTCTGAAATGTCACAAGCTGGGCCTTCATCGTCAGTAGTGCTCTCAATATTCTATCTCCCAAGCGCCTACAAAACCACTCACTGAGTTCTCAACTCTATTCCAAAGTCCTTCCAATCCTCCCCAAAACAACATGTCCAGGTTTGTCACAGCAATAACGCCCCCCCCCCCCATGGCATGAGGGCTCGAGCAGGAAGATGAAACTCATGTTTTCTTCTCTGTTTCTTATCCTTTCTTTAGTTTGTTTTTTTGAGACAAGGTTTCTCTGTGTAGCCCTGGCTATCCTGAAACTGCCTCTGTACATACACTGGGCTGCGCTCAAACCCAGAGATCCACCTGCCTCTGCCTCCCAAATGTTGACGCATTAAAGGTGTGCAACTTACAGCCACACCCAGATAGGTGTTTTCCTTTTCTTCTTCTTTTAGGTTTTTCGAGACAGGGTTTCTCTGTGTAGCCTGGCTATACTGGAACTCACTCTGCAGATCAGGCTGACATTGAACTCACAGAGATCTGCCTGCCTCTGCCTCTCGAGTGCTCTGATTAAAGGTGTGCACCACCACGCCCGGCTAGCTGTAGGTTTTTTGTCTTTTTGTTTTGTTTTGTTTTGAGACAGGGTTTCTCTTCATATCCTTGGCTGTTTTGGACTCACTCTGTAGACCATGCTGGCCTTGAATTTGCAGAGATCTGCCTGCCTCTGCCTCCCTAGTGCTGGGATTAAAGGCGTGTGCCACCACGCCCAGCAGCTGTAGGCTTCTTTAGAGAGAATGTCACAAGCCTAAAATTATTTGGAAGCATGTGGCCCCAGGTTGTCCTTGTTCCCTCAAGTACTATGTCACCCACCCATGAGCTATTACAGATGGCTATGACAGTGAGTTCCTCAGCACTGAGTCACTTAACAAAGGTTTGGGACACAGTGATTGCTTAAGCTACTTATTGAACAAACACTGTAAGGGAGAAATTAAATTTTAAGTGATTAAACTTTCCACTTAATATTTTTCTGGCTCTTACTGGTTTACACAAACATATTTAGATTCTTTTGTACATTCTAGCTCTCTCAACTTGGTTGAACAGTGATTATTATCTCTACTTCACACGTACACTTACAGCATGAAGTGTGAGGGTATGATTGATAGTGCTTGCTCTGTTACAAATTATCAGAAAAAAAGATGTTTATCTATACATCCTGAAGATTAATACAATTCATTCAGTGATATTAAAAAATAAACGATTCCTGCAACCAACTGAGAGTTTGAGGCAGAATGATTTCGAATTCCAGACTAGTCTGGGCTCCACTGCATGTTCAAGGCTAGCCTGGGCTAAATTGCATGAATTTGCCTCAAGAAAACAAAAAAGGATAAAAATTAAAGTTAAAAAAAATGTTGAATAAATCACCGTACTCTAGGATTCTAGACCTTATGGAAAAAATCTTTTTGCTTTTTAAACACTCACCTACTTCCTTTCTCAAAGTGTCATTGAGGGTGCCCACTGAGGAATCTCCATGCAAGAAAACACCTTGAGGAAGAAAAAGCCAACCGAAAAAAAATCACCTCAGGAAGCGATAGAGAAGACCGCAGCGCCACCACTGCCTGCTCGGTTCTTATTTTCAAGGCAGGAGGCGTGGCCAAATTCCCTCATTCAAATAAAAAACCGGGAGATTTGCATGGAGCATAGGCATCGCGTGCGTTCATTGGCTGATGGCACAGTGGGCGGAGTACATCGTGCGCTCGCGGAGCTCCACCCCCACTATTTGCATAACGGCCCCGGCGCGTGCAGGGGAGAAGCGGGTTTGTTTTTGAATCTGCGGAGGCGGCGGAGTGGAGCGCACGGCTGAGACGGCAGCGTCCGAGACGGCTGCACGGGACGGCTGCGTAGGAAGGAACTCGGGTCCCTGTCCCTCACCTCCCGCCCCCGAAGGTATATGCGAGTGGCAGTCGCTGTGCTAACACTGTCGGCGGAATAATGATTGTATTTCGGAGGAGTCAAGACCGCATTATGGCGGCTGCGGGAGTTGAGTTTGCGCCTGCGCCGTTGCGAAGCTGCGGGCGGGCGCTGCATGGGAGCACGTGATCGTCTGGGGTCGGGCTCTAGCTGCAGTTGAGCAGCTGTCCGGGCGGTGGCTGCGCGTGCGCAATATTCATATTCGAGATCTAATGTTCTTGTTGGACGCCATTTGGGTTCTAGATTTAATTTTTCTCATTCTCGAGGGGGTTTCATCTCGTCACTCTTCTGTTCGCATATTTTCCGAGGAAAACTTTTCTCTCGTGTCTCACACCTACGCCGACCGTAAAATCCTTTATTTCTCTGATTGTCTCACAGGTGCAAACTTCATTTTTGTCTACAAATTGCCTCTTGTGGTTCTCGATTTTAATTTCGCGTTTAGTTAGGCATTTCTGGATTCGTGTTCTATTTAGGGAGATAAGATCGGCACCTAGTGGTGTCCCCAGGGGAAGTGCATGTACTTCAGCTGCACTTTTGTAAATACACTTTTAACCCTGTTTTTACCAGTTTGTTTTTGGGTATACAATGTTTACAAAATAGAAACTTTTGTTTTTTGAAATGTTAGTTTCGGAGGACAAGATAAAAATGTACAAGTTAGTAAAGTTTAAATCTCAATTTCCTGAGTCTTTCTTTTTCTTTTTTAAAGAAATACTTCATCCAAAGTCAGTGAAGTTTTTTCTGAGCAGTTTGCCAAGCACTTGAATCTTTTTAGTTCTGTTATTTCTTCAGGTTGATAATTGTTAAAAATAGTTAACCCGTTTTTCATTTTGTGATGACATAAGCTATTATACCTGATAGCCTTTTTGATGAAGAGTTTTACAAAAAATTCCAAGTTACATTGACCCTTCGTAAATTAAGTGAATTAATGAAAAAGTATGAGTTAAAAAAATATGTGCACTGTAGTATATGAGTATGATGTAATTTATAAATGGTTTTATAAACTTCATCTGTCGTTCATATATACAGTTGTTGGTTATATAACCCAAGTTTGAATCAGTCTGCTGTCAAATGAAGTGCTATTGCATGTAATATTGGTTGGTCTGGGATATCTTTATTACCTGAGTCAAATATTCTTAGAAATAATAGGATATAATTGAAAGGAGTACTTTGGACTGATTTTGTTTGTTTTAAATGATGTGACATATGGCATGGAGTGGAGGAGTAGAAGAGTCTTCTTCCCTCCCCTGATCTGATGTGACCTCTGAGCCTCTCTATTCTTGTACACAGAATGAAGGCAGTTTTGCAACTCTCATGCTTCTGAGGTGGTTCCCCCTTACCCAATATTTGGCTTCTATTACCTTGGTTTATATATTTAAGCTTAAAGTTTTGTTTGAATACACTGGTATTTGTGTCTTGGGTTAATATCATAAGAGGTACTGGAAGAATATAATACACATTTTCAATATTTATGCGACAGTTTTGCTACTACATTTGTTAGAGGGTAAATGTAATTTTAAGTTTACTAAAATTAATGAATTGTTTGAATGCCAATGGTTTATTTTTTAGTATATTTTGTAGAGGGTAAATGTAATTTTAAGTTTACTAAAATTAATGAATTGTCTGAATGTCAGTGGTTTTGTCAGAAACAAGTACATTTTGAAATTTTAGTTCGGTGGTGATACATGTATATATCATATATATATATATATATATGTGTATAATACATAAGAACCAGGTTACTCGAAGTATGAACAGTTACTGAAGTTACTTAAAAACCATTGTAGTTTTCTAAATTTTAAGTATATAATTTGAAAAATAGACTGGAATGATTAAGTTGTAAGATTAAAATCTTATGTTTTAAAAAGTATTAGAATTCTTAAAAATAATTTTAAAATTATTTGAATAGTGCTATGTCTAAATATTTTAAACTTATACATTATGAAGATTTAGTATTAAGTTAATCGTTAAGAATAAGCACTCTTAACTATTCTGGTGATTTTTGTGACCTCACTTTTGCCATGGTAGATCAGTCTATAACTACTTATCATTTAATATTTATTTATTCTGGTTTTTCATCACGTGGCTTAATTTTTAATTTAATTCCTGCTTTTTTTTTTCTCTTTTGGTGGTGCTGTAGATCAAATCTAGGGCCTCAGGCATGCTAAGCACACACTATAATGCCTAGCTACACCCTCAACACAATTCCTGCTCTTTTAACTTAGTATTATATGCCGGGTGTGGTGGTGCATGCCATTAATCCCAGCAGTTGGTAGGCAGAGGCAGGTGGATCTCTGTGAATTTGAGTTTGAGGCCAGCCTGGTTTACAAAGTGAGTCCAGGATATTGAGGGCTTGTTAAACAGTCTCAAAGAACCAAAAACCAAACCAAAACAAAAACCCACCCAGAAAAACCTAAAAAAAATTAGTATTATGAGTAGCCTCCCATTTTAGTATTCCAAAGTTTGTTTTTTAATAATTACATAATACTGTAGTATGAAAGTCTCAATTATCAGATATTTTCAAATTTGCTACTTTATTAATCGTCTACTCAATTAATTTATTCTTTTATTGAGACAAAGTCTCCCTATGTAGCTCAGACCAGACTAGAACTTGATATGTAGAACCAGGTCTACCTGTGATTACGTGATCTCTTTTGTGCCTGGCTCACGATTTGACCAGACTGGCCTGGAATTTATAGGAGACCACCTTGGCTCTGCCTCCCTGAGTTGTGGAATGAAAGGCCTGTGCCACCATGCCTACAGACACTGCCTTTTTAATTTATGTTTTATTCCAGAGCTTCTCTACAGACAAAACATTACCTGTTGTGAGATGAGTTTTTCCATTTCATTTTCTTCTAGAACGTTCTTAGTATTTAAAAATAGTCTTTTTGTGTGTGTGGGCATATATATACTTGTGCAATTGTTTAGTGAGTAGGAGTATGCTCCTGCTACGGTGTAGGTATGGACTTTAGGTTAGAGGACAAGCTCAGGTACCTGTCCTTGTTTCTTACTTCCCTTGTGGCAGGATGCCTTAATTGCTTTGCCTTGTGTTCACCAGGTTACATCACCTTTTAGCTTCTAGGCCTTCTGTCTCTTCCTGGGAGAGCTCTTAGTTTACAGATTACATGCACTGCTGTGTGTGTGTGGCTTCTGGTCTTTGAACTCAGGTCTTTTCATTTCTCTAGCTCTCCTTTGTTTGTTCTAGATTTTTTTTTCTAGATAGGCTTTCTCTGTGTAATAGTCCTGGCTGTTCTGGAACTCCATTTGTAGACCAGACTGGCCTTGAATTCACAGAAATCCCCTGCCTCTGACTCCTTAAAGGTGGTATTAAAAGTGTATAATAGCCTTGGTTGTTCTGGAACTCCATTTGTATACCAGGCTGGCCTTGAACTCACAGAAATCCCTTGTCACTGCCTCCTTAAAGCTGGGATTAAAGGTGTGCACCACCACTGCCTGCCTAGCTCTCCTTTCATTGCTTTTTAAAATTGATAAATTGTATGTGTGTGTGCGTTTTACTGGGGATTGAACCCAGGGATTTGCACATGTCAGATAAGTGTCTACCATTGAGCTTATGTTTGCATCTCTGGTTGCTTTTTTAAAATAATAATTTAGGTATTAGGTTTAAACAGACAATTCTGGGTTCATCTGCTGGAATCAATTGGTTCTTAAGGACTCTATGGAAAGGGTTACAGAGTTCCATAGATCACTTGTCAAGAATTGATATGAGTGTACATATGGGTGAGTGCGCGCGCACGCGTGTGTGTGTGTGTGTGTGTGTGTGTGTGTGTGTGTGTGTAAGTAAGTAAGTAAGTACACAGATACATGGGTGTTTATCTACCTCCTTGCAGAGAGGGGCCTCTCATTAGTCTGGAGCTGACCAAGTAGACTAGACTAGACTAGACTGGCTAGTAAACCCTGGAGGTCCTCCTGTTTTAATTTCCCAGTACTGGAATTACAAGTGTGACCACTACATTCAACCTTTCAGTGCGGGTCTGGGGTTGGAACAAAGGTCCTCAAAGTTGCAAGGTGTTGTAGGGTCATACACTATATGAAATATTATATGAATGTATTTTATAGTGCTACATGTTATTTGATTGAAATACAACTTGTTTTCACAGTTGTGTTAGTTAATGTGTGGTTTTGCAGATGAACATTAGATTCTTTTGGTTAAAACAATACTAGTCTTTGTTTAGAATTATATACAGTTAATTTAAATTTGAGGAACTTTAAAATCATATACTTAAAAGTCATGAATAGGGCACACTTCTAGACTGCTAAAATGTACTGTTTTTAGGAAATGTTGGGAAGACTTAGTTCTGTGATCTTTCAGGAAGATCCCATTTTACTGTTGTCTGAGTGTTGATAGTAAGCCAGATGAAGTATGAGAGGCCATAAGGATAAATTTCTCTTGTTTTGGACATGTTGATGAGTAAGCTAGTTAGCAATTAGAAGCTGGAAAAGTAGTTTTCAAAAGAAAATATTTTACAGTACTTGAAACTCTTACTATTATTTTGGTTGGTGGCCTTTTGAAAAGTTCTTTACTCAAGTTTGGCCAAGATGGAGCCACCTTATTGCAGAATAAATATAGTTTTACTTGGTGGCATTAAATTGTTCTACTTTGCCTATTTTGTAAATGTGTGTTCATTCATTAAATTTCTGTATATTGATTTCAATGACATATTAAATTTTTTTTCTGTACTTAAACTCACAGAGATCCTCCTGCCTTTGCCTCCCAAGTGCTGTGATCAAAGGCGTGTGCTAGCACACCTAGCTCATATGTTATTAATTACTAGTGACATAATGTACTTTTTATCTTTTTATATTGAAATGAGTCTGGTTAATGCCTAAATATTATTTTATTGAACTTGTGGAGGCATGAAAAGAAGAAATAAAGAACTCAAATAGTAAAATCTTCTGGACTTTGTGAAAATGAACCGATATCAAGGAGTAGATACTGGCATTTTATCCTGCCTTTGGGTCTTTTTCAAGCAGATTTACTTAGAAATATTTAACTATTTTGCTTTTGCTTTTTTTTTTCCCTTTGATTTTGGTTGAGATCTTCTAGTGGATTATGGCATTTGTTCCCTGAACTGTGACAGAAGTGCCCCTAGAGCAGGGCTTGGGATTAGCAGCAGTGCATGAAGGTTGGCATCTTGACAACAATACAGGAGAGTCAGAACTCAAGTGCTAGAAACAAGAATTTGTCATTTTCTCTCTTTTTCCTTTCTCCCCTCCCCCATCTTTTTCTCTTTCTTTTCTGTTTTTTTTCCTCCTCTCCCACTTTCCCCCACCCACCATCCTGCTTCTCTCCCATTGGTTGAGTGCTGGTATTACAGGCATGTGTGTACCCTCATGTCCTGGAGCTTGAACCCAGGGCTTTCTTGCACGCTAGGCAAGCACTCTGCTGATTGAGCTGCATCCCCCATCCTCTTTTATTTTGTCTTTCCTTCTTGTGTTTTTATTGTTGCTGTTTTGTTTTTGAGACAGTCTTACTGCATAATCCTGGCTGGCCTGGAATACACAGTTCAGGCTGCTGTCAAATTCACAGCCATTCTTTCTGTCTCCTGAAGGCTGATTAAAGGACAGGCTTTGAGACAAAGTCATGTTATAAAGTTCATCATCCTTGTGTGTCATTGTCTCTACTTCTCACCTTAGATCCTAAAGTCCAACTCTGTAAAACACACAAATGAGTAAAGATTTGCAATTGATGATTTGTGTATTATGTTTGTATAATCCTCTCCTTTATCAGATGTGATTTAAA
>CAJQZJ010031925.1:1958498-1980167 GCA_907164525.1 Lophiomys imhausi
TTACAGGCACACTTGCTCAGCCCTGGGGTTACAGGCACACTTGCTCACACATTTTCTTTAGCGGATGCTGAGGATCCACCTTGTGGCAATCATTTTGCTTATTGCCATCTCCCCACAAAGGATTTCCATTTTATTCAATAGGAGAATAACATTTGGATTCATGAAGGAAGAGGATGAAGAATCTCCAATCTGCATTCACTCTGTCAGGTTTCAGTGATTCCTTCTAGTCCTCTCCTTTTTTTTTGTTTTTTGTTTTTATTTTTGTTTTGGTTGTTGCTAGAATTGGAATCCAACACTTTGTAAATGCTACACAAGCTTTCTCACAAGGCTCCATTGATGACCCTTGGACTCTCATCTTAACTGGGGATATTGTTTTCAGACCTTTGCTGGGTTTAAGGAAAGCTCTTGTTCCCTGGATTGTTGTTGATAAGAGCATCTAGAGTTCTTACTGCTGCTCATAGCTTTGACCATTTCAGAACCCCCTCCACCATTTGTTTTTAACTTGTCATTAACTGCAGCTTGGAATATGATTTTAGCCGTCCAGATCTTTCTAGCTGTTACATCTTACTTTCATTTAAAGAAAAGAAATTACTCCTTAAGAAATAATTGTTACTAGGCTAGGAACAAAGCTCAGTAGCAGAGTACTTGCCTAACCTGGGCAACGTTGGGGGTTCGATCCCAACATAGAAAAACAAAAACAAAACACTAAAAAAACCCCAAACAACTCCTTCCTATTTGTAATTTTAATAGAATTGAGGGAATGAAATGAGGTGTGGAGAGTGAGGTGTTTTCAATTTAAATCTTAAATTCTTTATTATTTTTTTTAATTACAAGTTTGTTCTGTTTTGGGAGGTGGGTCATGTGTTTCATTGCATGGGTGTGGAGGACATTGAAGTACTTGGGGGAATTGATTTACCCCTTTCACCATGTGAGTCCCAGAGATTAAACACAGTTTGTCAGGCTTGTTGGTAAAAGCTTTTACTGGAAGCTGCCTTGAGAGAGATGAGGAGGGAGGAGATGTATGCCTTTTGAGTTAGGGTCCAAGAAAACAAGCAGGCTTAGCTATTATACGGTTCTGTAACTGTTACAAGGGAAGGCCAGGGTCTCCAAAAACCAGGGCAGGGTAAGAAAGCTGAATGTCAGGGTAAGTGTGGTTAGGATTTGGTCAGTAACCTAAAATAACACAGGGAAAAGGCAAGGTTACACTTTTTTGAGTTAGAACCCAGAAAAGCTAGTGAAGGTCTTACTGCCCTTTTATGTCTGTGGTTGTTGTTGTTCTAAGATATATGACAATTTGTGCATTACTAAATAAATGGGACAGCCTGCCAAAACACAGTAAGACTTTATGTAGTTTTGAAGACTTTATGTAGTTTTGAACGATTTACACGAAAATACATTAGACCAAATTCCCAGCCATCCTGACTCAGGTTATCGTTTGGACATGCCTGCCTCACTGTAGTAATGAAATGAGAAGATTGTGAGAAAGCATGCTCCTTTCTCATTGGAAGAGATGAAATGTGAGATTAGTGGAACTATTTGCATAATGTTAAAAATTCTTCCCAAGTCATGTATTTTTACAAATAAGTGATGGGGCTTCTTACAAATGATCTCATCTAAAATTTCCTAAAAGATAATATGTGACATTAAGTTAAGCTATGTTAGACTTAGAAATATTAATAGAATTTAAAAACAATTAAATAAGTTAAATGTGAAAATGTCATAATGAAATCTGTTATATCATATTCTTATTAAGAAACAGCCAGGCTGGAAGATGGCTCAGGGTGCTGCATGAGCCTGACCTGAGTTCTGTCCCTGAAACAGTGGAAGGAGAGAACCGACTCCTGGAAGTTGTCTTCTGGTATCCATGCACAAACCACGGACATGCATATGTCCTCCTGCATTCGTGTGTACACACACACACGCACACACACACGCACACACACGCACACACTAGATAATAAATAATAAATAAAAAGTCGAATCAAAAGTGAATGATATTTCTATAGCTGTTTCACTGTTGTATGCAAACACTGCAGCCCCTGTCAAAACACTATAAACTGGAATGTGCTCTATAAAATGTGTCTTTACCACATTGAACTCTGAACTGCAGTCCTGTAGGAGAAAATTAAGAAGAAAAGAGACCCTACAAGTGAAGGTTCACAAAATGCATAATTTTGTGAGGTTTTTGTGTCAGAAACAAAATAATGACAATCTCAGTGTACTGTCTGTTGGGATAGTTTTACACTATTGGATGGAAAAATTATATTCAAATGAAAGACAAATTAAGATGCAGTTTTCTGATCTTGTATGTATATGAAGAGAGAGTATTGCAGTGTGCTACATACATTGAAGATAGAAATTAAAGATCTTGAGAGCAATTATACCAGGTTTGCGTTATGGACATAGTAAGGAGAAATAGTGATAATTCTGGATAGTGGTGTTCTAGCCCATGCCCATAACTCCAGGACTTAGAAAGGCTGAGGTAGGGAAATGCTACAAATTTAAGGCTAGTCTAGGCCAAAAGAGTGAGACTGTGTCTCAAACAAACAAAATATGTTGAATCCAGAATAGAATTTTTATCTGGTGAACTAGGCTGTTTAACAGCCTGACACTTTTATCAGACGAACAGAACCAGTGTCTAAAAAGGTTGGGTAAAGCTGTATGAATTGAAGTTCCACATACACCTGGGTTACTTTTCAGCTCTTACCAATTCTTGAGCCTGTTTTGGCTATTACAGATTGGTGATAAAGTCTGCCGTTAGAGTCAGAGTAACAATTTCGATAGTATCTAAAATTTATCAGATAGCTATATTTTGGTTATTTGTAATGCCTCACTCCATTAAATTTAAATTACATCTCAGTTTTACAGTAATCATATCTATTCCACACATTCCCAGTTTACTAACATCTTGCTTTTATTAAATAGACTATATAAGCCCTCCTCAGCCACAATATTCTAAGAGTTACTATGGCTTGACTAGGTATGGGAGCACAAACACCTGTAATCCTAGCATCAGGAGGTAGATGCAGAGGGTTGGCATGTGTAAGGGCAGTGTACAGTGAATTCAGGGTTTTGGTTATATAGTGAGACACTGTCTCAAAAATACAAACCAAGGGTTGGTGTTATACTTCAATGGTATGGAGCAATATTAGCATGCTCATGGCTCAGTCTTGATCCCCAGACTGTAATTTGATATGGCTTGGATCATGTTTAAGTGTCTTTTGTTTTGTTTTCTGATACAGCACTTAAGGCAGCTTTCACAAACATTATCCAGTTCATCTCATGGAAAATTGAATAAAGGTCTCTTTCAAGACTGAACAATTAGATAGATTTTATAGAGTATTTCAAATATATACAGAAATAGAATGAGATAATGAACCACATGATTTATCATCTCGAGAGTCCAATCTTCTTTAGTTGCATTTCTGTCACACCTCTCTTATACCCTTAAAAAGTTGCAGTGAGTACCAACATGTAGCTAGACACAGCACAACATAACTAAACTTGAAGACTGTACCAAAGAAGCATGGAGACTGTGAAGCAGGCAGGCCTTTTGTGTGCCTTTGGCCTTCTGCTGCTGCCTGTTTCTGCCAAGCCAGATTTGCTGGGAGTGTTCTCTGATGTGCTTGATATACCCGCTTCCAGACTGGCTGTACCCTTTGTCTTCCCTGTTCTTCCTTCACACAGAGTCTGTATTCTTCACTCATTTTTAACTAGTACCAAAATATTGGGAGCTCTGTGTGGCCTGGGTATGCCCCTATGACATTTGGACTGCAAAGAGAAGAGATGCTTAATTTTATGAGAAATTACTAAAATAAATGCTGTTGCCACCTTATTTTTAAGATTATGTCGTTCAAACTAAAAAATGATTGTAAACTCTAACCATTCTGCTAGATTGAGCACTTTGAAAGCTTTGATTCTGCGAAATTTTAATTAGCTTTTTATAATTAAAATTAACTTCATCAAATAAATACAGGACTTAAACAGATCTGACATTCTTCTTGTGATGGATATATTACATTAAAGGTAAAACAGAAAAACTAAAGGAAATGGAAAAAGGATCTTGAGCAGGGTTCAAGGGTCTGACATTTTCCTCCTTTTTTTTCTGGACTGAAATGGAGGCTTTCTTTCAGGCAATTCCCTGGTGTTTGCTCTGTGATTTGGCTCTATCTCTGTTACTGCTAATATGTGGAATGGATTTCAAGTTGTTTGGGATCGGAATGTGTCCAGACTCTATTGCAAGTCGGATTCACAGGCATTTTGTTGCAAAACTGGCTTACTGCCTTCTGTTTTCTTTTCTGTGTCCTAAGTGACTGCATTGTTTGTTGCAGTATATGCATTAGCTATCTGTCTTCAGTTTCCTGCAGCCTGACAAAGTGGGAGGGGCTTTCTCTGATTCATGGCTGAGTTTTCACTGTGTGAGCTATTGAGTTCACGGTCCAGCCATCTTAATTACACTTTTGTGCAACTGAGACTGTGCAGCTGTCTCAAAATGGCTGCTAACCCAGTCTCTGGAGCTGCTTAGACAGCAAGTATGCCAGGGAAGAGACTTGTCACATGCATCAGGATCTGAGGTAAGAACCCAGGAAGCTTTTATCTTTAAACATTACAATTAGAAAACACTTGAATATGACCAGGTTTGTATAGAGAATTTTTTTTTTTTGAAGAAAGTTGAAATGGTTACTAAGACCTGTAAACCTGTATTAGAGAAACAGTATATTAGGATGGTGAGGTCAAAGGTTAAATTCCTGTGATTTCTCACCATTTTTTGTCATTGCCAGATCATTTGATCACCACAGTAGTGCTTTTCCGACCCATGAGTAACTTAATACTCCTTGTGTATTGGATAGGTAATTCATTAGATATTTGTAAAAATTCAAACAATATATTGAGTATTTTTTTAAGAAGCCATAAGTTAACCTTGTTTGGAAATAATAAGATTTTATGCTTTTTAAAATGAAGTATTGTTTGGTAGCTTTATAAAAGGAATGCTAATTTGTTATATAAATCATAGAAAAAAATAACATTGTCTTTTTTTCATTTTTTTGTATTATATGCCTCAGTGCTTTCTCACATGCTGCTTTTTAAAATAGTAAATATATATATATATTATTTATTTATAGTGTCTCACTTTTTCCTTAAATTATTTTTTGTTTGAATTGACATTTGGATTCAGATTTAAAATTTCAGAATAGTTTTATATATAAACTTCATACCCTTGTTTTTTTTACTCTAATGGAGTCTGATACCTAGAGAGCTGGAATAAATATTGTTTTAGCTAATTAAGTGACATTATTATGTATATTTAAAGCTGTTCACATTCAAAGGAGATTGTAAATTTGAAAAATGTTTTTTAGCATTGTAAAACAGAAGTCTTTGCTAAACTACTGTAACATACAATTTCATGGTTACCTAGCAAGGGATAATTTTCTTCTCTCTCCTCTCCCTCCCTCCTTCCTTCCCTTTCTCCCTTCCTTCCTTTTTTCCCCTGCTTTCCTGAGACATGATCTCTCAATGTGGCCTGGTGTTGTTATCTTTAGCTTGCTTAAGGCTTGCCTTAGGCTCCTGACCTCAATCTACTCTCTGCCTCCCCAGCGCTAGGATCACAGGCACATGTGCTGCTGTGCACTTCCAAAAGTGGGAGTGAGATTCTGTTCACATAATTCGGGTAGGAGAACAGTTATATTTTAAGCAGCACTTAAGTTGTAGTAGTTAACTAAATTATTTTCTGAATGGTGTAGTATGCTCCTATTACTTTGTCAATAGAGTATTTTAAATATATTCTCGACTAATAACAGTTCTGAACGTTCTGACAGGAAGTTTTACATTTTTGTAACTTTTTACAATTTTTAATCCCCCCCCATTTTTTTTTTTTTTTGGTTTTTCGAGACAGGGTTTCTCTGTGTATCCTTGGCTGTCCTGGACTCACTTTGTAGACCAGGCTGGCCTCGAACTCACAAAGATCCGCCTGCCTCTGCCTCCCAAGTGCTGGGATTAAAGGCGTGCGCTACCACCGCCCGGCCCCCCCCCGTTTTTTTAAAACTTTTTTGAAACCAGTGTCTTATGTGGTATAAGCTGTACTTTGAACATTTGTTCTGTAGAATGGGTTAGCCTTGAACTTGCAGTCCTCCTGCTTCAGCCTCCCAGAATTATAGGTAAATACCATCATGTCTGGCTCTAAAGCAACTTTAAAAAAGCAAATTAAATCTGTAGGGAAGGACCCGACATATTAAAAGGAATTTTATCTTGTAGTTATTTTATAATATAAATGTATACAATTTACTTGTCATAATTGTATTTAGTAAGTGATTATGTTTAACATGGAATGAGATCACATATGACCTTTAGAATTTTGAATTAGTGTCCAGATCTAGTTCACTTCTTTGTAGAACTCTGCCCCTAAAGCATTATGGGATTCTGTTGGAAATTTTCCTAGAGTGCATGTACTTTTATTCCTTGTTTGATTTTCTTAAAGGTCTATACTAGAACATTAGATCTGCTATGTAATAGTTGAAAATTGCTTCCCTGTTACACACTTAAATTTATACTTGTTCTTGGTTATATTTTTAAATAAAATAATTAGGTTTTAAAAATCTTAATGTCAGCCGGGCGGTGGTGGCGCACGCCTTTAATCCCAGCACTTGGGAGGCAGAGGCAGGTGGATCTCTGTGAGTTCGAGGCCAGCCTGGTCTACAAAGCGAGTCCAGGACAGCCAGAGTTGTTACACAGAGAAACCCTGTCTCGAAAAACCAAAAAAAAAAAATAAAAATCTTAATGTCAAGTAAAATTATGAATCATCATAATTTGAATGATAATTTATACACATCATCCAGTCATGTGCATATGACCCAAAAGCAGAAACAAAAACTTGGTGTGAGAGAGCCTGTTCTTCCTTTCTGTAAGGTCATACTTATTACTGTGACAGGAGACTGAGCTGGCTTCAGTCCTGGCCACTGTCCTTGTCATGTATGAGCAGTTCAGTGTCTTGGTAGAAGGATGGAGGGAGGGGAGACTATAGTATTTAAAATATGTGTATTTGAATAAAATTACATAAGACAGCCACTTGGTCTCAATGGGGAGAAAAAATCGTACTGACTAGCTTGAAATTATTGAACAGTTTATGTTGGCATTCACTTTTTTTGCCTTTTGCTGAGTGTAAAATTTACTCTCATATATATATTATAAGATTATCAGTTATGCATTAGTTAATTCTAAACTCTGTGGTTACTTAGGCTATTGCTAACTTTTCATTGCCATTTTTCATTTTTACAACTCATAAGCTTAAAGTATACCTCAGGTTATTTTGCATTTGTGGCAGTTTTCAAATTTTCTGTGATGAATTACAGGTTAGACGTTATACTGGATAACTTGAGGGCATGATATATTCTGGGAGCTGAATTCTCGAGGCCATAGATTGTCTATTCTTTTCCCCCTCTTTCCTATCATTTACCCCTCTTTTCATAAGCTATTTTTTAAAATTAGTATAAGTCTCAAATGGAATTGTTGGGATGGTGGAAAGTTTATTGAATCAAGAGTTCATGATTAAGTACGAACCCCCTTTGGCTACCTTTTTCTGATATTGACTGGCTCATTCCATTTCTTTAGTTTATTTCTCATATGTCACATACCTTGTCATGTGTGACTGATTATATTAGAGAATCTTGGGAGAGGATGGGGAGTTTTCCCATATACTTCATCCTAAAATATAAGTAAAGCCTGAGGGAATGTTACTATTATAGAATTGGAAGTATTGGATAAATGCTTCAGTTGTAGTCTGGCTGAGTCTTTTGAATATATTGTTAAAAAATAGCTTCTCCCAGAGATGACTTGAATTCAGGGCAAAGTCAATCCTGTGGTTGGTGCAAATGAGGACTTAAAATGGTTCTCTTCCAGTAGCCACAGACTGACAGCGATCAGACTTACTTATCCTTTAACCATGGCCCATTTCTCTGGTTAACATCTAATGTCAGATTTTACTACAAGTCCACATTTCTTACCTCTTTAAAAAAAATGCTAGATGGGTCAGGCATAGTGGCACACGCCTTTAATCCCAGCACTTGGAGGCAGAGGCAGGTGGATCTCCTGTAAATTCAAGGTCAGGATGATCTATCTACAAAATGAGTCCAGTACAGCCAGAGCTCTGTTACACAGAGAAACCACCCCTCGCCCCCAAAAAAGCTAGATGGGGTAACAATAGGCCTGTTTTTCTGCCCAGTAAAATCTATACTGAGCACATGAGATCTTTCGAATTTCTTCTCTCAGGTAGGCTTCTCTCAGGTAGTTCTATTATAATCCCTTTTGAACTCATTTAGTGCGAGAGTTGATAGCCTTAAATATCTAAAATACAGTTTCTAACCCAGAAGAAAAGAAGCATAAGTAAAATCTAGTCTGTTATCCCTAACTGGAAGACCTGACGCATGTAGAGTGAGTATATTATATTCTTCACAAGATATGGTGGTACCTTTGATAGCATTTTTTCTAATTAAACATTTTTGGGATTTGTTTTTATTTTATGTGTGTGGGGGTTTTGTCTATCTGTGTGTAATATTCACAGAGGCCAGAAATGGACATTAGATCCCCTGGACCTGGAGTTAATAAACATGGTTGTCAGCTGTCATGTGGATGCTGGGAAATGAATCTGGGTCCCCTGGAAGAGCAGCTATTGTGATGTACTTGTTTATTTATTTACTTATATAATTGCGCTTTATTGATTGATTGTCAGGGTTTCTCTGTGTAGCCCTCGCTGTCCTGGTCTCGATTTTTGACCAGGCTGGCTTGGAACTCACAGAGAGATCTACCTGCCTCTGCATCCAAGCGTTCGGATTAAAGGTGTGCACCACCACGCCCAGCTCTCTCTTCTTACCGTTGAAGCATCTCTAATTCCTGTTGTATATTTATTTATTTTTTGTTGTTTCAATGTTAGAGTACTGTGGGGCTAATACAAAGATTTAGTAACATCAGCCCAAGATGCGAAGTGAGAAGACTAAAGTGCTCACTAGAAATGTATTAAGGGATCTGGAGGTTTTCTTCTGTTAATGGGATAACTGTGTTAAAACATCATATCTTGATGCTGGTATGGGATAAGAAAAAAAATTGTGTTGCAGGTGTACAGGTTGCTGAACAGGTAAGAGAAGTAACATTTTATCAAAAATTTCTGCCAACATTACCCAACACTTAATGAGTTTTCTAGTAGAAACTTTTCTTAGTTGAAAAATATTTTTTTCGTTAATGTATTTGTTCATATTCCAATCATAGCCCCACTCCTCCTCTCCTCCCAGTCCCATTCTTCTTCCCACTTCCCTTATTCAACCCCCCCCACCCCCACACTGCGAGTTGCCTCAGGACTAAGTGCCTCCTATTCCACGGAGGCAAGACAAAGCAGCCCCGCTAGAGGAAAGGGATCCAAAGGCAGGCAACAGAGTCCAAGTCAGAGACAGCCCCACTCCAATTGTTAGGGGACCCACATGAAGACCAAGCAGCCTATGTGCTTCATATGTGTAGGGGGGGACTAGGTCCAGACTCTACATGCTCTTTGGTTGGTTCATTCTCTGTGAGCACCCATGGACCCAGGTTAGTTGGCTCTGTAGGTCGTCCTTGACCTCTCCAGCTCCTTCAATCCTTCCCTTAACTTTTCCACAAGACTCCCTGAGTTCTACCTAATGGTTAGCTGTGGGTCTCTTCATCTGTTTTCAGGTTCTCTTCTGCACACATAGCAGAGTATCATTAATAGTGTCAGGGGTTGGCTCTCTCCGATGGGGTGGGTCTCAGGTGCTGGTCTAACTGGATGTCTGCATGTACAAGAATGTAAACAGGTCCATACTTACCACCCTGCTCAAAACTTAAGTCCAAGTGGATCAAAGCCACAAAACCAGATACACTAAATCTAATAGAAGAGAAAGTGGGGAATAGCCTTGAACGCATTGGTACAAGGAGACAGCTTCCTGAACAGAACAGGCACTAAGATCAACAATTAATAAATGGGACCTCATAAAACTGAAAAGCTTCTGTAAAACAAGGACACCATCAATAGGACAAAATGGCAGCCTTTAGATAGGGAAAATATTTTTTGATAAAATACTTTTCTTGCATAGATAATAAACACAGTTTTGGAAATTTCTCTCTTTACATTTATTAGTTAACAGCACCATGTCAGCTGTGAAAATTGCTTTGATGATACATGAGTATGGTATGTTGTCATTGTGGTCACTGTCAATTTGAATCCACATTTTCCAGTGTCAGCCCAACTATTTTTGAAGGGATGGGGGAATGGTGACAGTCTTACTTTATAGTCCAGGCTGGCCTCAAACTCTTCCTGCCTACTAGATTACACACATATGCTACCCTGCCCAGCAGCTTCTTGACGTTCATAAAATGCCAGGTAACTCCAGGGAAAATACTCCTTCTTGGAAGCTGGTTTCAAGCTAAAAGTGAAAACTGTAAAGAATGAAAAAGTGGCTAACCTGTACAGGAAGTGGACTACCCACATTGCCCAAAGAAAGGGACTGGGAGAAAAGATTACTACTATTCACATAGCCTGGATACTTCAGGTTAGAACTTCACAGAGTGGGCTTTTTGTTTGTTTTTTTTTATGATTCCTAATAGTTTGTAATTGGAACTACTGAGTTTCACACCAGTTAATCACAGCAGTATGAGTTTAATGAGGAGGGAATTTAACTTGAGAGATGATGGAGGAGGGAATTTAACTTGAGAGATGATGGAGGAGTTCTGAGATTGCCTGAGCGAGTGTGTCAAGTCTGTCTCTGAAGTGAGCCAGATGCAGCTGGTGAGGAATTGGGACTGGTGCTGCAGCCTCTCTGTTGGATGCAGAGGTTTGTGTACCAGAGGGAAGCACTAACAAAGATGTCAGGAAAGGTAGTCTCTGCTATTGTTGCTGTTCCGTTTAGGACAAATCATTTAATCTCTTTGTGCCATTCTTTTACCAATAAGAGATGATTAAAGAATTAGGAAGTATGTTAGTTGGAATAAGGGGCTTCTAAGTGTGAGGCTAGCACAGACAATTCAGCAAGACTCTATCTTAAGAAAAAAGCCAAGCAAGAGTCCTGGCTTTACAGGCAGAATATGTCAGTGCTCAGTGCAAGAACTGTTCGTTATAGAACCAAGTCTTGGTCCTCCATAGCATAAAACCATATGTCAGACAGTCCAGACATTTTTGATCAGTTTGATAAACTGATAGTTTTTGTCAGTTTCATAAAAAGTAATTTAAGCTCATTTTATTTAATGTCTTTCACTTGTTAAGCAATTTGTTTTCATTGTACGTAACAAAAATATTTGCTGTTGCACTGAAAATAAAATGTCAGTCCTCTGCTGCTATTGGCCTAAGAAGCTGTGAGCGAGAGTCACCAGCAGGCACTTCCAGGAAGCAGGGATGCTGAGCTGTCTGATTAATTCACTGCAAGTGATTAGCTCATTTGAAATTAAAGTAATATGTAACTGCTTATTATTTACATTGTATTTTATGCTGGACTAAACTTAAAGTTGGATCCTTACCCAATTACTAAAAGGGAGAGGAGACACCTAAATTTTAGAGGCTGGAGTCTGTCATACAACCTGATTCCAGCACCTGGGCAGCTGAGGTTGAAGATTTAGAGCAATAGTTCTCAGTAACGCTGCAACCCTTTAAATGCACTTCCTCATGTTGTGACCCCCTAACCATAAATTATTTTTATTGCTACTTCATAACTGTAATTTTGCTACTGCTATGAATTGTAATGTAGATATCTGATATGCAGGATATTTGATATGTGACGTCTGTGAAAGGGTTGTTTAATCCTAAAGGGGTTGCAACCCACAGGTTGAGAACCTCTGATACAGGGCTTAAGGCCAGCAAGCTCAAACGTAAATAAATAAAAAGACTGTATGTGGACCGGATGTGGTGGTGCACTTCTTTAATCCCGGTACTCAGGAGGCAGAGGCAGGCGGATCTCTGAGTTTAAGACCAGTCTGGTCTACAAAGTGAGTCCAGGACAGCCAGGGATACACAAAGAAACCCTGTCTCGAAAAACCAACCACTGTATGTGGTGGTTTGAGTAAGAATAGGATTGTATATTTGAATTCTTAGTCACCAGGGAGTGACTGTCTCTCTCTGCCTGTGGATCAGGATGTAGCTCTCAGCTACTTCTCCAGCACCATGCCTGCCCGTGTGCTGCTGTCCTTCTCACCATGATAATGAATTAAACCTCTGAAACTGTAAGCAAAAAAGAAAATGTTCTCTTTTTAAAGAGTTGTTAGCCAGGCCTGGTGGCGCACACCTTTAATCCCAGTACTAGGGAGGCAGAGGCAGGTGGATCTCTGTGAGTTGGAGGCCAGCCTGGTCTACAAAGTGAGTCCAGGACAGCCAGGGAAACACAGAGAAACCCTGTCAAAAAAAAAAAAAAAAGATAAATTAAAATAAAACATGCATAGTCTTAAAAAAAAGAGTTGCTTTGATCATGGTGTCACTTCACAGCAATAGAAAAGTGACTAATACAGAAGATAATATCAGCGGGCAGGGTATTGCTGTGACAGACCTGACCTTGCTGGTTGTTGCAGGGATGTGGAGGAGTGTGGGGCTTTGGATTAGGAAAGTGGTTGAACACTGCTTAAGTGGAGCTTAATGACCTGTAGTAGTAGGAATATGGAAGACGGTGGTGCTGAGAGCAATGTAGATTGTGACACCCCCCTCAAGAGGTTTAAGAGGGGAAGAATATTAGTAAGTGGCCTAGAGACCATTCTTTGATATTTTGGCAAAGAATGTGTCTGCTTTCTGCCCTTGTTTGGAAAATCTGCCTGAAGCTAAATGGAAGAATTTTGAATTAATGGCCTGGCCTTCTGAAGAGATTTCAAGACAGCCTAGTATTGACTGTTGTGTGATTATTAGTGGCCCCTCTTATGCAGATCTATAATGAAAAGTAGCACCCTGAGCAAGGAAAGATACATTACAGTTGGAGGAGAAAAGGAGCACCTGGAAGTATTTAAGCTAAGTCTAGTGTTCAGAGAGATAGAATGTTTAAAGAAAAACCTGCTGCTAAATGAAATAAAAGGAGTGGTGACCTCAGGGCAGCATCCTACCCTGCTCAGCTTCCAACTTGTGAAAAAGAATTAAAGGGAATCTGCAATAGTGAAGAAAACCGTCAACTACGAGAAGCTGATATAAATGTTACTGAACAAGGGCTCCAAGTTCCAGCCCCAGCAAGTAGCAGAACTTTTTGGCCGCTTCAGCCACATGGTTCTGGCATTGGAATCAATGATACAAGAAAGGGGTTGCCGAATCTTCCTCTGCTTTGAAGAAGGAAATCTGCTGAGGCTGAACGTGTATTAAGGATGTATCTGTATGGAGGCCTAGAGAGGCCATTGCATGAGTGTGAAGGTGAAGCCTGGATTGTGTTGGAGACCCAAAGATGGGGAGATGCCAGAATCCTGGCAAACCTGCCAAGAAAAGCTACAGAGTCAACAACATTGAAAAGAGTTGGAGATAGAGAATTTGGAGTTTGCCCTGCTAGTGTTTGCTCATGTTCTGTTCCAGTATTTCTTCATTATGCTCTCTTTCCTCCCTTTGGAATGATAATGTATATTCTGTGCAATTGTATGTTGGAAGTATGTAGTATGTGATTAGCTTTTGATACTGATTTTTTTTTTTTTTTTGGTTAATGTTTTTTGAGACAGGGTTTCTTTGTGTATCCCTGGCTGTCCTGGACTCGCTTTGTAGAACAGGCTGGCCTTGAACTCACAGAGATCCGCCTGCCTCTGCCTCCTGAGTGCTGGGACTAAAGGTATGCATCACCACGCCCTGCTTGATACTGATTTTACAGGGGGTTATGGTTAAGAAATTGGACTGCATGCATTTTTGAATTATGATATGGCTATAAGCCTATAAAGTGCCAGGGAATAGAATGTGGTGGTTTGAATAAGAATGACCATAGGTTCATGTATTTGAATTCTTAGTCACTAGGTAGTGCCCCATTTGAAAGGATTAGTGTGTTTGGCATTGTTGTAGAGACAGTGTGTTATGAGAGGGGATGGGCTCTGAGGTTTCAAGAGCCCATGCCAAGCTCAGTGTGTCTCTTAGGATGTAGCTCTCAGCTACTTTTCTAGCACCATGCCTGCCCGTGTGCTGCTGTCCTTCCCACCATGATAATGAATTAAACCTCAGAATTTTAAGCCAGCCCCAGTTAAGTGCTTTCTTTTATAAGAGTTGCTTTGGTCATGGTGTCTTCATAGCAATAGAACAGTGACTAAGACATGGTAAAACATGGATAATTTCTAAGCCCTGCTTTCAGTTCTTGAGGCTTTGTGATGAATATGGTAATTAACAAGTTCTTGCTGTCCGCCGCGTCCCCCCCCCCAGTATTAAGTGTACGGTAATTCTGAAGTTGCATTGTATGTTGCTGTCATTTCATCTGCTGGGGTGGAAAGATCTTGAGGGGACAATGATGCTTTCTCAGAAGAATGTTATCATTTCCTTGCAGTGATTATCTTTCCCAAGTAACATTTACAATTATCTGCATATCAGAAAACTCACATTTACCATCTATACAACAATAACTTCTTTATTCATATTTAGAGTCTTATAAAGAATAACTTAAATAAGTTAAAAATAAGATTACAATTAGAGAACATGGTTACAGGAGATGGCTCAGTGGTTATGAGTGCTTACCGTTCTTTCAGTTCCCAGCATCCCCTTTGGGTGGCTCACAGCTGCCTCCAGCTTCAGGTCCAGAGAGATCTGACAGGCAACTAGCATTTACATGGATGTACCCATATGTAAAATACATAATAAAAATAGTCTAAAAATAATAACATATTTTGAGGTCATCTCTTAGCATCTTAAGAACTTTTTAGTTTATTATTTCGAATGAAGCACTAGTTTGTGGATTTGACTATAGTTTAGGTAATTTGTACTTTTAAAGTAAGTGGGGAAAAAAGTGGGGTTGTAGAATTTGTATCAGGAAATCATAAAGTAGCTAAACCCAGTTTTAACAAAGGCACCCACATCCATCAGCAGTGACTTGATGCTTGCCCACCAAGACCTGGCTAATTGAAATGATAAATGAGCCATGGAAATGTGATGGGAATTGTGGCACTGACGTTTGTAACTTAACGTGCCCTAGTTTTGATAAGAGAGACCATGCTTTAGTCGTGTGGCTTGGCATTGGTGAATATGTTGAATTATTTGACTGTCATAATGATGGTACCTGAGTATGCCAATGTTCCTAAGGGCAAGTTTGCTTAAGCAAATTTATATTTCCTCATTAAAATTTGAAAATAGTTGTATCTTAGAGTGAAGATAGTTTTTATTTAATGAGTGTTAACTTACGGTTCTAATGATTGTAAAGTTAGGAAATACTAAGTTTTATATATTAGTCTGTGAAACAAGTAAATTTAAGATTTTTTAAAAAACCTTTGGGGATTAAATTGTTTCATGTGGCAGGAGTTGAGATTCAGTTACATGAATGCTAGAAGTGGCTTTTGTTTCATTCCTTGGAATTGGGTTATTTTAGTGGATAGCTAGCTAGCTGTCTTCTAGAACCAGACACTGCCTGTTGGAGAACGAATGGGGAGGGTTTCCTCACCAGTCCTCTCCTTTAGTTTGGTCTTGAAGAAAGGACTGCTTTATGTAAATTGTTCTTACTGGCGCCAGCTAGCTGGGACTGCAGTCTGGCTGTGCAGTGGCAGTGGATAATCTGTGTCGTGGACTTAGTCTTTGGAATAGGCGAGAATTCTGGTTTTTGGGCTGATTGATAGAGCAGAGTTGAAGCATTAGTTTCCCAGTAATGAGACCTCCAAAATTGTCAGGGAACATGGGTAACCGAGAGCAGCTGTGAGTGTTTTTAAGTTCCGCTCTTAGAGACTGTGCCTACTGATACCAGTGGTAATGGGTGGGAGGTACTTAGCTGCGTGGAGTTGCTGCAGACCCCACATTTGACAGCATAGAAAGCAGCACAAAGAATTCGGATTCTAGGCATTTTCACTGGAAAGAGTCATTTTGAAGATAAACTCTTGTGCTCTTTGAGCATCACTGACACACTGAATGGCAATTTTTTGGCTTTGTGGTTAATGGGATGTTAATGGATTGTTTGCTGCACAAACTACACAACAGATGTGAGACACCGAAAGGAATTATAATATTATGTAGCCAACTATTGTATTCCTGATTTTTTTAATGAATAAGAATCAAATAAGGAATTTAACTCAAGAAGGCTAACCTAGAAGTCTCATTAGATTTTAAAGTTTGTACTGGCTTAAATGAAGAAGAGGAAATCATTTTACAGTATCAAGCTGCCCTCAGGTAAGAGACTCAGGTCCCTGCTCCGTGCCCTACCCCAGGTGCTCTTGCCTTTAGGCAGCTTTTGTTGTTTTTCAGCTGTAGTAATAACAGGATTATTAATGTTGTGAATGTTAATATTCAGGAGATTTTGAGAGCCATGCTTGGATTTAGTCTTTTAAAGAGATGTCATTCATTTCCATCCTTGCAAAATTCCTTCACATCTGAATTGAAATGAACTTACTAGTAAGTGAAGTGACCTTCATATGGATATTACTCATGTATATAATATATTCATATTCCATGTGAATCAGCTTTGGATCTTTTTCATTATAGCTTGTTGCCATGTTCCCACTTACATCAACACCAACTGGTATATGAAGAGAAATGACATTATGTTACGTTAGGCCACTGTAAAGTTTTAGTGTTAATTTAACATAGAGGTCAGCACCACAGATCAGACTGCATATGCATTTACATTTGACGTGCTGGCGTGTTAAACCATAGGTATTTATACAAAGCTAACAGGATCCAGTTTTTCATTCCACATTTGTAATCATTTCATTTCCAAATATTTGAGTTTATCACAATTTTAATATGCATTAGCTTAAGAATTCAAGTACATCTAATACTTTATTTTATAAGTTGACCAACACAGAAAGTACAAAGACATTGTTACTCTTATGTTGTATACTTGAAATACTACAGCCCACTGAAATAAAATACGTATGTATAATAGAGGCTGAAAATAATTATTGTAAAGATAGAAAAGTATATGCTTGTGAAGAAACCCACATATGTGTGTTTATTAATGTCATGGCCAGAGACTAGATATGTTAAATTGGTGTAATTATCTTTGGGGAATAGGCGTAAGTAGGATAAAATTCAAAGTAGTGATGCCAGCTTTGGGAGGTAGAGGAAAAATTCTAAGTAGGCCACCTCTTAGTCTCCTCTCTAGAAGATAAACACTAGGCTTTTCCTGCGGCCTGAAAGTGTTGTTCGGTGGTATTTTGGGTTCTCTAGCTTCTGAAAGGTAACTGCTCACTATTAGTATATGGTTGTGTAGTAAAGAGCTAACATAACTGTGATAGAGTATAACCATGTTTCATGTGTATGGACTTAACTGTTGCTTTTTGACAGTTTTTCTCATTAATATTGTTTTAATGTGTAAGTCTGTCTAAAGTAGTGAAATTTATGTTTTTTGTGTTTTAACTCAGTTTCATGATTACAATGATAATAGAAAGCAATTTTGAGGGTAGATAGGAAGAAAGTCATAATTATATTGGTGTGGGGGGGACAAAGACATCTGAAACATTTGGGAAAATGTTCCAATGTATTTTGAGCCATTATATTTTAGTATAATGTTGGAATGGGAGGATAGTTAATGGATTGGTGTTTGTATGTATGAAAAGAAAAGAGTTATTGAATTTAAATGAGTAATTTATTGAATACTTTTAAAAGTTGAAGGTCATGTCATAGCAAACTAAGATGGGGATTCTGTGTGTAGATGAATCTAAAAGGAAGCTTGTAAGACAGAGAAAATTGAGTGCTAGAGTGTCTAATCTTTGAGATTATTGAAGTTGAGGGTGGCTCAGACCTGTGATCTCAGCACACTAGAGGTTAAGGCAGGGGGATTGTCTACAAATTTCAAGCCAGCCTGGACTACAGAATGAATTCTAGCCCTGCTTGGGCTACAGAGTGAGACCCTAAATGAAAAAAAAAAAAAAAAAGCCAAACCAAACAAAATTTGGGATATAAAAGTATGAGTTTTAGTTGTTTCCTCTTAGGCAGTAAAATTATTTAGCACACCATAGAACCACAAGTCTTGAAAATGAATTGAGACAGATTGGAGTAGTTTGGACATTGCTCTCTGCACAGGAACTGCTTCATGCGCTCCGGACAGGGAATCCTCTTGTTTCTGTGACAGCATTCTAATGGCCAGCAGGATTAGAAGATTAGAAATTTTAGTCTTTTACTGTCAGGCATGTGACAGATTAATGTTTTTTATACAAAGTTGGTTTTTGCCATATCTCTTCAATTCCATCTGCCCCATGTCTGTTTTCCTGAAGTCAGTAAAATATCTTGTATTTCCTAGGCTAAATATTCTTTATTTTCTGCAACTATTCCTCATAGAACATGTTATTCCAGATCATTCTTTAGGATGGGCACCCTCATTTTTAGTTTTCAGACATTAAAAGACTGTCTCTAATGTTCAGACAAATCTACTACCCTAAAAATGGACCTGTTTCTACTTGACTTAGTATTTCTGTTTAACTTCTGTTGGTTAACTTTGGTTTTGGCTGCCATTTTGTGCTGTTGAAGATTTTAAGTTTAGTGTTTTTTTTTAATTAAAAAATTACATTTATTTGTTGAGAGGGACTGTATGTCATGAACTTTTGAGAGTCATTTTTTTTCTAGAAGCTATGTGGATTTTAGGACTTGAACTGGGGCCATCAGATTTGAAAGAGCTTATTCGGTGAGACATCTTACCAGCCCAGATTTTGAGTTTATAGCAAATTAAAATCCTTCAATCTTCTCTGGTACTTCATTGATGATCTGTAATTACTCAAATATTTGAAACAAAAAGGTTTTCCTATATTTATATCTTTCACGTTTCTATTTTTTTTTTTATGATTTCTCTGAATCTTGCTACATTTCCCTCATCTGTTCACTGTTTGACAGCTGTGTTTGGGTTTCTTTCATGTTTTCTCCTTTTGTTATAGTGAATTGGCAGTGTACTTTTCTGGCTTTATTAGCGTTTTGGGTTAGCAGAGTTAAGTGACTAACTTTTTTGAATTAGTGCAATTAAGAGTATCAATTTTTTGTTTTGTTTTTTTAGAAGAAACTGACCTCATCAACTTGTAACATAGAATTCTTATGTTTTTGGTTGTGAGCCTAGCCTTCAACCGCTGAGCCATCTCTCCAGCCCACAGAGATCTTTATTAAACCCATCAACACATCTGCCTACCTATCAGACTGTTTACTTAATCACTTATTCGGTTGCTCATTCATTCATTCATTATTTTGAGGCCAGATCTGTCTACATAGCCCTGACTGGCCTGGAACTCAAGAGATCCCCTTGCTTCTGCTTCTGCCTCTGCCTCTGTGCTGGCATTAAATGCATGTGCCACCACCAACTAGAGACTATCAATTTTTATATGACTAGTTTAGTAGAATTACTTAGGCTGTATTCTGTTAGTGCTTTGCTGTTAAGTGTTTTACAAATTGCCTACTTAATCTGAATTTTTTTCTTTTTTTAATAGATAATCCTCCTCTTATCTTGCTGGTATATATAATTTTATTATGTATGGAATTTTTTTCTCCCCCTGAGATAGGGTTTCCCTGTGTAACAGAGCCCTGGCAGTCCTGGACTCGATTTGTACACCAGACTGACCTTGAACTCACAGTGACCCGCCTGCCTTCTGTCCCCCACCCCCCTAAAGACATGTGTGAATTTTTTTTCTGTTATCGAGTTTATGAAAAATTTATTACCACTTGTGAGCTATTAATATTTATTGGGTATATTTGTTAGAATTTTAAATTTTGGCTGTTACTGGTATGTCTATGTTTTACTTTCATTCGAGGTTGTTAATAGAAAGACTTACTCCTTTTACTGCATCTATAGATTTTTAGGAAGAGATGTGTGTATATCTGTTTTGGGGATTTATTGTTTCCTCCTTGAACTTCTGAGCCCAGTTTTGTTTTGTGTGATTTAGTGTTTCTGACATGTGCGTCTGTAGTGACTTTCACCTTCCCTCATTGGAGTGGATCTCTTGGGTGTATTACTTTTTAAATTCTTTTAAAATGTTACATATAGCGTTTATATATATATATATTATATATATGTATAATATATACATATATATAATATATCGGCTCCTCTAATTTTGGGTCAACATTTGACTAGCATGTAAGTTTTTTCATTCCTAATTCCCAGAGCTCCTGTATTGCTTTATTATGAGATAAACCTCTTAGGTGGAATAGCTATATGTGATTTTTAAAAATATATTTTTACTAGTTTGAAATTCATCTCTCTCTCCCTTACTCCTCTGTGGTACGTGTGCGCACATCCCTAACATCTCCTCCCCAGTGAGAAGTTGTCCTGATAGCAGTTTCTTCATTTCTTCTCCGTCATCTGTTCCCCTCCCAACTTCCCTGTTGACTTTCCTGGGATTTAATTTTAATTCTGAATATTTATTTCAGAGATGAATCTACAGTTGTTCAGGTTGCCTATGAGCTAATTTGTTTTTTGGAATATTGCTATTTCCTTTATCTGATTTTGTTCTTAGATTCTTTGCCATTTTGTGCTTGTAATATATCTTGATATAATTATTTTAACAAAGATATTTCTCCTCCCCAGTTGTGGCTTAGAAGTAGCATCCTTGTTTCTCTATTGTTAATTGCTGGTTTAGACTGTCATGGGGAGGAGGTTGGAGGAGCAACCTTTCCTCTTTCCTCTTCAACTTTGAGAATGTTATTTATTTTTTAGCATTAAGTATTGCTGATGACAAGTCCAGTGTCAGTTTAATTGGTACTTCAAAGTCTTTTGAATTCTTAGTATTTCCTTAATGGACTTGTGAAATCCTGTTGTGAAATGCCAATACTGTACCAACACTGTATTTTTCAATATTCAGTAGTCCTTAATTTATTCAGCTCTGAAGGTTTTTCTTGCTTTATTTTTCTTCCTGGCATTTTCCTGTCCCTTCCGGCAGCAACCTCTAGAGTGAAAGTGACTTCAGAGCACGCCCTTCATATACACCCTGAGCAGCTGTGCTTTGTGGGACACTGAGAGGAGATTTCAGGTGCTCATTGACTAGAATTGCACGTGTGTGCACTTGGCTGAAATTCTTAAATTTTCTAAAATTTAAGATTAACTTTCAATTTTCTAAAAAAGATTTATTTTTACTATTTCTAATTCTGTTTGTTAATGTGGGTTGTGTGCATCTGAGTGCAGGTACCTGTGGAGGCCAGGGACATTGAATCCTCATGGAGCTCGTGTTATATGCAGTTGGGAGCTAGCAACCAAACTTAGGTCATCTGCAAGAGTAGTATTCCCACTTAACTGCTGAGCCACCCCTCCAACCTTTGTTCATTTGTACCCCCCCCTTTTTTTTAAAAAAAGAAAATATTTAATGTGTATGTGCTTCCATGTGTATCTGTCCACCATGTGCATGTAGTGTCCATAGAGGCCAGAAGAAGGTTCTGAGTTCCCAAGAACCTTGCAGGGTTGTTAGCCACCTGTCGGTCCTTGGAATTGAGCCTAGTCCTCTGGAAGAACAAAGTGCTCCTAACAGCAGAACCATCTCTCTAGCCCCTTCATTTACATCCTTGATTGTACTCCTATTTATTTAGGGAGGAAGGGAGAGAGAGAGAGAGAGAGAGAGAGAGAGAGAGAGAGAGAGAGAGAG
>CAJQZJ010031925.1:1980177-2041444 GCA_907164525.1 Lophiomys imhausi
AGAGAGAGAGAGAGAGAGAGAGAGAGAGAGAGAGAGAGAGAGAGAGACTCTCTTCCTTGATCATGATCCACTTTATTTTTTGAGATCTTTTATTGGACCTGAATCTCACCAGGTTCCCTAGACTGGCTGGCCAGTGAGCTCCAGGGATCCTCCTGTCTCTGCCTCCTCAACACTAGAATTATAGATGCATGCTGCTGTGCCTGACTTTCTTTTTTTTAGTTTTTTTTTTTTGAGACAGGGTTTCTCTGTGTATCATTGACTGTCTGGACTCACTTTGTACACCACAGAAACCCACCTGCCTCTGCCTCCCAAGTGCTGGGATTAAAGGCTTGCTCCACCAAGCCCAGGTGTGCCTGACTTTTTATGTAGGTTGTGAGGATTCAAACTGTTGGTCTGCATGCTTGTTGGGAAAGTACTTTACCAACTACCATCTCCTCGACCCTTACACTCTTCTGTTCATAAAGGATGGGGAAGTAGTACTTACTCTACATGGGAACGATACCCTGTTAATTTGTCTTTTGAATGGTGGACTACTTGTCTTAGCATATGTACTACTATCCTGACTACAGTCATATGTTTACCTCCTTTAGTAACAGCATGGAAGACAGTAAATGGAATAGGTTTAGCTGGTCAAATGCAGATTACTCAATGTGTTTTCACGTGAAGTTTCAAACTGGCATATCTGGTCTGAGTGAAAGTGTATGGTTATGTTCCCTCTTGTCAGGTGAGCTGCGTTAGCACGTTTGGTATCTATAATCCTTTCAGACTTTTATATCTCTTGGATGACCACATAAGTGTTCAGAGTTTTCTTTGTGTGTTTTAACAGTATAATGTTATAACAATAGGGAAACATTTATTGACTGCTTATAATAGCAGAGTATTTGTGCAGAGACATTGTTATAGCACCAGTACCATAAAAGAGAATAGAAACCTAAGGAAAGGAAGATGCCTTAAACAGGTAACACAGCCAGCCAGGCAGGATAATGCCAACGATATTCATAGACAAGTCTGGTTGTGCAATGAGTTACTAACATTCACAGTGTGGTTTTTGACACAATACTTTTCTCAGATTTCTTCATGCCTGCAAAAATATCAACTACAATCCTTTAAACTGTCTAATGTTCTTTAGTTTGGTTGCTCCATTATTTTTGAAAACTATTTTCTTAGTGATTGCCCTCCCCTTGTTTTGGTATTTGCAGTGTATCTGAGTATTCTGTTATGTTCCTCTGTAACCAAACTTTTAAAAATTATTGAATATTTATTTATTGATAACTATATTCACTTATAAAAAATATAGATACTTAACTACTAATCCTACAAATTCCTACAACCCCTTTGACCTGACCACTAAACCTATTGATAACTATTACAACTATTTTCACAACCTTTTAGAAGGATACAGTCTCTGGGGGCAAGTCCTTAGTCGCCAGGAACACAGTCTCTGGGGTAGACCCTTTAATGCACGTAGTATTTATTCTGGAATATCTCAGACATAGATCCGTCAGGGTAAATTGGCTATGGCAGTCTCACCTTAAATAAGGCTTGAGGCTTTCTTCTCTGGGAGACCCCAGCCATGCTCTGCCTCAGTCTTTAAAGCTGGCCACAGTTCTGTTCAGGCCACTGTTCGGACAGGTCAAACCCCTCTAGGCAAAAGCTGAGCCACAGGGTTTAGTCCTTGGCCTTTTGCTGTCTTGCTGAGACTTTCTCTGCTCACCAGCTTCTTTCTGCCTCACGGAGATGCAGCCATCAGTTCACCATCACTTTCTCCATCAGATGATACTCAGTCCTTTCTAGTGTGAGGACTGGCTAGCTTAGGAGCTCTCTAACATGGGGGCCTTGAGCTCCATCCACTTGTCCTTAAATAGGCTCTCTCCTTGTTCAACCTGTTTCAGCTTAATTTGGGCTCCGCCCACTTAGCAGCTGAAAACAATGCCAGGTCAAATACATTGTTTTTAGTCCATTAAGTCTTTCCTGGCTTCAACCTTGTTTTTTAGTCCATTAAGTCTTTCCTGTTTCCTGTTTTTAGTCTACAAGCTGATAAGCTAATTGGTCACAGCCAAGTTGATCTTCATGCCCTGAATTAAGAGACTGTATCAGAAACCCTTAGATATTTACTAAATCTAATTTGTATTAATCTAACTCCCTACATTCCTCTTTTAAACAGTCGTGCATAACCTGAGGTAGAGAGATCAGAGCCTCCAAAACAGAAGCGGTTAATGTCTGTCTGCCTTCACAAATGGTTCTGATTCATTCTTCTAACAGTGAGCAACATGACTTCTATACATTAGTGGTAATCAGAAAAGCTTTTCCTATTTGAATTTTCTGTTTCTGTTTATTTTTCTGAGTCATTTGTAACTATTTCTTTTTGCCAAGTGGTCCTCAGAATTTGTCTTTAATTTTCATAATACGCCATTGGATTTTCCATTATTTTATATATAACCTATTTGATGTTGTATTCATATCTAATTTGGTTATTCTTAATCATTTATTTAAAAGGCTATCTCCTTGTTTATTTATGTTTTGGGCAATTATTCTGTTGAACTCTTATTTTGTTTTATTTGTTTTACATATTAATCTTAACATTTTTGTTATAGTAGAAAGAAATTTGACTAGAATTTCTTTTGATAGGTTTTGCCTAGGAAGAGTAATGGATTTTTCTACATTGAATCTTATGTCTTACATACATAGGTCCAGTACTTTACACAGTTTAAAATCCATATGCATGTTTTTAGATACTTTTTCCTTGATATTCTGAATGGGGGTTTTTCTTTGTCTTCAGATATTTGAGCTCTTACTGATTTGGTCAGGGTTTCTACAGTAGTTAATATAGCCTCACACTGTTTCTGTTCTCGCTTAAGTATAATGATTTCTGATGATCTTTGCTTACAGGGAATGATCTTGATGTTGCTAAGTTTTATTTTTATCACTGTTAATTTGTATAAATGAATGAAGTTGAAACACTCATTGCCTTCTCAGTTTTATTATAAGTGACAGCTGTGGTTTGTAATTGTTTTGGGTTGTTAGTACATTTCCTAAATTTAAATTTTACAGTTTTAAAATAGAAAAATAGTTTGGTTTAGCATGGAAACATTATCCTTTTAATAGTTTGCCAAACATATAGAGAGAAGGAAGTTTGAGGGAAATGTAGGTGGTGTTGTCCAGTCCTTAAAGATCTGATGTAATTGAAGTCCCGCACATTGTTCTTGCTGTGTGATCACTGAGGCCATCTCATTTACTAGAAGAGGAGCTTCAGGATTGTAACCCTGATGAGGATTGTAAGTTTCCCAAAATAGCCAAATAAGGTGCTAGGTGCTTGGCTTATTTATAGTTTTTACTGTATATATTTGGATTTCTTTCTTCTTGTTTTCCTTTCTCTATGCCTCCTCATTGCTCCACCTTCTTTTCACTTCCCTTTCTGTCTCTTTCTGTTCCTCTTCTTTCTTTGTCTTCTCCTCCTCATCTGCTTTGAAATTCTGGAGGCTCTAGGCTCAGTTAAATCCTTTAATGTGGCAGACAGCCAGATTTCCATTGGGCCCAAAGTGAGCATGCTGCTGTTGCTTAGCAACTACATGTGAAGTCTTTGTCTACTGCTGAATTAGAAATAGGGTTATGAGCAGAAGTGCAACAGAGAATGGGATTGGAAAGAAAGGCATATTTTTTTTCTTCTCTTTTGAATTTGAGGCATTAAAGAATTTTTAATGTAGTCTTTAGGAATCTGTCTTATAAAAATTCAGTTTATCAGGAAGACAGTAAAAGCTTTTATAAGTTCATGTCTGTAGTTAAGCATTTAAAATAAAAAAAATCTTATTTGTGTGTATATGTGCGTGATGTGTGGCAGTTTGTGTATGCCTGTGAGTGTCTTTGGAGCCTATAGGAGGGGTTTGGATCCTGTGGAGCTGGAGTGAACAGCAGTTGGGAGCCAACAGATGTAGGTGCTGGGAACCAAATTTGGGTCTTTGCAAGGACCACCAGGCTATCTCTCCAATCTCTCCAATTCCCTAAAGTCTATTCTTTTAAAAGATTAAAAATATCTACTTTGTAATTGTTTGTCAGTGTGTGGGTATATGCAGGTGAGTGGGGGTGCTGTCAGAAGCCAGAATAGGCTGTCAGGGCCTCTGGAGCTGTAATCACAAATGGTTGTGAGTTCCTGATACAGGTACTGGGAATGAACTTGGGTCCTCTGAAAAGCACAAGTGCTCTTAACCACGCAGCCACCTCTTCAGCCTCCAAAGTCTTTTGCTAGTTAGGCTTAAACACTATAGTAAAGACAAGAAAGCTAGACTACTGCTCCTAAATTTGGTGGTCATGCATGTAGAAAAGACTCATATTGTAAATATGTAATACCTGTATTTCATATAAACACACATGTGGAATATAATCCATTTACAATATCACTTTCTATTATACTATATTTTATATGCTTAATTAATTATTTTTTAATGCTGTCTTTTAAAAAAGTGTTCAGTGCATGCCTTTTTATTTTGGTTTTTCGAGACAGGGTTTGTCTCTGTATCCCTAGCTGTTCTGGACACAGAGATCCATGTGCTTCTGCCTCCCAAGTGCTGGGATTAAAGGCATGCACTGCAAAATTGAATTGCTGGGCATGGTGACGCATGCCTTTAATCCCAGCACTCGGGAGGCAGAGACAGGCTGATCTCTGAGTATGAGGCCAGCCTGGTCTACAGAGTGAATTTCAAGATAGCTAGCCAGCTCTACACAGAGAAATCCTGTCTTGGAGAACAAAACAAAAAACCAAATGTTCAGTAATAACATACTTAATGGAGCCAGCTATAATTTTTGTTTTGTTTTTTTGGTCCTTGTAATCCCTGTACTGGGAGATGGAGGCAGGAAGACCCAGGAATTCAAGATCATCCTGTACATAGTGAGTTCAAGGCTAGCCTAGGCCTACACAAGACCTTGTCTCAAAAAATCAAAGATAATAATAATAATGATGATGTTGATAATGTGTTGGGTGAGAAATGGTGAATAATTTTAGTTCTATTGGAGTAGAATTTATTAAAAGCATTTGTTAAGGTTTCTAATCCCCTGAATTTGGTTAGGAAAATTTTAAGATTTACATTCTGGTTTGTGTAGAGAATTTTTTATCCAGCAACATTGCTGCCCTGGCAAGGTATCATATCCAAAGATTTTCTAGGTCTCTGTGATCTGTTGGAATGCAGACACTCCTGGATTACAGTATAATCTGGCTGGAATATAGACACTTCTTTAATTCCAGACAGTAAAGGTAGGGTTAATTTATAAAAGCAGCCATGTTTGAAAGTGACCTCTAATTGAGGTGCAGACAAACTGACAAATCAGAAGAAGATTTGACAGAATGAGTCTCACAAGAATGGGATAGGAAAAAGAGACTACTTAAGAGCAACTCAGGAAGAGAGTTTTTACCGAGAGATTTATTTTTTTAATTGGGACATTTTTACACAGACTGGTTGCAGAGAGAACAAGCTAGAGATGTGAAGTCAGAATGAGCCAGAGAATGAAAAGGAGCCAGCAGATTAAAACATATCGCCAGAATTAGTTTGAGGCCAGTCAGAGCAATTCAGTCAGAAGCCAAGAGAAACCAGTTTGAATCAATCATCTTGGAAAAGAGTTTGGGCCAGAACAGCTGAGTTGAACCAGCCATTGAGAATTCAGAAAGATCTAGAAAGTCTTGGAAATGGCTCTCATCCCATCATCTGAGAAAAAAGAAACATAGAGTTTTTTTTTCTATATTAAATTAGTTTAATGGTAATGTATGTATGAACTATTTTCTACTGCATTCAAATTCCATTAGTTTATACAAAGTTTACCTGAATTGTGTTATTTATAATTAAAAGTAGAGCCGCATCATTTAATAAGCATAATTAATGGGCAGGTTTAGGTGGGTGCAGAAGGTGAGTGCCCAGTGGGTTCTGAGATTCTGGCTTATTGATTAAGATGACAATTTAGAAGAGAGAAATTCAAATAACCAAAGGAGGGGGGGAACACCCTCCCCACCTTCTGGGGATGGGACGCTGTTCTCTTAAAATGACTTCCTGCTGATTTGGGATGTAGTAAACCTGTTTGGGGCCCAAATAAGAATGGAAAAATGGTTAAAAATATTAATAGAATCATTTGATGTTCAGTCCTTTTGTGCTCAGCTATTTAGATGTCCTAAGAAGTTCATAGACAGAAGCTGATCTTCAGAGCTTTACTGAAATTCTGGCTGGAGCAGTCTGTGGAGCTGAACGATCTTAGCGATTTTGAGTTGTTGTGGTTGTAGACTTTTGAGGAAACTGCTATTGAGGAAGTCTGCAAGGCTGGATCATCTGGGCCATGCGTCTTCTTTGGTGTCTGATCTGTTTTCTGCTGAGGATTCCGTTGTCCAGTTGTCCCTGGATTCCTTGAATGGATGCTTTAAATCTCCTGGAAAGATAAGAACAGAGCCCTGCCCTAATCCTAACTCTGGGACAATTACCTTTTTTTTTGGAGGGAGGGTCAGGTAATATTTTTCCTGGAGCAAATTTGGTTTTTTGACAATATATAAAGTATTACCTTTCAATCTGGATTAAAGAAGAAATTATTTTGATATTTTGGAGCTAAACAAACCTTAGTGTAAATTTTGTTATTTAGGGGAAAAGACTACAAGCTGTTAAATGGTCTTGTTAAATGGGTTTTGGAGGTTAGACCCAGGGACTTCTCTCTTTTTCTTTTCTGTATCCTTCTTTCTCTCCTATGTAGGAGTGAACAGACTTGAGAAAAATGGGACATAGACATAGTATAGGAAAGATCACGAAAAAGGACAGATTATTGAATATGGCCTTATGCCTTTGTATACTGATACAAAATTAATATTATATTTGGCTAAATTGGTATTGATCATTGTATATTAATGCAAAATTAAGATTGTATAGGGCTACATCGATATTGATATTTGTATATTGATACAAAATTAAGATTATATTTGGCAGCCGGGCAGTGGTGGCGCACGCCTTTAATCCCAGCACTTGGGAGGCAGAGGCAGGCGGATCTTTGCGAGTTCGAGGCCAGCCTGGTCTACAAATTGAGTCTAGGACAGCCAGGGCTACACAGAGAAACCCTGTCTCGAAAAACCAAAAAAAAAAAAACAAAAACTTGTAGCCGGGCGATGGTGGCGCACGCCTTTAATCCCAGCACTTGGGAGGCAGAGGCAGGCGGATCTTTGCGAGTTCGAGGCCAGCCTGGTCTACAAAGCGAGTCCAGGACAGCCAGAGCTGTTAAACAGAGAAACCCTGTCTCGAAAAACCAAAAAAAAAAAAAAAAAAGATTATATTTGGCCACAATGGTATTGACCCTTGTATATTGATGTAAAATTAAGATTGTATTGGGCTACATCGGTATTGATCTTTGTATATTGATACAAAATTAAGATTATATTTGGCCACATTGGTATTGATCTTTGTATATTGATAAAAAATTAAGATTATATTTGGCCACATTGGTATTGATCTTTGTATATTGATACAAAATTAAGGGTAACGCTTCTTAAAGGTATTGTTCCTAGTAATGCTTAAAAAATGAAATGTCGGGGCTGGAGAGATGGCTCAGCGGTTAAGAGCACTGGCTGCTCTTCCAGAGGTCATGAGTTCAATTCCCAGCAACCACATGGTGGCTTACAACCATCCATAATGAAATCTGGTGCCCTCTTCTGGCCTGCAGATATACCTGCAGACAGAACACTGTATACATAATAAATAAATCTTTAAAAAAAAATGAAATGTCAAGTTTTGGCCTCTTGCTACCAACCGTCATAAACTGTTTAGGATAATTAAGAAATGGAAACTAATAGTCATGCAAAAGTGTCATTTTGTTAGTTACTATGACAGTCTATCACAGTTATTTTCTAAGCTACTCAGAAATCAAGTTGCTAAGAGACAAGCAATATTTGCTTATCTAAATATAAGAGATAGATAAGGCATCTTCAAAAACCTCAAGAGATCTGCAGAATATGGCATGGCATTCAAAGATGTTTTCTTAACTTAAGATTTTTTGATATCAAGACATGTCAGCTCCTGACAGCACCCCCTATTCTACTCCAAGTAGAAGATGAGCATCGAAGAATCTCCATTGGGAGATGATTGAATTGGTGGTAAGCCTTTCTCTTGGCAAGAAAAACCCCTTGCTTCAACTGTAGACAGACTTCTGTCCAAAAAGGACAAAACTTGGAAGCAGGTAAATCGACAGCCTAGCTCTGCCAAGACAGGGTAGGTAAGTCCTTCATAATTCCTGCTCTACAATCAATGTCTGTCAGAGAAACGGGGCCAAATGGCTGAAGATTGACGCTGTGATGTATGGAGAGAAAATGGGAACTGTCCAGGCAGCCACTGGTATGTCATTTCTTAGTTTTGGAAGATGCAGGCCCTGCACTTCCTATATAATCAGATATATTTATCCTTCTCAGGTCTCTGAGGTGGTTGAAGAATAGATAGCTAGAGTCTCATAGTTAAATTTTGAGTTGTTTAGGAATCAAGAGGGTGTTCTGGATCTAAGAAGATATTTTTAAAATTGTGAGGCAAGTTAGGATGAAAGCTGAGTTAGATATAGAACTTTAAACACATGGAGATGGTTAGATAGTAGAATGTTAAAGTCAGGTGCCAAATACATATGGACTGGACATTGGGAATGTATGCTAAGCCACATAACTCTCATAATTGTGGCCATATTGATTTCTGTTGTTTTGTATTGTATTTATAGTTATAAGAGAAAGAACCATTTGTTGGACTGAAAGGGAGAGCTGTTGGGGGTAAAAAGAAATACTTTAAACTAAAAAAAAAAAGGGAAGAGGATGGGGGGTGGAGAGGGAGGAGGGTGGAAGGATGGAACTGGAGGGGGGAGTAGGGAGGGGATTGTGATTGAGATGTAACTTGAAGAAATAAAAAATAAATTATTATAAAAAAAGGAGAGAAATTCAGAGATTGTCTAAAATATAATCAATTTTGGTTATGCTTCTACAAAATTTTATTTAAAGGTTCTAAAAGATGAAACTAAAGGGCAATTTTGTGTTTTTGGATAGTTTTGTTTTTTGTTTGTTTTTTAAAAGATTTATTTATTTAACGTATGAGAGCTTTATCTGTATGTACCCCTGCATGCCAGAAGAGGGTATCAGATTCCAGTATAGATGATTGTGAGCCACCATGTGGTTGCTGGAAATTGACCTCTGGAAGAGCAGACAGTGTGTGCTCTTAACCGCTGAGCCATCTCTCCAGCCCAGCTTTATGTTGTTGTTGTTTTTTTTTTTTTTTGAAATGTGTCAAATAGATTCTATTAGCTCAACCTATAGTGCTAAGCTTTTAAGGAACAATTGACATCAACAAGTAGATTATATTCTTACACATTTTTGCTGGGAAAATTGTAGAATGGGAAGATAATTTTTGTTGTTGCTGTTGTATGTTCACTGGAGATCTTACTGTATAAAAGTGTAACTATTGGAGCAGTTGAATTAAGATGTGGATTTACAGGTAGAACTGTCCAGAAGAGTGGTGGTAAAATAATTCTAATAGACATGAGGAGGATGATCAGCCATGTGCTGTGCTAGGAAGAGGAAACACTGGCACAGAGACATTGGAGTTTTTCCCAGAGCCGGGATCAGGGTGCTGCCTCTAGGGTGCTGTTAGACCTCTGTCCATGGAACCTGGGGGTGCAGATCTGTGAGGGTTTAGGGGGAGAGAGGCAAGATGTGAGCCGACCTTGGAATTGTGGGTGCCGTTCCACAGTGTCTTAGCTGTTGCCTCACTTGTCTTAAGGTACCTTGCTTATGCAATCATTACAGATTCAAATTGATATTGCTTGACCATTTTGAATAATGTTCAGATTCCATGCTTTTTTCTTTTTTCTCAAAGTAAAACTAATCAATATAAGTAAAAGATGTGAAAAACAAGTTTAACTACTACTAGAATGAAAGAGAAAATGGAAATACCAAAGCTTGTAAATAAAGTAATATTAATGATCTAGATCTATCACAGATAATTTTCCATCACTAGTGAGTGGTATCACAAATGAGTGAAGAAAACCCAATTAATTGTAGCTCATAAGTTAATTCATATTGCTTTCTTTTGTGGTGATAATAGTTGCTTTGCTTACAACCCATGTATATACAACATTTAAGATTTTATTTAAATCCTTGTTATTAAGATATAAATATATTTAGATTCTGGATATCCAGTGAATAAAAATAGAACATTAAGAGAAAATAATCTTTATTTACTTTTTATGCAAACTGTTTAAGAGTAATTATATGGTAGATAAAATTCCATTTTAAAATATAGCCATTGTGTTAATGGAGGTGGACTTAACCTTTATCATCACTTTACTGGAGGCTTTACTATTTAAAATGGGTCTGTGTTTGATTCCCATCACCACAAGAACAAACCAAAAACAAACAAAAAAGGAAAATCAAGACAAGGGCTTGTTTTAATAGGACCTGCCTCTTTAACCAGCCTTTGATTTCAACAGCTGTAACTTAAGTTAAAGTGAAATTCATTGTTGGCTTTGCATAGTGTTTTGTCATAGTTTGACCTTTTTTCCCTCCTATCTTATAATTTTCTTCATTATCTTCTGCATTCTCCCACCCCTATGCTAGGATTCAAACCTAGGATACAGTCATGTTTGGTTAGCCCCAAATCTCTTGCCTTTATATTCTTCTTTCATAACTGTTACATGAGACTGCAAATTGTCACTTTTAGAAATGAGAATTCTTTTTGGAGTGAATTTGTAATATACAGAGAAAAAGGCTCATGCATGCTAAGAGCCATTATGTTGCAGGTTCAGAGTGATGACATGTGTCTCCCTTCTGGACAGTTGAAGGCGGTGGTGTAGTGCGGCTGTCCTAGACCTTTCTCTGTAGAACAGGCTGACAACCTAAGAAATTTTAAACACTGTGCACTTTACCATCTCCGTCCTACTAGGAACCAATTGAAAAATCAGAAATGGCCGGGCGGTGGTGGCGCACGCCTTTAATCCCAGCACTTGGGAGGCAGAGGCAGGCGGATCTTTGTGAGTTCGAGGCCAGCCTGGTCTACAAAGCGAGTCCAGGACAGCCAGAGATATACAGAGAAACCTTGTCTAAAAAACCAAAAAAAAAAAAAAAAAGAAAAATCAGAAATGAAAATTTTGTACAGATTATTTATGTTCAAATATATTTTGTTTGACATGTATAGTAAGATGAAAATTTCCCTCAGTGCTAGTAATTAACTTTTATTAAAACTTTATTAAAAAGTTAAACTATTTCTCTCTCTTCCTCTCCCCCTTGTTCTCTTCTCTCCCCTCTGTCTCCTTCCCCCCATCCCTTTCCCTTCTCTCTCTTTGCATGCTCATGCTGTTTCTCTTTTCCTCTCATATCCAATAAATCTGCCTTTATGTAACTTAAAAGTTGATTAAAAATCAATAAATCGCATTCTCAAATACTTGCACAAAAATGCTAGAAAAATGTGTTATTTAGATATTAAGGTTTTTCTTTTTCTTGAAAGCTTAGAATATATTAGAATTGTGATTCAAGTGCCTCATTGTTCTCCTGGGAAAGGGAAAACAAATATGTTAGTACATGCACATAAATAAAGTAATACAGACAATGGAATGTTACTTGGCAGTGATCAGTTTATTTAATGTACCGTTCATTTTTCTGTAATTGGAATCTAGTAAAAAGGTATCAGATTAATGTGAGGTGTTAAAATCCAAGAGACTAATTCTGTCCAAGAAAATAAGGTATTTCAGCTAGGAAGTTTTGCTCCTAGGTTTACATCTGTTCTAGGAGTCATACTTGCATATTATTTCTATTTTTAGTCTGTTGCCAGGCGGATTTAAATTTTCTCCTCTTATGCCTGCCCAAATTCTAACTTCCTGATTGGTTACATGACCCTGCCTTCATGAGCCAACCACAGTGACTATGCAAATTGTATTTCAGTTTCTGTTTCTGTCAAAGAAGTGATAAGATGGCTGCAAGGGGCTCCTTTGGGGTATGTTCATTTTTTCAAAAAGAGTCTTCATCATTATGCAGTAGTAGGTATAAATTTCTTTTAAAGGGATATTTTATTTTTAAAATAGGAAGTCACACTGTCCATGCAAACTTCTGTAAGACTGAAAAATGCCTTTGTCAGATTTGATTTTACTGATGTTTTACTTTGATACTCAGACAAGTGGTACATTTTATTATTAATGTGTGACCATGCTAGTTTAGAAGCTGCTAGAATGTTCTAGATTACTAACTTTGCTTTCTAAAAGAACAATTTTTTTTTTTTTTTTGGTTTTTCGAGACAGGGTTTCTCTGAATATCTCTGGCTGTCCTGGACTCGCTTTGTAGACCAGGCTGGCCTCGAACTCACAAAGATCCACCTGCCTCTGCCTCCCAAGTGCTGGGATTAAAGGTGTGCGCCACCACCGCCCGGCAAGAACAGATTTTTTTAACTTAAAAAATTATTATAGTGTCAGTTACATGCATGCAGTGTATTATTCTTTAGTCGTTATTTATTATATACCCTGAACTATATAGTATGTGTTCATTATTACAATATGAGGACACTCCAGTTTTCTTTATCTCATGAGTGGCTTCAGAAACACCATGGCATTGACATTTATGACGTTTTCTGATATACAAGTTCTGGGTTTCTAAAATATGCCTTATACTAAAAATCTTATACTAGAGATATGATGAGGTATGCTGAAGGACTTCATTAACCAATATTAATGTAGATATTATAACCGAATGGTGTTTATTTTTAAAATGCCTTCAGAATGATGGCAGAAATAGTAAATGGTAGCAAGATACTTAAGAATATTGATAAAATGTGATAAAGCCACAACTCCTGGAAGATAAATGATCTCATGAAACTTGCCAGGGTTGTTACATGGTAGGGCTTTGGCCAGGCTCAGAGAACATTTGTTTCATTTCAGACTTTCTGGAGTAGAAGACGGTTAGACCATAATTCTCAGTTCCTTATAGTGTTTTTAATGCACAGTACTACTGTCTTTGAGATAAACACATTATAGAATCTTGTCCTATTCAGGATAAGTTTAGTATGTAGAGAAAAATGTTGGTAATATTTTACATGTACTACCTTTCTCAAAAGCAAAAATCAAAAACGCCAAATACTTAATCAGCGGCAATTTCAACTCACTAAAATAACCATGAACTAACACTCAGTTTCTTGGTAGTTTTTTGTCCCCAAATTTATTTATTGTATGTATAAGTCTGTTTGCCTACACATATATGTATAATTTATTGTATGTATATGTGTGTTTGCATATATATATGTACACATATATAAAACAATAAATTTGGGGAAAAACTACCATGAAACTGAGTATTAGTTCATACTTTGTTTTAGGAATATGTAATGTGCATATATATTGTGTGTGTGTGTGTGTGTGTGTGTGTGTGTGTGTGTGTGTGTATGCATGCATGTATGTATGTATGCCTGATTCCCAGGGAGGGTGTTGGATTCCCTGGGACTGGGGTTACAGAAAATTGTGATCCATCCTGGTGGTAGATGCTCGGAATTGAACATGGGTCCTCGTGAAGAGCAACCAATGCTCTCAACCACTGAGCCATCTCTCCAGCCCCATTTTGTTTGTTTGTTGTTTTTTGTGTTTTTGTTAAAAACATGACCCAATAAAAAGGATGAGGCTAAAGTTTCCGGAAGATAATGAATTTAAAACAAAACAAGAAGACATCATCTTGGTTATTAAGATAATTTTTTTTTAGGACAGGGTTTCCCTGTGTAACAGCCCTGGCTGTCCTGGAACTCACTCTGTAGACCAGGCTGACCTCGAACTCACAGAGATCCGCCTGCCTCTGCCTCCCAAGTGCTGGGATTAAAGGTGTGCGCCACCAGGACGCCTGACAGATAAAATTTTTTTGATTTTAATTAATTTAATTTTAATTTTTGGATTTAATATATACTAACTTGGATTGAATGAGGTCAAAATGATGAGTCATTTTATTGTCAGACTGGTGTAACTAATGTAGTAAACAGTGAGAAAGGTTGTTAGTATTTACTGTATAACTGATTTTCTTTATAGTCCTGTTTTCATTAATAAATACTGCCAATTCTCAAGCTGTGCAAAATTTAGAGCTCTTTGCTGAGAAATGAGGGTTTGGTTTGTGTTTAGGTTATATTTCATAGTATTTATTTGGTGTGTGGTGGTGGGTTCATGTGTACCCTGGAGGTCAGAGAATCGTTCTCTCCGTCCACTTTGTGGGTCCCAGGGGCTAATGGGCTATCAAGATCATGGTGACCACCACCAGGTCATCATGGTCATGGGCAGACTCGCTGTCAGATAGGTTAGAAATAGCAGGAATCAGAAAAGTGATGGTTAGGGGTCAGTCAGTAGTAGTCAGGCCTGTTGAATTAATTTTGTTAAAGCCATCTAAGGAAAAAAACTTTCAAACATATTTTCACAGGCTGGGGAGGTGGCTCAGCGGTTAAGAGTGCTGAGTTCAGTTACCAGTAGCCTTAACTCAGGCTCCCGGGCATCTGATGCCCTGTCTGGCCGAAGATGGCACTTGTACACGTGTGGCAAGCATACACATAAATAAAAACAAAATTAAATATTAAAATCCCCATGATTTTCAGTACCTAATTATTCAGAAATTATGAAAAATATTCATCATAGCACGAACATGATTGAAGTATTTGTCAGAGATGAGTGCTGCGTTTGTTTACTCACTATTGTGCTTCATGACCCAAGTCTTTTGTGTGTGTTTTATTTTTATGTATCCTTTATTAGAAAATATTTGAATTAGCATGGTGGTTAAATGTGTTGTGAATCAGTAATCTTAATATTTATGACAATTTTTAGGAGACAGCATGGGCCCTAGTTTAAATAAAATTGAAAAAAACATTCAAACAAAAACCTAAGCAGTAAATGTACCTGTTATTCAAATAAAGCATTTGAAGGTATGGTTGTCGTAGGTTTCAGTTTTATTGTTTCCCTTGACTTTCACAGTGCCTGCAGTGCTTAGAGCCTTTGCCCTCATCTTCTTCCCTTGTTGCTGGGGAAGGTTTGTGATACTTTTCTCTGATTGGTTTTAGGCAGCTAAGGCTTTGAGCCAATCCGAGAGTGAATTTCAGTTCCCTCACGGGACTGAGTGAAGCACTGAAGCAGCTGTTGATTTATTTCTCTTATGTGGAGATTATATAAATTAAAATTATGGCTACAGCAAGCTCCCTCTTGGGTATGTTTGAAAAATGGCAAGGTTCACCTGTAACAAAAGGGGGGAAAATGGTTAGTTTAAAATTTTGTTGACTAGTAAAAGCTAATAGTGGATTTGAGGGGACAAAAAGAAACTCTGATCATGGGATTATGGTTTTCAATATTTAATAAAAGACCTTGCAAAACTACTTCACAATCCAGACATTTTATTGCCTCAGAAGCAGAGCTTATGTATTCTTTGTGTAACCCACCCTGAAAGGCTTGTGCTTATTCTCGTAGTCATACTTTCACCACTTACATCACCAACAATCAGACACTTTGATTTCGTTATGTGAATTAAGCCGAGTCAGCTCCATGCAGTAGACAACACAGCACTTTGCCATCCTGCCTACAGTCCAGAGTACTGTTGAATTTTGAGTTTGGGGTAGGTGAAATGGTATGAGAAATTATCTTAATTATTTGGATTTATTATTTTGATAGGTTTTATTTGTAAATGTTTTACAAATATAAGAACTATTAATCTTCTAAAAGGAAATATTTGAATTTTATAGGTTCTAACTCATTGTATAGAAAGAGCATTTTTTTTTTAATGTATTGTCCCTGTTTGATTCCTCATAGGAAGTTATATTAGAAACATTTAGGAATATTGACTAAGGAAAGAAAAAGTAGCTTATAAGATGTAAATCTCATCCACTTACTTCGGTTTGCTGTATATTTAACACATGTCATGGATTTAAGACACAAAATCTGTGTTCTAGATTATTTATTTCTGACTAAGAACCACATTGCAGTATTTCAGATCTGGGTTTTGTCAACTGTTTCTCTGACTTTATTGTCTGTCTCCTGTTGCTGGGCAGGAAATAAAATGCCGGCTGCTGATTGGCTGAGTTTGTTTGTAGCTATTGAATAGCCACTTAAATTCTTGAGTTTTTTGAGCAGGGAGATTATAAGATAAGACAATCAGCTTCCCTTTGTTTCATGGCTGTGATCTCTTGCAAGAAAGAAAGTGAAAGAAGTGGATGTGGGAGAGGGGAGAACAGAAAAAATATTTTCAATTAAAGAAGAGGCTCATTGGTCCTTCCTTAAGAGTTTATCAAAAAATTTAAAAAAAATTACAAACCACAGAAACATATTTCAGGTAATACACCGCTCTCTGATTATTAACGTATAGATTTCCACAGAAAAATGTTAATATTTCAGCAGAAGTCTTGGATCTGAATATGTAAAGTAAGGATTTAAAATAGTTTATTTTTTAACTCTTCTTTTTGATTAAAAAAAGTACTTCCAGGAGAAATTAATCATGTAGTTGCTCTAGGTATGGCAGACAATTTCAGCTGTAAAATAGGAATGCTTTTCTGTAAAATGAGTTGCAGTCATGTAAAAGCTGTGTTTCTAGTGTTGCTGCCTTAAAAAGGGGCATTTATTTACAGATTATAGACGAATGGCGTCTGAAGGCCAGGTGATGGTGCTGAAAGTGATCTTAGGAACACCTTCTGGTAAGACAGCCTTGGAGACTCTTGTTTTCAGGTTACACGCCCTTCGTTAATGTATATTTTCCTAATGAGCTTTGCTTATGCAAAATAAATTTCTTAAAGGAGATTGCTGATTGGTTTGCACAGATATGACTGAACTAGTTTGAACTGGTTGTTCATGCTACTTCCTTATTGCTTTGTCTGTTTTTTTTTTTGTTGTACTTAGAGCCTATGAAAATCGACTGCATGGCTGTAGTGCACCCCCTTGTGGCCGTGTAAGGTAGTTACCTTGTCTCTGGTAGTACTATAGGTTAGAAATGGCTTTGTTGCAAAAACCAACTTGACTTGGATTGTATTTTTATTAAGTGCTACTTGGTAGAGAGAGTTTAATATTAATTGTTGTTTATACTGGATTGCTATATTTTCCAATTCTCTCTTAAACACACACACATTGTTATTTAAGAGAAATTTGTCTCAGATTTTAAAAGTTATGCCTAAAAACACCCGGAATGTTCATATAGGCTAAAAAGGGTAATTTATTTGTTTACTTTTCTGCCGGCAGAGTCTCACTGTAGCTCAGGTTAGATAGGAGCTGACTATGTAACTCAGGCTAGCCTCAGACTTGTGATGATCCTCCTGCCTCAGCCTCTCACACACCAGGATCAGTGTTCTCCACTGTGCCTGGCTTAGATACAGTTCCTCTTAAGACACTTTAGACTAGAGACTGACATGTTAGGCAGCCTGCCTCACGTGTAGTTAGTGCCTGGCAGAAGTGGGATTTAACCCTGCAGCTCTCAGCACAGTTCATTTCTTATTGCATTATGGAAAGTTACGAAGTTTGTTTGTTTTTGTTTCTTATCATATTTTGAGACAGGGTCTCTCTGTGTAGCTGTGACTGTTCTTAGAACTCACTCTGTAAACCAAACCCAGAGATCCATCTGCCTCTGCTTTCCAAGTGCTGGGATTAAAGGTGTCCTCCATTACACCCAGCTTATGAAAATTCGTAAATGTTGAATTTTATTGTAAATAATAACTGTTAGTTATACCTAGAATATCTGAAAATTGATATTTCAAAATCTAGAGGAATGGCACTTCAGTATTTAAACATATTTAAAAGGTAATCAAACTACAGTTAATATGTAGTCAGCAAAATGAGTGCCAGGCTTGTTCACTGGTGAAGCACTGACTAGTGTGCATCAGAGAGCCTTGGCTTCTATCTCCTGCACCAACAGGTAGACCAAAACCTTCTGTCCTCTCTGCAGAAAAATGTAGAGGGAACACGACTTTGAAGTGGATGAGGAAAGAAAAACATTGACGTTTAAAAATAGACCCTTAAAATAGTGCCTGTGGTGCTTTTGTTATCCAGACATTCCTTAAAGCTGTGTTGGTCTCTGACAAATAGGTCAGGTCTACTATTATTTAAAGACATTTGCTATTAGCAACCTATGTTCACTTACCTCTTAGAGATAAGTCATAGTAGTAAGGGTGTTAATACTTGGTTTGATATAGTGTAGAATCGGTTGTTTTGTGGAATTTCAAGAAGTAGAGCCTCATTATTAGGTGGTGCTAAGAAGTATCTTTTTTTTTTAGTTTTTCGAGACAGGGTTTCTCTGAATATCTCTGGCTGTCCTGGACTCGCTTTGTAGACCAGGCTGGCCTCGAACTCACAAAGATCAGCCTGCCTCTGCCTCCCAAGTGCTGGGATTAAAGGCGTGCCCGGCTGCTAAGAAGTATCTTAATCAAAATCGCCATGTGTTTTAATCCACTGTAGTTGATCTCTCCCTTCTTCCGTCCTTCGCGCCCCCCCCCCCTCTGTCTTTTCTACAGCTGGCTTGTTCTCCTTTCGGTGGTGCTGGAAACCATACCCAGGACCTCACACACTCCAAGCAGAAATGCTCTGCACTGAGCTACAGTCTCAGCTTTTTTACTTGTACTTTTATACTAGCCTTATGTTGACATAAAAATGGTGATGTGGGATGTCTTTGTCTCTCCTGTTATTTTAATATCATTTCACCATTAAATGTAGCATCTACACCTTAATAACCTTTAGCAGATATGAACAAATTCTTGTTTTTAAGTGTCTTATTTTAATTATGGAATAGTGTTGAATATTGTCAAGTGGATATTCTACTATGTCTGTTGAGGTTTACTCTCAGTATTGTGTTTATGTGGTAAATCACACATATACAACCAAGATATATTGTCTTAATTTTACAGGCTAGATGTTCAAGACCAAGATGTTGTCTAGGCATAGTTCCTGGGAAGGTCCTGAGGAAGAATTTGCTTTGACATATCTCCTAGCTTCTTCTAGTTGTTCTTCGGCTGTGATAGCACAGCTCCTGTCTTCACATGGTTTCACTCCAAGGATGCTGTAGTCTGAAGACATTAATCACTTAGCATCTCATCTAGAGTTTTAGCAGTAACAATATAGTACCACATCGTCGCTCACTTTAAGGAAAAATCGTCATTTAGGCACTTTAGTGATCCCGTGTAGATCAGGTCTTCACGACTTCCTTATGATCAACATTGCTTGGCTTTTGGATAATGATCTTCACCTGGAGATTGGTATTACCTCTTGAAGATATATGCTGCTCAGTCATTTACAGATAAAAGAAGAAAGAACTATGAAAATTAGAAAATATTTAACAGAAAATATGACAAAAAAGATAATATGACTTATCAATGTGATCATCAGGGGCTAGAGATGTAACTCAGCAGTGAAGAGTAGTTGCTGCTCTCGCAGAGAACCTGAGTTTAGTTCCCAACACTCACATAGTGGCTCATAATTGTCTATAACCCCAGTTCTAGGGGATCCAGCATCATTTCCTGGACTCCTTACCTGCATTAGATCCACATAGATATTCAGGTACATGCACATAAAATAAAAATAAATATGAAAATGTGAGATTCAGTTAAAGATACTCTTATTAATGTCTTTCTATACATATATTATGAAAGATGAAATTTAATAGAAAATTTTGATTGAACATGAACCACAAGGAAAAAGACGGTGCAGTGGTTAGTCTCAGTTGTCACATGAAGAGATATAGATTTACCTGAGGGATGGGCTCTTGGGCCTGCCTGTGGTAGCTTGTCTTGATTAAGTTAATGAGGTAGAGTGACCCAACCTACTGTGAGTGGCCCTGCTCCCTGGGCCAGGGCTTGGTCTATATAAATAGGAACAAGTGAGGAGTGCACCAGAATTCATTGCTCTTCATTCTGAGTGCAGTGGGACCAGGCACATCCACTTTCTGCTGCCGTGACCTCTCCATCACAATGGACTACACTCTTGACTGTGTTTCAAATCAAACCCTTTCTCCTCAAGCTGATTTTGTCAAAGATTATTTTGTCACAGCACCCTAAAAAGTAACTCATCAGCTGCAAATTAAACCCATCCAAAACGTCTAAGAGATGACATTAGAAGAGAAACCAGGAAAATTACAAAGCAGAAGCAAAACAGAAGCATTAACTGTGATAAAAGTTCATTCTTTGGTAAACAGATTTGATGAGACTTTAACAAAATTGATCAAAAAGGAGAACATATTACAATATATATACTTTTTACCCTTTTATATGCATTGGGAAGCAATAATATAATTCACCCATTAAAATTGGTACAGTGGTTAATGGGTTTTCAGTAGATCACTGAACTGTATAGCTATCATCATAGTGAATCTTAGACATATTTATGATTTCATAGAAGAATTCCGGACACTATAGCCATCATTTCTTGCTTTCTCCAACCCTACAAACCAAACTGGAGAAATGACTTAGTGGGTAAGTGCACTTGCTCTTGAAGACAACTCAGGTTTCGGTCCAAGCATACATTTTCTTTGTGCAGTTTTTCATGCTCCTGAAGTGTCTCTGGATTTTTAACTCCTGTGTTGAGAATAAAAACTAGCTCCTTTCCCTCTTCATATTCCTAGAAAATAATGTTTTGGTATGCACTGTTCCATCTTTCCCTTTTATGTTATGTAACTCTAGTAAATAGGAAAAGTAAGGCATAGTAAGGATTAAGTTTTTTTGACATTGTTTTAAATTTATATGATCTAAATTATTCACTTTTTAATTTTCAGTAAACCCATGATTAAATTACTTTTGTCCCAATTATTAAAATCCTTTTCTATCTTTTTATTTAAAGATTCAAAATGGAAGGTATAGAAGAACCTCAGAAAAAAGTCTTCAAGGCTCGAAAAACAATGAGAGTAAGTGATCGCCAGCAGCTGGAGGCTGTGTACAAAGTCAAAGGAGACCTGCTGAAACCGGATGGGAAGCTTCTAGATGGGAAACTTCTAAATGGAAGCCATGAAAATGGAGATCTGGACCCTACTTCACCTCTGGAAGATACAGATTATATTCAAGATAGAGACGAAGTCAATGGTATTGAAGGGATTTGTTTTGAGTCTGAAGAAGGTAAAACAGAATTGAAAGAAACACCTTGTGCCCCCAATGTTAGTGTAAAAAACAAGCAAGAAGACCATTCAAATAGTGAATCTTTGTCTCTGGGTGTAACTTCTGATTTTGCTTCTGAACTAACCACTGAACAAGCCTCTTGTTCCCCAGTCTCTGGTACCCTGGCCTCTGGAGGAGAGGTGGCTGCTGGAGTACCTGCCGCTGGTGACTCTGCCTGTGATAAACACCCCTCCAGTTATTCCTCCTGCAGTGATCCCTCCTCCAGTGATCCCACCTCTGGAGATGCTGCTCCTGAGGAACCTGCCTCTGATGGTCTTGGCTCTGGTGATTCCACTTCCGGTGAACCAGTTTCTGGTGAATCATTGTCAGATGAACCAGCTTCAGGTGAACCAGCTTCAGATGAACCAGTTGGCAGTGCAGTGGCATCTTGTGAACGGGCCTCTGGGGATGCAGCTGCTACTGATTGCGCCACTTCTGGTGATTTGTCTTCTGATGACCCGCCTAATAGTGATGAGACCTTTGGTGGTCCTACCTGTAGCACACTGGCTTTCGGTGAGCTGACGCCTGGTGAGCTGACTGCGGAACCAGCCATCGATAGCTTTAAAGCAAGTTCTGTGCCAGTTTGTGAACCAGGTCCTGAAACTGACAAGACAGAGCAGAGTGGCAATAACAATGTTGATTGTTCTGAAAAAAATGAAGACGATGAAAACTTAGACCAAATCCAAAGTAAAGAGGCATCTGATGAGGAAAATAAAACTAACAGTAGTGTTGGTGAGAAGGAAGGAATTCCAGAGACACACAGTGCAATGATTTGTTCTGATCTACCTCCAGAAAGTACGAAGAAGGTGGAGGAAGACCCTGCCGCTGAGCCTGCTCCTGGAGAAGAGGCCATCTCCAGCAGCATGGAGGTTGACCAAAGTGAAAAGGGTAAGCACAAGAGTCCTGCAGAAAGTGTCGAAGTCATCAGTGAAAACACCACAGAGGACGACAAGGAGGAGATTGTCTTAGACCACACAGATCCCATGGAAACAGAAGAGATCATTCCAATTCTGGAAAAACTTGCACCCGCTGAGGATGAACTCAGTTGTTTTTCAAAAACTTCTCTCCTTCCAGTTGAAACAAGTCAAGATTTGGAAGATAAAATGGAGGGTTCTTTTGGCTCACCATCAAAACAAGAAAGTAATGAGAATCTACCAAAAGAAGCCTTTTTAGTCCTCTCTGATGAGGAGGATATTTCATGTGGAAAAGATGAGTCTGAAGTTATGTCACAGAATAAGATGACTTCTCCAGGTTAGCTGATTAAGGGTTTTTATTTGCTTAATGAACTGTTTAGTAGAACATGCTCAATAGTATTGACATTAGTGATCCTTGAATAAGATTTTACAGAAATGCAGCTAGGTAAGGTGGTACAAGGGGAGAAGAAAGAGGGAGGACCAGGGAGTTTAAGGTCAACCTTGGTTACCTAAGTAATTTGAGGCCAGCCTAGGCTACATGAGACCCTGTCTTAAACCCTTTACAAAACAATTAGAAGAAAACATTGCTTTTACAAAAATAAAATAACTGATCTGTCCTAGTATATCTGGAGACAAGCATATTGTTGAATGGGAGTGGATACTTTCTAAATGATTAAAATCATTGTCTAAGGAGACTAACCTAGTGTAATTTCTTTTTCTGGAAAGTTTAGACATTAGTGAAGATGTATTTGTCTCATATCAGAATGCATTTCATCATATATGTGCTTTAGCTGCTCTTACATATATCACAAATAGGATATATTTGTGTTTAGAATTTACCAGTATGTGATTGATCATCATTATTTTGATAATTGTCTTAACTAGTGCTTTAGTTTTGCTGTATTTTTTTATTTGTTGTAAGGTGGCCATCATGCGTGTGGAGGTCAGTGGATAGTTTGAGTCCTTTTCTTCTATGTAGGACCTGCTAAGTGGTTGTTAAGCTTGTTGGCAAGTGTCTCACCGATGAATGGATAAAAAAATTGTGGTACATTGACACAATTGAATACTACTCAGCCATCAGAAACAAGGAAATCATGAAATTTACAGCGAAATGGATGGAACTAGAGAAGCTCATCCTGAGTGAGCTAATAACCCAGACTCAGAAGGATGCGCATGTCATCTACTCACTTATAATTGGGTTTTAGCCATATAGTACAGGATAACTATCCTACAACCAATACTCCAAAAAAAAATCAGGAACATAGACTTTGTTACCTATCAATGGGACAATTTGCCCTGGAAGTGCCACCATGTTGGCCCCAGTGCAAGAGGAAGCTCTTAGCCCTCATATGACTTTTGAGCTGAGAGGGGCTGATATGTAGGGACACTCCACATTGGAGGAGTGGGAAGGGTAGAACCGGGAGGGGTGGAATGAGGGCACTGTGATGGAGATGTAACTTGAAGCAATTAACAAAGAAAGAAAAAGAAAGAAAGAAAGAACAAATCCATGAAAAAAAAATTAAAATAAAAAACTCTGAATGCTTTATTATAGTTTTTACTGATAATGGAAAGTTAATAAGTAAATTTGTTGGCTTAAAAAAATCTATTTTTCGGGCTGGAGAGATGGCTCAGTGGTTAAGAGCACTGGCTGCTCTTCCAAAGGACCCGAGTTCAAATCCCAGCAACCACATGGCAGTTTACAGCTGTCTAATTGCCAGGCATGGTGGCGCACACCTTTAATCCCAGCACTCCAGGGGCATAGTGGATCTCTGAGTCCAAGGCCAGTGTGGTCTACAAAGTGAGTCCAGAACAGCCAAGGATACAGAGAGAAACCCTGTCTCCAAAAAAAAAAAAAAAAAATCTATTTTCCCTTCTCTGTTTATTAGGGAAAAGCACAGTTTGAATGTGAACTGGTCTTTGACTTCTCAGTTTGTGCTCCCATATTCTCCAAATTTCCTATTTTGTGACTTTAATTTTGTAAAGTGTTTGGTAGCTGAATGGTCACCAAAAATGTGAATTAATGAGGTGTTCCTAACTGCCATGGAAATAAGACTCCCTTCTCCACATTTGTCCCAACAGAAGTAGAAATGAATGAGAAGGACAGCAAAGCCGAGGAAGAGGAGCAAGGGCCCAATGAGGAGCGGCCACCTGTGAGAAGTACGCATGCACCATTGCCTGCCTGCCTCTTAGTGGCCTCAGCACTTGCTGCCATTTCTCTCCAGAGATGGTTGCCGTATTTTTTAATTTAAGCCACAATTTGCTGATCTTGTTGATAAGCAGCTCAGGGATCCTTGAATGTATTATTTTGTATATTTCAATATGTTTATTGTATTTCTTTATGTTAATCATTCCAAAGAGAGGATTTATTCCTATACTTTAAGGCACCAAGTGTCTTAAGGTGTTTTTAAGCTTAGGGCAGGAGGATATGCCAGCTGTTGTAAGTGAATTGTAATATATTTATGTCTACAGCAGATTCATAGGGAAGAAATGCTAGAACTGGTACCTTAGAAAAACCTAGAAGCCAGGGTTTTATTTTGGTTTATGGTGTCTATATTGTAAAGTTGTAAAATAGAGCTACATTAAATAAATGCTAGGTATATTTTTTTATTTACTATTATAATAAAACCGAGTGGTCTTTGAGCTACTCTTTACCTCTCATCTAAAATATTATTTTACAGATCAAAGGAAATAGGTTTCATTTATGGAGAGGCATTGGTATGGGCATTAAAGATGTGGAATATTAGTGCTTTTACTTTTGAAATGCTGAAAAGCCAGATAAAATTTTCTAATTTCATGAATGTTAACATTTGAAATAATTTTCTACGTAAAATCTTTGAATGTCTATTCAGTGCCAAATATACTTTTGTGACATTAATTTCACTGTCTGTATGTATGTGGGCTCTATTATGATATGTTAGAATATTAGAATATTGTTGCTGCTCTAAGGATTGATTATGGTATGTGAGAGTGTCTATAATGATATGTTAGAGTATCTATTAGTACTGTTACTGCTCTAAGGGTGGTTTTGGGACTGACTCCGTCACTATGACTGCCATGCACCTGTTTTCACAGAGGAAGAATTAAATAATACAGAATATAGCTAATAGAAATCTGTGGCATAAAGATGGCTTGTATATGTTGTTATAGTGTTCATATGTGCAATGGAATTCATCAGAAGGAAGAATATGGGAAGGTTCCTATTATCTTCATGACAAAGCAATATACAGTTCTTTTTTTTTAAACAATTTTTTATTACTTTATTTTATTACATTGGTGTTCAGTCTCCATGTATATCTGTGTGAGGGTGTCAGATCCTTTGGAACAGGAATTACAGACATTTGTGAGCTGCCATGTCGGTGCTGGGATTTGAACCTGGGTCCTTTGGAAGAACAACCTGTGGTCTTAGCTGCTGAGCCACCTCTCCAGGCCCCTAGTTCTCTGTCTTAATGTGACAATTTCAAGGAAATAATGTTGCATGTTTTCAGTGTGTATTGCTAAGCAGTTAGGAAGTTCATTTGGCATGCTGAAGATCATTTCAACTTGAAGTTGAATGTTGTATGCCTGCTGAGCTCTTCTGATCTCAAGAACAGTCATAGATGACTGACTGAGAAAGCTACATGTGCTAAGACTGTAGTGTTGAGGCTTGTAACTAAAACAATGAACTGAGCGGTGCTGGTTGCTTTGTTGTTTTTCTCAGATGAAATTTCCAGACGAAAACGTTCTAAATCAGAAGACATGGACAATGTGCAGTCCAAACGCCGGCGATATATGGAAGAAGAATATGAGGCTGAATTTCAAGTGAAGATCACAGCCAAAGGAGACATTAACCAGAAGCTTCAGAAGGTGTTGCATATTACATTTCAAATGGGTCAAAGAGTCACTCTGTGCCTGGAGATTTTAGCATGGACCTATTAGTCTGTGTTTACCTTCACAAATAGAGTCAGAACTGGAAGACGATAACAAGCTGTGGAATCCATCATAGTTTTTATTCCTCTGTTTCTATTTGGCCACAATATTTTTATTTTAAAACATGGTAGTGATTATTAAAATAGAAGGGAGGTATAATGACATTTCTCTGTTAGTATAGTAGAACTAAATAGTTGTTGAGCTTTTCTTTTTCTCTCTATGTTAAGCATTATTTTACAATACAGAAGAAATAAATTCTTAATATTTAAATCTTTCTAATAGATTTTAATCTCCATATTAAGTTGGTACATTCTAAAACCTTTTTTATGTTAATATAAAGCATGATAGAAGCAAGACTTTAGATGAATTAGGAAAAGGGAATGTTCAGAGTAAAGATTTTTTAAACTTCCCTGTATATATGTTATGCTAGCATACAATTTATGTTGAAAATAATTAGTATATATCTATATCTCTCTCTCTCTGTGTGTATGTGTGTGTGTGTGTGTATATATATATATATATACACACACACACACAAATTTCAAAAGTGTGAGAAAGGGGAGATGTCTCAGAGGATAAATAATATACAAGCACGAGGACTTAAGTTCTCATCTGCCACACTCATGAAAAAACCAGGCATGGTCGTGCACACCTGTAATATAGCTAGTACACTGGTAAGCTAAGGCAGGCAACTCCTGGGGTCTCAATGGACTGCCAGTCTATCCAGTTGGTGAATTTCAGCTCAACCAGTATGAGATCCTGTTTCAAAACTGAGTGATCATGGAAGGCACCCAATGTGGACTTGTGGAGGGAGTCCATGGGCACATTCATGAGCACATGTATCTGCATATGCACATGTGTTCAAAATACCTTTTGTAGAGAGACATAAAACTCAGGTCTCTCTTTGTCTTTTTCTCTGTCTCTCTGTCTTTATCTCTCAGCCTCTTTCTCATCCCCATGAGATTTATAATTAGTTCACAGTAGCTTAGGCTATAGCGAGGGTTGACCTTAATCTTGCAGGTGTCCTCCTGTGTCAACTTCCAGGGGATCTGATTACAGATGTGAGTCACCAAACCTCGTCCTGTGTTTTAGGGTCTTATATACTTAGTCATGAATTAATGATCTGAAACTCTTCTATTGAGATACCAGTACAAATAGAACAAATATTTATGCTTTCTTTAAAAGGAAATGTAAAAAATGAGGCAATAAGAAATCTAATATTGTCTAGTTTCTTTTTCTTGTCCATATTGAGGTAGTAATGCATATAGTGCTGTTAGAATTTTGAAGATGAAATTGTAAAGGAATTATGGACCCTTGTGAGTTGAGGATTTCCATCTCTAGAACAGATTTCTCAGGTGTGGAGTACAGATATACATATAGTGCTGTTAGAATTTTGAAGATGAAATTGTAAAGGAATTATGGGAGTTAAAGATTTCCATCTCTAGAACAGATTTCTCAGGTGTGGGGTACAGATATGCCTGTTCATCATGGTCCAGCTGGAGCTGGGTTTTGATGAAAAAAAAAAATTTTGAATAAGCATTCAGAAAATTTTTTCCCAGTTCTGACACTGCAGTGAAATTTTAATGTATCTCACAAAATTGCCAATCTTTAGTAGATTAGAAATAATATGAAGCTGTTCTTTTTAACAAATTTCTCTAAACAAAGTTTGAAGCATAATAAGGAGGATGAGGAGAAAATACTAAAGCTTCAAATTATTTCCAGAATTCCACTCTCTGGAAATATCCTCCTCATATATTCATATATCATACATCATTATCCTTAGCGTATACTTTCATCTTGAGGTAGTAGAGAATCGTAGTTGGTAGCATTAAGTTTTAGATTTTATTCCTTAAATTAATTGACCATATTTTATTCATTAAATAACTTTATACTATTGTTATTAGTCCTTAATATTTACTGTTTTTGTTTGCTCAATTGCCTTTTTTGTAACAAAGGAATTTTTTTTTTTAGGTCATACAGTGGTTGCTAGAAGAAAAATTGTGTGCCCTACAGTATGCTGTGTTTGATAAGACTTTGGCAGAATTGAAAACACGAGTGGAAAAGATAGAATGCAACAAAAGGCACAAAGCAGTTCTTACTGAGCTACAGGTCTGTACTGGCATTAACTTTATGTTTCATTTTGTAATTTCTTTACTTTTTTGTTTATTTGTTTGTTTTTTGAGACAGGGTTTCTCTGCGTATCTTTGGCTGTCCTGGACTGACTGTAGACCAGGCTAGCCTCAGACTCACAGAGATCTGCCTGCCTCTGCTTCCCGAGTACTTAAAGGCGTGTGCCACCATTGCCAGCTGTAATTCAATTTCTTTTTTTTTTTAATAATTTATTTTTTATTTTCTTCAAGTTACATCTCAATCACAATCCCCTCCCCCCTCCAGTCCCACCCTTCCACCCTCCTCCCCCTTAACCCCCACCCTCTTCCCTTCTTTATTTTTTTAGTTTAAGGTATTTCTTTTTCCCCCCAACAGCTCTCCCTTTCAGTCCAAAAAATGGTTCTTTTTCTTATAACTATAAATACAATACAAAACAACAGAAATAAATAGGCCACAATTATAAGAGTTATATGGCTTAGCATACATTCCCAGTGTCCAGTCCATATGTATTTGGCACCTGACTTTAACATTCTACTATCTAACCATCTCCATGAGTTTAAAGTTCTATATCTAACTCAGCTTTCATCCTAACTTGCCTCACAATTTTAAAAATATCTTCTTAGATCCAGAACACCCTCTTGATTCCTAAACAACTCAAAATTTAACTATGAGACTCTAGCTATCTATTCTTCAACCACCTCAGAGAGCTGAGAAGGATAAATATATCTGATTATATAGGAAGTGCAGGGCCTGCAGCTTCCAATACTAAGAAATGACAAACCAGTGACTACCTGGACAGTTCCCATTTTCTCTCCATACATTCCAGCATCAGTCTTCAGCCTTTTGGTCCTGTTTCTCTGACAGACATTTATTGTAGAGCAGGAATTATGAAGGACTTACCGACCCTGTCTTGGCAGAGCTAGGCTGTCGACTTATCTGCTTCCAAGTTTTGTCCTTTTTGGACAAAAGTCTGTCTACAGTTGGAGCAAGGGTTTTTTCTTGCCAAGAGAAAGGCTTACCACCAATTCAATCATATCCCACTGGAGATTCTTCAATGCTCATCTTCTACTTGGAGTAGAATAGGGGGTGCTGTCAGGAGCTGACATGTCTCGATATCAAAAAATCTAAAGAAAACATCTTTGAATGCCATATTCTGCAGATCTCTTGAGGTTTTTGAAGATGCTCTATCTATTTCTTATATTTAGATAAGCAAATATTGCTTGTCTCTTAGCAACTTGATTTCTGAGTAGCTTAGAAAATAACTGTGATAGACTGTCATAGTAACTAACAAAATGACATGTTTTCATGACTATTAGTTTCCATTTCTTAATTATCCTAAACAGTTTATGACGGTTGGTAGCAAGAGGCCAAAACTTGACGTTTCATTTTTAGGCATTACTAGGAACAATACCTTTAAGAAGCGTTACCCTTAATTTTGTATCAATATACAAAGATCAGTACCAATGTGGCCAAATATAATCTTAATTTTGTATCAATATACAAAGATCATTACCGATGTAGCCTAATACAATCTTAATTTTACATCAGTATGCAAGGGTCAATACCATTGTGGCCAAATATCTTAATTTTGTATCAATATACAAAGATCAATACTGATGTAGCCCTTTACAATCTTAATTTTGAATTAATATACAATGATCAATACCAATTTAGCCAAATATAGTATTAATTTTGTATCAGTATACAAAGGTATAAGGCCATATTCAATAATCTGTCCTTTTTTCTTGATCTTTCCTATACTGTGTCTATGTCCCATTTTTCTCAAGTCTGTTCACTCCTACATAGGAGAGAAAGAAGGATACAGAAAAGAAAAAGAGAGAAGTCCCTGGGTCTAACCTCCAAAACCCATTTAACAAGACCATTTAACAGCTTGTAGTCTTTTCCCCTAAATAACAAAATTTTCTATTATCTATCAAATAACCAAAGGGGGGGGGGAACACCCTCCCCACCTTCTGGGGGTGGGACATTGTTCTCTTAAAATGACTTCCTGCTGATTTGGGACGTAGTAAACCTGTTTGGGGCCCAAATAAGAATGAAAAAATGGTTAAAAATGTTAATAGAATCATTTGATGTTCAGTCCTTTTGTGCTCAGCTATTTAGATGTCCTAAGAAGTTCATAGACAGAAGCTGATCTTCAGAGCTTTACTGAAGATCTGGCTGGAGTAGTCTGTGGAGCTGAACAATCTTAGCGATTTTGAGTTATTGTGGTTGTAGACTTTTGAGGAAATTGCTATTGAAGAAGTCTGCAAGGCTGGATCATCTGGGCCACTCGTCTTCTTTGGTGTCTGATCTTTTTTCTGCTGAGGTTTCCGTTGTCCAGTTGTCCCTGGATTCCTTGAATGGATGCTTTAAATCTCCTGGAAAGATAAGAACAAAGCCCTGCCCTAATCCTAACTCTTTCATTGCTTTGTCCTTTTCCTGTTCAAGCTCTGTCACCTTGGCTTGGAGTTCTTTAATGGTGTTGCTTGTTGTTTTGACTTGTAAAATTGTGGCTTCTTTGAATTCCTTCATAGATTTGAGTTCTTCTTGAAGGGACTCTATCACTTTCCATAATGCAGAATTGTCATCGTTTTCATGTGTTTCTGTTGGTGTGAGGTCATCCGAATTGGATGAGCTAGGATAATTCTGCTTTGTTGGAGTCTTCCTTGATTTCTATTTTTTCTTGGATCTTTGGCCATATGGATGCGTTTAGCTGTCTGTTCTTGTCGTAATTCAATTTCTTATGATGTATTATCATTTTTATGTATTTTAAGTTGACTGCAAAATATATTTACATTCTGTATAAGAAGTAAAAGGTATCTGTTAATAGTTTTTGCCAGGGTTACTGTAAAAAAGAACCATACATAGCTGGATACTTTACCAAATGAAATGTATTACTTCATAGTTGGAGAATAGAAAACCAAGATGAAGGTGTCAGCAGATTAATTTTCTCTGAGGTTTAGTGCTGTGAAGAAAAATATCTACTGTGTCTCTTCTGATGGTTGGCTGACAGCTTTGTTGAGGCATCATTTTCATTTCTGGATTTACTTTTACAAGGCATTTTTCTCTGTGTGTATGATGTGTCCAAATTTCTCTGGTTTGAAGCTACCAGTCACATTAATTATATTAGGACACCCCAGTCCACTATGACTTCATATTAGTTAATTATTTTTACTGTGATCCTTAGATACTGGGGCTGTAGACTTTATGATATGAATTTTGGCATAATGTATAACTCATAGAAGAAACTCGGAAATTACCTAAATTGGTACTTAAAAGTTTTTTTTGGGGGGGTGTGGGTGGAGGTCACGGGTTTATTTTTGTATCAGTCTACTTTCTCTGTAGATACTATGCTTTAATGATGTTAGTTTATGGTGTTGAAGAGATGACTCAGTATTTAGGATCATTGGTTGCTCTTGCAGAGGACCCAGGTTCAGTTCTTAATACCCACATAGTCACAACTGTCTGCAACTCTAGTTCCAGGAGATGGGGTACCTTTTACTGGCCTCCTTGGGCAAAAGACACATACATGGTGCACATACATGCATGTTGGTACGAACAATACACATAAAATTTTTAAAAAGATGTTAACTAATTCATATTAAATATAAACATTTTTTCTACATATAGTTGAGTATAATCTTGAATTTCTGGTTCCCTACCTCTACTTTCTGAATGATAGGATTATGACCATGATCCACCATACCTGGTTTATGTGGTGTTGGGGATCAAACCCAGGGCCTTGTTCATGTTGAGCTCTACTCTACCGACTGAGCTACATCCCCAACTTCTTGCTCTCACTCCTTACTCCCTGCCCAAATGTTTCTTTATTCAGTCAAATGAGTTCTTGGAAAAAAAAATGGGTAGTATATTTCCCAATAATTCTGTAAGGAGAATGAAAATGGATATATTAATATTATAATGAACTTCTTTATTCTAACTTTGGTTTAAATTCTACTTTATCAGATATGTTATGTAGCTATTCCAGCTTATTTTCGGTTATCATTTGCTTGGAATATCATTTTCCATCTTTTCATATTAAGCCTTTGGATCTCTGTCAGTGTTATGTGTTTCTTGCAGGCAGTAATCAGTTGGACTTTTTCCCCTATTTTAATCTGATTAGTCACTGTGCATCTTTGAACTGGAGAATAAAGATGATTACATTTATTACTGAGAATTATATGCTCACTCCTGGACTTCTGTTGTATTTCACAGTGCTTGCTCCTCAGTTGATTTGCGTACTCTTTTTTTTTTTGTTTTTTTCAAGACAGGGTTTCTCTGAATATCTCTGGCTGTCCTGGACTCGCTTTGTAGACCAGGAGGGCCTCAAACTCACAAAGATCCGCCTGCCTCTGTCTCCCAAGTGCTGGGATTAAAGGCGTGCGCCACCACCGCCCGGCAATTTGCGTACTCTTTTTCTTTCTCCTTTATTCATCTTAGATAGTTTCTGGTCTGGTGTTGTGAGCCTTTAATCCCAGTACTGTGGAGGCAGAGGGAGGTGGATCTCTGTGAGTTCAAGGCCAGCCTGGTCTACAAAGTACGTCCAGGACAGCGAAGAATACACAGAGAAACCCTGTCTCGAAAACCCCCCCCCCCCCCCGCCGCAAAGTTTTCAAGTTCATTGTGTTACACTTGTTTTACTATCTCTTAGTTCTATTTGTTGATATATTCTCATGAGATTCATTCTTTTCTAAACTTTTGTGTTTGTGACTTTCTTCTTTGTGTATGTAGGACTTTCTAATTTTGATTTTAGGGGACATAGTTTGATTTAGTTTGTTCATGTTAAAATTTTTTTTTCTTTTTTCCTCCCTCCATTAGAATTTATAGTATAACTTTTCTGAATATAGTAACCAGCTTGGTAGTGATTCACGTGAAATATCATTCCATGATTTCCTGTCTTTTAGGTTTTATGCTGTAATTAAATTCTAATGAATTTCCTTTGTTAAGAAGGCCCTTCACTTTTGTAACTATCAGCATACTTTAAGTACTTTATAATTTTTTAACTACCATGTGACATGAAGAGTTTCTTTCTGTCATGTCTGATTAGGGTTCTAAATACTTCCTATGTATGAAGGGCCATATCCTTTTCTAAGTCAGGGGAATTTCCTGCTATAATTTGACTGAATAGATTTTCTATGCTTTTAGTTTGCATCTTAGCTACTTGTACCACAGGGATTAAGTTTGATCTCTTGTTCAGAGTTCTTAAAACGTGCGGTTATAGTTCATTCTTATTATTTTCCATTATTGTTGTAAGCATATAAAAATTCCTTTACCTTGTTTTCACTTTCTGATATTCTTTCTTCTGATTGATAGAGTCTTTGGGTGATGTATCCTCCTGAGTTTCTTTTTTAATATATTGACCTTTTCATTTCTAATATTTCCATTAATTATAAATTCTCCAGGATCTCTATTAAATTTGAATTTGCTATCTATCAAATTTGCTTTACTTCATTTAACTTAATTTTTGTTTTCATTGAGGTGATTTTCCTTTTTAAAATTAGATTTTTGAATTGTCTGGCATTTCAGTTATTTTGTTATCTTTGGATTCATCTATTAAAGGGTCATTAACTTTTGGAGTATGTGTTTGGGTGTAAATGTGCCATGGTGTGCATGTGGAGTCAAGAGGGCAGCTTGCTCTCTTTATGTTATATGGTCTGGGGGGTTAAGGCAGGCTGTCACTCTTGGTGGTAAGCGCTGAGCCATCTTACACAATTTAATAAAATAATTAGAAACTACATCTGTTCTTCTACATAAGGTAAAAGAGCAAAGGCCCAGGAAATGTTATAAACTCAGGACTTAAAAATTAAGGCACAGTCAATTAGAAATAGAAAACAGAATAGAGAAAGGACTGAACAGGAGAAACAAAATTGTGAATGTCAGGAAAACATGCTGTAAAAGAATGAGAAACTGCAGTGAGTGATAAACACAAAACAAATAAAACAAAAGCAAGCAGAGACCAGTTCACATCTCTTCCTGTTGAAGAGAGAGGGGTTAGGAGGGTTCTGGTTTCTCTCTGAATTCTAAACATACCAGACTTAAAGGCTCTTTGCCATCTAAGCGCCTCTCATCTTTCAAAGGTTATTTATAAACCCTCATCTGCCCTGCTGTAGTGAGTCAATAAAGCCTTTCTGAAAAACATTTAGATAACTTCTAATAGAATAGACACTGAGAATTCCACTTCTGTGAGTGACCCTAAAGAAATATTCTGGAAGAACAAAGCTATCAATTACAGCCCTGAACGATTATAGTAGGACACTGGGAAACATTCAGCTTATCCAGTAGCAGAAACCATTTATATGATCAGCTTCCAGTACAGTGGTTCTCAACCTGTGAGTCATGACCTGTGTGTGTGGGGGGGGGGGGTTCACATGCCAGATATCCTTCATATCAATTATTTACATTATGATTTATAACCGTAGCAAAATTACTATTGTGAAATAGTAATGAAATAATTTTATGGTTGGGGGTTACCACAACATGAGGAAATAAAGGTTGCAGCATTAGGAAGATTGAGAACCACTGACCTTGTAGAAAAGTGCATGCACAAATGAGCCAGTACAGTATATAATGTCCAAGTAGTTTTGTCCAGGGATCAGTTATTACTTATGTGCCTAAATACCTGCATGTTTTCAATAGGAAAGTTAAGTGTATGGTTACAACTATTTTGGAATATAGCTGCAAATAAAACCTTACATATTTCAAAATAACTGGTGGAAAAAAAACACTCCCTGTTGAGGTTAAGGGCAAGCTGACCTATTAGTTTTTCTTTTTTTTTTTTTTTTTTTTTTGGTTTTTCGAGACAGGGTTTCTCTGAATATCTCTGGCTGTCCTGGACTCGCTTTGTAGACCAGGCTGGCCTCGAACTCACAAAGATCCGCCTGCCTCTGCCTCCCGAGTGCTGGGATTAAAGGCGTGCGCCACCACCGCCCGGCGACCTATTAGTTTTTATACCTTGCAACTATTTCAGGGTCCACAGTGGGTTTCCTATGATTTTCTGTATTTTCCAAGTAAGTATTTTGCAATCAACTTGTCTTATTTGCTCTGAAGAATCTACTGTCTTTGGATTTCTGTTGTGTATAGCAGACTTTAAAGTATGTTATGCTTTGCTTTTTAGGCTAAGATAGCCAGATTAACCAAACGTTTTGGAGCAGCCAAAGACGATCTTAAGAAAAGACAAGAAGTAAGTAAGCATTTTGTTCTTGCCTTGCTATGTTCAGTGTCTTAGTCAGTGTTCTGTTGCTACGAAGCAACACCGTGACCATGGTAACTCTTTTAAAGGAAAACATTTAATTAAACCTGGCCTTCAGTTTCAGAGGTCCATAATAGTTGTGGTGGGAAGTATGGCGGCATACAGACAGACATGGTGCTGGAGAGGTAGTTAAGAATTAGCAGGCAGCAGGAAGAGAGAGACACTGGGCCTTGCTTTAGCATTTTAAAACCTGAAAGCTAGCTATTACAAATAAAGCTGCTATGAACATTGTTGAGCTGATGTCCTTATGATTTGTGAAGAATCTTTTTTTTGGATATATATATATGCCTAGGACTGGTATGGCTGGGTCTTGAGGTAGAGCTATTTCAAGTTTTCTGGGATATTGCCAGATTGTTATCCATAGTGATTGTACAAGTTTGCACTTCCACCAGCAATGGAAGAGTATTCTTTCTCCACTATCTCACCAGTGTGAGCTGTCATTTGAGTTTTTGATCTTAGCCATTCTTACAGGTGTGAGATGGAATCTCAGAGTCCTCTTGACTTACATTTCTCTGATGACTAAGGATATTGAGCATTTGTAATGACTAAAAACTGGAAACAACCCACATGCCCTTCAGCCGAAGAATGGATCAAAAAAACTGTGGTACATTTACAGAGTGGAGTACTATTCAGCTATCAGAAACAAGGAAATCATGTAATTTGCAACCAAATGGAACTAGAAAAACTCATCCTGAGTGAGCTTATCTAGACCCATAAAGATACACATGGCATGTATTCACTTATAACTGGATGTTAGCCATATAGTATATAACTATCCTACAACCCACAGACCCAGAGGAATAGGAACCTAGCATAACTATCCTACAAGAAATTCCACCCAGCAGCAGATCAAAACAGATGCTAAGACACACAGTCAAACATCAGGTGGAGCTCTGGGAACCCTATATAAGACGAGGAGGAATAGAAAGATCTGGGTGGGTCAAGATCAACACATGTAGATCAACAGAACTAACTAACCTAGGACTCTAAAGGCTTACAGTGACTAAAACACTAACCAAAATCAGAAGAAAAAAAAGCTTAGACTTGTCCTAGACACACACACCCTCATACAAATATAGAGGATAGGCAACTTGGTCCTTATACAGAGCCCTTAATAAATAGGGGTGGGGTGGTCTCAGTCATGGACTTTGTTACCTGTTAGTGGGCATTTTATCGTAGTGGAGATGCCAAGTAAGACCCCAGAGCAAAAGGAAGCTCTTAGCCCTCATGTGACTGATGAACTGAGGGGGCTGATATTTTGCTGCCCCCCCCCCACCGAAGGAATTGGATAAGGAGGAGTTGGGGTAGAGGGTGGAAGGGAGAGAGCTGTGATTGAGGGGTAACTTGAATTAATAAATAAACATTTTTAAAAATATCTAGTCAGTCGTGGCACATGCCTTTGATCCCAGTACTCTGGAGGCAGAGGGAGGCAGATCTCTGTGAGTTTGAGGCCATCCTGGTCTACAAAGTGAGTCCAGGACAGCCAGGGCCCTGTTACACAGAGAAACCTTGTCTTAAACGCCCCCCCCCCAAAAAAAAAAATCCAAAGCTGTATCAGTTACACAGTTCCTCCAAAAAGGCCACACCTACCTAAGGCGACATCTTCTAGTAGTGCCACTCACTGGTGACCAAACATTCAAATCTTTGAGCCCATGGGGGCCATTCTTACTCAAATCACCACATTCCACTCTGTATCCCCCAAAGGCTTGTAGCCATATCATAATGCAAAAGTCAGGTGCCAAATACATATGGACTGGACATTGGGAATATATGCTAAGCCATATAACTCTTATAATCGTGGCCTATTTATTTCTGTTGTTTTGTATTGTATTTATAGTTATAAGAAAAAGAACCATTATTTGGACTGAAAGGAAGAGTTGTTGGGGGGAAAAATAAATACCTTAAACTAAAAAAAAAAAAAAAAAAAGAAGAAGAAGGGAAGAGGATGGTGGGGCTGAGGGGGGAGTAGGGAGCTGATTGTGATTGAGATGTAACTTGAAGAAATAAAAAATAAATTATTAAAAAAAATGTATTCAATCCAATCTCAAAAGTCCTCATAGTCTATAATGGTCTCACCAGTGTTTTAAAAGTGCAAAGTCGTCTTCTGAGACTAAAGGCAATCTCTTAACTGTAACTCCATATAAAATCAAAATTAAAAAACAGATCACATACTTCCACCATACAATGGAACAGAATATGCATTATCATTCCAAAAGGGAGGAAAGGGAGTATAATGAGGAAATAGTGGACCAAAGCAAAATCTAAAATTGAACAGGGCAAACTGTAAATTCTGTATCTTCATGTTTGATGTCAAATGCTCTTCAGATCTCCAACTCCGTTCAGCTTTGTTGACTGTAACACACCTCTCTCTTGTGCTTGTTCCACACCTGGTCTGCAGCTTTCCTTGGCAGGTATTACATGGCTGTGACATCTCAAACATCTTGGGTCTCTAAGGCAATCCTGACTTCACCTTCATAGCTTCACACAGTGCCCTCTCTAGGCCTGCATGCAGGGACACCCTTGACACATGGCCTCAGCTTTCCTAAACCACAGAGAGAGGAAGTTCCATAACTCTTCCATCCTTATTCATTTGTATCTTTACCAACTTTCTGATTTTTATGGTTTCTTTCACTCCCCAAGTTTGTCCTGGAACTTGATAACCAAGCTGGTGTCTAACTCAGAGATCTGCCTGCCTCTGACTCCCTAGTGGTGGGATTAAAGGTATGATCTTAGGCTTTTCTTTAGTTCCTTTTCACAAGTTGGAAACTTAGTATCCAGCTTTTCTTTAATAGTTTATCTCTGTGAGCACAGGACTTAGCTTTATTATACTTCCTGATGTCCTTTTCTCCTCAAACTGAACATTTTGTGTCTATTCCTGGTTTTCATTATAGATCTATGTGAGACTGTCCACAAATAATCACACAACACAGTCAGCACTAGGCTGTCTGGAATCTCCTCTGCCAGTGCCATTCGTACAAAACTCTTTCATTTAGCCTCAAGCAGATTTTTGAACAAGATCAGAAAGCACCCATATTCTTTGCCAAAATATTACAAGAACAATATCTTCTCCTCTGAAACTTCTTGAGCAAGGCCATCATAATCTACATTGCTCTCAGCATCACTGTCTTACATATTCCTACTAGTGTGGTCTATGAAGCCCCACTTAAAGCATTATTACTTTCCTAATTCAAATCCAAAATCCACATTATGCCAACAAGAAACACAGTCAGGATTATCTCAGCAAAACCCAACTACCAACTTACGTCTTAGTTATTCTATTGCTGTGAAGATACACCCTGAGCACAGCAACTCTTATAAAGTAAAACATTTAATTGGGTCAGACTTACAGTTCAGAGTTTCCATTATTGTCACTGTGGGAAGCATAGTGGCATGACTGCACACATGGTTCTGAGAGGTAGCTGAGAATTCTTCATCCACATCGGAAGACACACACGTCCAGTTTGAACTTCTGAAACCTTAAAGCCCACTCCCAGGGACACACTTCCTCGAAAGGTATGACACCCAATAGTGACAAATCTATGGCCCTTTAGGGGCAATTTTTATTTAAACCAGCAGCTACCTATGTAATTTTAGGAGATGCTGACTAACATTCCCTTTATCCTGAATGTGACGTTCGCCTTCTTCCTACATATCAGTGTGTAGTCTTGGAGCTGAACCTTTAGGCTAATTATTTCTTTCTGGTATTCTTAGATGTCAGCATTCATATTAATCTATTTGAGGTTGTAGGATTCTTGAAGATGTGTTTTCTGTCTTTAACATGTTTTTAAAAGCTGGGCATATTGCTTGGTTGTCTAGCATACAAGAAGCATTGGAATCCATCACAGCACCACATGGGACAGGGCATGGTACTACATGCCTATGATCCTAGCACTTGAGAGGAGGGAGGTAGGAAGATCAGAAGTTTAAGGCCATCCTTGACTATAGAGAGTTTTATGACAGCTTGGATTATTATATAAAACTCTGTTTCACAAAACAAAAGTTATGTTTTGGAGATTTGTCTTACCTTCTTTCTTTGTACATTCTTGCTACTCTCTTAGTTTAGTTTATATTTTCCCTTAAAGCATTTTAGTCCTCCACGGTCTCTTGTGTTTCCATTTTTCTTCCCCATATAGACACTCATCCATTGTGCTGTTATTACAGTATGTGAACAAAGATTAGCTTATGTCCTTTTTGTTGCCTTGAACCATTTGAACATATTTTTGTTCTAGTATAGAATTAAATCTAAACATCAGCATAGCCTTTGTTTGGCTTATGCTTTCTATTGTTGTCTTTGTTATTTCTTTATTATTCCATTATTCTTTCTATTATTTCTATTTTAGTATAGAAGTTTGAATTTTCAGTTCAATAAATAACATTTCTAGGTTTTGATACCTCCATTATCTTTTACATGGTGACTGTTAATAGTAATAATGTTAACAATAATTATTCCTAGAGCCTTTTGTTTATTGATATAGTTTTATACCACCTACTCTTCCTCTGAAGAATTTGAGTTATTCTTGTCATTGCCTGTAATAACTATATAGTGGACCTGGATCTTGCTTAGGTCTGTGGCATTAATTGATAGCAGCTGCCTTGTGTAAGTTACTTTTTGTCAACTCCATAGATTTGAAAAGAAAATGCCTGGTTTCCTCCCCTGTGAGAGTAATGGATTTTCAAGAGGTAATCCATCCTCCAAAGCAAAGCCATTTTTAAGGTTGGCTTGAAAAAAGAAACTTGAGCTTTAGATTTCACATATTGTCAAGAAAATGAAGGAAATGCTTCTGAAGACTAGTGGGTCTCAGATGGATCACAGAGTCTCTGCTGCCCAGACCTCACTCTAAACTGAGAAGAAACATGTGAGACTAAAGAACGTTGTCAGTGTTGTCACCTTAATAGTATATTCCACACATTATATTTCTGTCTTGATTTAAAATGTGGAGTGAGTGAATTAGTTATTTAATGTTATTTCAAAGAAGCAAGAAGTGCTGTAAAGCCAGTCAGAAGATCAGAGAAGTTGCAGCAGTGTTCATAGATGTAAGCATGCACACAGCTTAGAGAATTTCATCATGGCAGAGAATGCCACTCCTATAGCATTCTCTAAATGCAGAGAAGTCACTGGCAAACTTGCTGTCCCTCACCTCACACAACGAGAACACCTCCCTGTGACCACAAATTATTCTGAGAAACATTCAAGACAGTTGCCAGCTACTGAAGACAAGTAAAGTGTGTGGAACCATCTGCTAGCTAAGATAGAGGGAAAACCATCAGAAACAAATTGACTGAAGTTACCATCTGAGATCGACTGCATGAGAAATTTTGAGGTTTATGAAGAAAAACTTCCAAAAGAAAATAGAAAAAGTGATCTTGTCTGATCTTACAGTGTTTTCTATTGTGTTAGTTATAGAACAGATCAAATATTGAAAAAGTACTTGAAGGTCATTTTAAAAAACAATTTCTATATATTGGATTTTATTTTATTTTATTTTTTTTTTTGGTTTTTCGAGACAGGGTTTCTCTGAATATCTCTAGCTGTCCTGGACTCGCTTTGTAGACCAGGCTGGCCTCGAACTCACAAAGATCCGCCTGCCTCTGCCTCCCAAGTGCTGGGATTAAAGGCGTGCGCCACCACCGCCCGGCTGGATTTTATTTTTTACTTTGGTATTTTCCCATCTTCCAGAGCCCTCCAAACCCACCCACATCACCAGGAAAGCCTGCTAATGATGCAAACAGCAATAACAATTTGACCTACAGGTAAGAACAACAGTTTATCTAGTGTTTACATTAGGAAGCAGGGTTTATTTTTGTCATGGAATTGTAAATAACTATGCTGCAGTCAGTGGTTATTGGGTCCATACTGGGTCAAGTCATAGTTGCTCTTGTGCTGCCCCTTTATATTATGTATTGCTTTTGCTAATCTATTGTATTTTCTTTTTACTTTACTTTTGCAGTGTTGAAGAGTAAATATATAGGGCCACCCATCCTCCAAACCCTACACATTCCTTTAAGAAATGTCATTAGTAGTTTTTAGCAATTGAAAACTGCTTTGGTCAGTGATGAGAATGTACCTGTACCTGTGTCTTCACACAGTGTACCAATGGTGTCAAGAATGTAGACAAAAGACTCTTGTGGAGTGCTGTGTGACATGAAGTGGTCTGTGTACCACGTCAGGTACAGGACACAAACCACAGTCTCATTACCCTTTTTCCAACAAGGACCAGTGTTTCTCCTGTGCTTCAGTGTGTCCCCTAGGATGGCACAGCCATTGGCTGTACATGTGTCTGTTTTACAGAAATGCAGGCACAGTGCGACAGATGCTGGAATCCAAAAGAAACGTCAGTGAGGCTCCACCACCGTCCTTTCAGACTCCTGGGAGCACAGGTAACAGTTTTTGTTTCTAATACCAAAAAAAACATTTTCTTGAACCCTAACATCTTTGGTTCTTTTATTCTTTTGTGGTTGGAAATGGTTTGGAAAACAGGGCACTTTGGTATAAATACAAGTATATTTCAGAAAAATTCAGGATTGTAAATAAATATGTACTGAAAAATAGACATTCAAATTCCTAGTGTAATATTTCTCAGACTTTTTCATCTCTAGAGCCCCTTACAGTCTCATGAAATTACTAAGAAGTCCAGAGAATTATTGAATTAAAGTAATTGGTACTACCAATTGGGTTAAAATAAAATTTTAAGGACTTTTTGTTCACTTAAAATTGAAAATAAGCCTAGAGGTAGGGAGATCTGTGACTTCAAGGCCAGCCCGATCTGCATAGTGACTTCTAGGACAACTGCTACCTAGTGAACCCTTGTCTCGGAGAAACAAAAACACACAAATTATAATAAGCTTGTAAATATATACACAAAGAACAGTTTTTCCTTAAAAATATCTTTACTTTTCAAAATTAAAGATAATTAGTAGATGTGGGTGTGGTGGCGCACACCTTTAATCCCATTTCTCAAGAGGCAGAGACAAGCAGATCTCTGTGAGTTCGAGGCCAGCCTGGTCTACAAAGTGAACCTAGGACATCCATGGAACCATGTCTTGACTACAAAGTGAGTCCAGAACAGCCAGGGCTACATAGAGAAACCCTGTCTTGGGGAAAAAAAGGAAGAAAGAACGAAAGAGAGAGAGAAAGAAAGAACGAATGAATAAAAAAGAGGCCAGCCATCTTTAGCTGCTTGACATCTTACATGAGAATTTAGAGAAGCATGTAAAAGGCAGCAATCCCTGTTTTCACTAATACTTATGTGTGCTCATGTGTGTACACACATGTGGAGGTCAGAGGACACCTCAAGTGCTACTCCTGGTGCCACTGACCTTTCTTGTTCAGTATTTTTTATTTAGTTATTGGCTGTTTCACATGCACGTACGCACACAAAAGCTTCTCTACCAAGGCCATATTCCCCCATCTGCCTTTTTTTCTTCTTTCTCATAGTGCAAAAGTCAAAAGTCTCATTACCATTATGAAAATTAGCTTTGACTTTGTTAAGTCCATGTAGGGTTCTCAGGAAACTATAGTATCCCTCTGCATTTACTGAGAATTACTCCTCTGGTGTACATGTGATTTTGGAAAGACGAGCTATTTGAGTGGCAAATTATTTTTAAAACGTTTTCAGTGAGCCTAAAGGTAAGTGGTTAAGTCTTAAGCTCCTGGAAATCTCTGGAGTGAACATTTTGTCTTTTCCCCCTTAGTTATGTGTCTCCTTTCTTAATTCCTCTCCATTGTTCGCTCAGTGCTTTTTTCTGTATCAAGTAATGTTTATAGACTCTTCTTTAAGAGATCTTCCCTCTCCTCATTAGTTCCTTCAAGGAACTCAGTAAAACTCTGTCGGGTTTCCTATGGTTCAGTGGTAGAATGTAGTGATAGCTTTACTTGCTGATGGCCAACTCTTTCTAGATTTCCTACCTCGGTTAGATATTATTGATGTTTAAGGCATTTATAATATTTAGAATGAAGTTTTAAAAATATCTGCATAATTTCACTTAGTTTTTAGTTAGTTCCTCTGATGTTAATGTGGTAATTTTCAAAGCTGTTTTGATATTGAGAAAGCTGTCTGTGTGTTAACATTAAATTATGTGGTACCAAATAGAAGTACAAAAGTACTTTTAAACACACGCCTTTAACCTTAGGACTCAGGATGCAGAGGCAGACGAGTATCTAAGTTGGAGGCCAGCCTGTTCTACAGAGTGAGTTCCAGGACAGGCAGGGGTACACAGAGAACCCCTGTCTTGAAAACCCAAAACAAATAAAAGTACTTCTACATATTTCAGAGTTTCAAACTTAAACCTAGGGATTTGTGTGTGTGTGTGTGTGTGTGTGTGTGTGTATGTTTATATAATATATTGAATTTATGTCTTTATCTTTGGCTGCTAAGTTAAAACTTCTGTTTTTCTCTGTAGTGTCTTCAGCCAGTCTTGTTACTTCTCCAGCAGTTGTCAGTAGTCAGCCTAAACTGCAGACTTCCGCACCCTCAGGCTCTCTGCCGGCAGCGCCGCTTCTTCCTGCGCCCAGCACAGCCACAGTAGTTGCCACCACCACTCAGGTGCCTAGTGGAAACCCTCAGCCTACAATCTCTCTTCAGCCCTTGCCAGTGATTCTGCATGTACCTGTTGCAGTAACCTCTCAGCCTCAGCTCCTACAAAGCCATCCAGGGACATTAGTGACTAATCAGCCATCTGGCAACGTTGAATTCATATCCGTGCAAAGCCCACAGACAGTGAGTGGTCTTACCAAAAATCCAGTATCTTTGCCACCCTTGCCAAACCCCACTAAACCAAACATTCCGTCAGTGCCCAGTCCTAGTATTCAGAGGAACTCTTCAGCCACTGCTGCACCCTTGGGAACAACACTTGCTGTACAGGCCGTTCCAACTGCACATTCTATTGTGCAAGCCACAAGGACTTCCCTCCCCACCGTAGGCCCCTCAGGACTCTATAGCTCATCAAACAACCGAGGTTCAATACAGATGAAAATCCCAATATCTGCTTTTAGCACTTCATCTTCTGCAGAACAAAATAGCTCTTCCGCCCCAAGAATTGGTAAGTTGGTTTGCTTCGTAACAGAAACACATAACAAAACACACTAATGGCCTTTCAGTGACTTAAGCTCTTCCTAGCATCATTGGGAAAAATGGGGTAAACAGAATTTGTTTATTTTTAAAATTTTCTGAATACCTAATGGTAAATGATACTATTAAAGTGGAGTGTGAGAGGGGTTTATTTCAGTTCACTTTCTTATTAAGGCAGAATCTTTATATAACTTTATGGTATCTGTCAACAATTATTTGATCTATGTACATAACATATAATAATCAATTCAGAACACTGAACTCTTTATGTGCTTCAGACATTCATTGTATTTTGGGACTTGATTGCTGTTTGTTCTTTTTACCATAGATGATTTCAGTTAGTTACCTCACTATGTTCAGAAACGCAGAAGTGATTCCTCCTGACTTACTGTTTCAATGCCCGTTACACTTGTCGTTCCTCCTCCCTCACCCTTCCCAGTCTGAAAGAAGTTAACATTTCTATTTTATTTTTTAGTAATTGTCCTCATTTTGGTTAGTTCTTACATATTCTTTGTAGCAAGCATTATGCATTATTTTTATTTTATGAGAAATATGTAATTTTAGAAATTTATTGCAAGAGAGCACTAAAAGCCATATATCGCCAGGTGGTCGTAGCAGGGCAGTGGCACATATTTTTTAATCCCAGCACTCAGAAGGCAGAGGGAGGTGGATCTTTGTGAGTTCAGCCATCTGGTCTACAGAGAGAGTTTGATAATGGCCAGGACTACACAGAGAAATCCTGTCTTCCAAAAACAACAGCAACAACAACAAAAAAACCATCTGTCTTCTACCCAGTTGGGAAAACCCTTCCTACATTGATCACTCAACATCTTCTGAAATTGAACAATAAAAAAATAGTTCTTTTCTTATAAAATGTTTGACTCCTTATTACTTTCTGTTTTCTGTCATTTTTCCATAAGATGGACTATCTAATTGTTGTATTTTACTTCAAATATAAGGTGAATTTAACTGCAACAACTATTGAAAGTTGCACAACTCTTGTCCTCTATTTCCTGGACCTTGCCTGCCTCAGAGAGCTCTGTCTGCCTTTGCCTCCTGAGCGCTGAGATGAAGGCCTGGGCACATAGTTAATGCTTGAATTACTAAGAGAAACATTTACTTTTAATTGGGTCAGAGAACAAGCTAATTAAACTTCATTTTTTCCTCTCATTTCCTTTCACAAAACTTTCGGTATTTTTAATATGTCAGATGATTTATAATAAACCTTATTTTACATGATTTTGCACAAGATAACTGAAACTTTGAAACAAAGTTGGCACTGTTTTTAATTTATTTACATTGAATTTAAGTAAATACAGAATTTTAAGACTATAGCCTGTAAAGAAAGTCTTGAAGAATATTTGTTTGTTATAACTTCTCTCTTAAATATACGTTCCAGATTATAATTCATCAACATATTCTTTTAAACACTTTGTAAACATTTGAAAGAAGGGCATATTATAGAATTATCTAGCTGATGAACTGTTTTAATAGCATGTATCAGTCTGTTTTAGACTTACTTTGCTATTCAGGTTTTTGTATGTAAGATTAATACTTCACATAATCATTAATTACTATAGCGTTCTGTTTTTGAGACATTTATTCTCAATTTTTTTATTTTACCATTTATATTTATTCATATAAACTATTAAAGTTACCTTCATTTGCAATTGCATTTGATTTGGGTTTAAAAATGAAGTACTAGCTATTAGTAATGAATATGAGTGGCATGTGTGGTGTTTCTATGATGTTAATTAGAAAGTAATTACATAAGAACATATATTCTTTAACCATGCCTAATTTCAGGAAGCCCATAAATGATAGTAAAATGGTCATTTGTCTTTTTAAGCTGGAATCAAAAGGCAAATTTTTGCAGAATATGAAAATTGAAGCTAAATTATATACCCTTATTTTTATAGATTAATTATTAGGCCATACAACTAAACCTTGCCATGTCTTATATTTATATACATTTATTTGCTTAATAAGTGCTGTATAACTAGATTATATTTGTACCTATTTTCTATAGTTCATTAGATCCTTAATGGATTTTAAGTAAATAGTTCTTTATAATGAAGTAGATACCCTTTAGGGCTCACAATTGTACTTTATTTATTCAAGAAATAATTGGTACATGTAATTGTTTAAAGTCCTGCAGGCACAGGCACATAGAGACATGCAAGACAGTTGTTTTTCCACTAACCCTACATCCAGATTAAATATGGAGCCTTGCCATTAAATAAGTAGTTATAAATGTAATGAGTTAGAGAGCAGGAAATGGGGGAAATAGAACGTTGCACCTTTTTTTTTTTTGCGTGTGTATGGTGGAGTGTGACATCTATGAATATTAACTGCAGTGTGGAAATGGTTTGATAGAAATAGAATAAAGTTAGGACTAACAGTGGTGAGACATGAGCAGTGTATTAGATGAGAGACAGCAAGAAGAGGTTGCAGAGGGGAAAGAACTAGTGAACATGAGAATTTGCCATTGTAAGACTGGACAGCAGGGGCTAGAGAGCCAGCTCGGCAGTTAAGACTGACTGATCTTCCTGAGGACCTAGGCTTGATTCCCAGCACGCAGAGAGCAGTTCACTATCATTTGTAACTCCAGTCCCAGGCAGTCTGATGCCTTCTTCGCACCCCCTTGAGTACCATACATAAAATCAATCAATTTTCCAAACAAAGATTAATACTAGCAGAAATGCTAAATTTAAAGATGGTTTGTTTGTTTGTTTAAATGGGTATGTGTGCATATGAGGAGGACAGAGGGCTGTCAGTTTGCCTGGAGCTGGAGGTACAGTTAGTGTGAGCTGTTCGATAGGGTTATTGGGCTTGAACTCTGGGTCCCCTGAAAGGACAGTATGTGTTCTTTTTTTAAATTTTTTTATTTATTTATGTGCATCGGTGTTTTGCTTGACTCACACATGTATGTCTGTGTGAGGGAGTCAGATCTTGGAGTTACAGACAGCTGTGAGCTGCCATGTGGGTGCTGGGATTTGAACCCTGGTTCTTTGAAAGAATAGCCAGTGCTCTTAACCACTGAGCCATCTCTCCAGCCCCTATACATACACTTAATGTGTATGTAAGAAAACAAAAAATGTTTCAGTAGTATCATCTGTGTATATTAATTCTTTAACATGAAAGTCAAGTAACATAGAATTTTATGGTAAAAGTCTTTCGTGGGGGGGGGGGTTTGTGTGTGCGCGCGCGCGCATGCCTGATTCTGCCTTCCAAGTGTTAGGATTAAAGGCATGCACCACTACACCCTGAGAATCTAAAAGTATTTTTAAAAAGTAAGTTTATATTAATATGTTACTTCTCTAAAAATAAAATTTAAGCAAAGTAGGGAAAATATCGTGAAGGCTTACTTTTTAGTTTCCGGCCATTGGATTTCCACCTGCGGGTGTTTATCTTAGTCAATTCTTTAAATGTAGAATTATATATGTACTGTAAACAGTTTTGTCAATATTTAAGAATAAATAGTCTACTCTTTGTATGTTCTGAGGGTTTGAAAATAATAGGAATATCACATTTGATCAAGAAGTTATCTCCAGAACGAGGATAGGATGTTTTAAAATAAGAATGCTCTGATAATGCAACTAATTATCAGTCAAAGAATGAAAAGAAATCACTTCAATGGATGTTAAAACTATAAAATCTTAAAGTTTCTCTTCTATTAGAAACTGGGGAGGAACACACTTGCTTTTCATGTTGTTCTGGAAGTAGTTTTCATATGTATAACACTTTGCTATGGAAACTTGATAAAATTTAAATGAAAATGAATACAGGAACCCAATCTGGGTGGGTAGATGGCTCAGTAAGCTTCCTCCTGTGCAAGCAAGAGTGCCTAAATTCAAAGCCCCTGTGCTGGGCTTACACTCCTTGACAGCAGGAGTGTAAGCCCAGCATAGGGGCAGACAGGCTGGTTCATGGAGCTTTCTGACCAGCAAGAGTCACTGGACCTCAGGTTCAGTTGAAAGACGCCCCAACAAGTAAGGTGGAGGGTGAGGAAGACACCTGATGTCAAACTCTGGCCTCCGGTGCATACCCATGAGCAAGCATGTGTATCTGTACAAACACGCAAAAGTAATCTGTACTTGAACTAGTATATGTGTGTTTCTCATGGTTATTTTAATCTTTTGAACTGAATTTATTATGAACATTTTTCATACAAGGTTTTCCTCAAAAGACATAAAATGTGAAAGAATGGTATTTTGCTTACCTATTTTCTCATATTTATTGGAACATTCATGCAGTACAGATGTTGAATTCCATTTCTCATTATTCCTTAGGATAGTTTAAGTTGTTGGCTAATGAATGTATGAAGCTTTAAAATGTCTGCTGTGAGTTTCCTTCTAAGAGATACCACAGTGATCTGTGAGAGAAACCATGTACTCCTGTAAACAGATAGCTGGAGAGAAAGACATAACATTATGTGTGTAAAGCAGCCTGACGTGCATGTTACACATGAGTTAAATTTTTCCTTTTTGTTTAATTCTCAGAAAACCAGACAAACAAAACAGTAGACTCTTCTGTTAATAAGAAAGCGGCAGATAGCACATCACAGGTAAGATCGCTTCCTTTTACCTCAGGTCATGTTATGAGAACAGAAATTATGCTTTTCTTTACATCATTAATTATATATTTTTTCCTTTTTTTTGAGACAGGATATTATGTACCCCAGGCTGATCTCAAACTCACTGAATATGAGTTTTCTGTTCATTTTCCTTCTTTTCTGAGGGAAGGCTTTGTTGTACTTAAAAATTTGAGTTTAGAGGATTTTAATAGACACCAGCATTTAGATGTGCTGTTGAGTGCAGTGCTGACTCTTTGCTGCTCTACAGCATGTAGTTTTCCTGTTTGTATCGAACCTTTTCTTTTCATTGTTGGTTTCAGTGGTGTCATTGTGATTTATATAGGAGTATGTTTCTTAGTGTTTATTCTACGATTTGTAAATTTTTTTTTTTTTGGTTTTTTGAGACAGGGTTTCTCTGTTTAACAGCCCTGGCTGTCCTGGACTCGCTTTGTAGACCAGGCTGGCCTCGAACTCACAAAGATTCGCCTGCCCCTGCCTCCCAAGTGCTGGGATTAAAGGCGTGCGCCACCACCGCACGGCTGATTTGTAAATTTTTTACTTTCTTTTGGGTAGGTCATTATTTCTTCACATACTCACCCTCCCCTTAAAAACTGTATTGCATTTATTTGTTTGAGGGTATAACAGTGAACATAGAAAGGTTAGAGGACAGCTCAGAGAAGTCCGTTCTTGGAAGTGTACTCAGAAAAGGGCCCAGAGGCCTTATGCTTGACGCAAGAGCCTTTGTCTGCTGACACACTGCACTGGCCCTCAATCAGACTCTTGTTGAATTGCATTGATTTCCAATTCTTTCCATAGTCCTTTTTGTTCTATTCTGTGTTCTTTGATCTGGATTTTCAGTTTCACTGAGCTCATCTGCATCCTATTAACTGCCTTTGTGCCCAGCCAGATAATTTTTAACATAATATTTGATATTTATTCTTTGAGAATTATACACATGTATACAATATGTTTTGATCATAACTACTCCCAATCCCCCTTAAGTCCTCCTGAACACATCTCTTCCCAGCTTCATGCCCTCTATCAATGAAATGGATTAGACTGCTGCCCATATGTGCGTGGAGGTGGGGCTAATCTACCAGTGACCAAACCTCCTTCCAGCACCATCGACTGTTACTAATGCCTTAGCTAGAGTGGGGCCTCATGAACCCCTTCTTCCCTCTTGCTGGAATTTGATTGGCTTCATTTTATGTAGTTCTGGTGCAGGTAGTCCCAGCTGCTCTGATTTCATTACTATATACTGTGTCAGTCAGAAGACAACATTTCACAGAGTTCCTCCCCATCCCTTGGCTTCCTCTTCCACCGTGTCCTCTGAGCTATGAATGGTGATGATGGGAGGTGGGTTGTTTATAGATTATCCCATTTATGGCTGAGCACACACAGTCTCTCTCAGTCTTTGACCAACTTTGTATTAACAGCTGCTCACTGCAAAGAGAAGATTCCCTGACCAAGACAAGAGCAGTACAAATCCATGGCTGCCAACAAATATTTAGAAGAGTCTGACAAGGTGAAAGTTTAGCAAACAACAATCATAGGTTACCCCTAGGGCCTGTGACTTCCTCAGCCTCGGGCTTTGACCAGGTTTTCAATAGCAGTCACACATTTCCTTCTGTGGAACAGGCCCGAAATCCAATTGGAAGGTGGTTGATTTTCCCGTAGCACTAATGTCACTGTTTGACTGTCACCATAACATGCTTCTGTTCTACCAGTGGGAATGTCATGTGTCTTGCCTGGTAGGTCAGTATTGTGGCATGCGGGGACCAGTGCTGGGTAAGACCATCATCTTTCCTGTCCCAGTGGCCTGCATAGTGCCTGCCAGCACCATGAAAAACAACAATGAGGAAGTTTTCCAATCAGTTCCAGACATTTCTCCATGTCCTGCAACCAAAGTGTGTGCTTTCTTCAGCAGTATAGTCTTACCATGTAGGCAAGAGCAGTGGTAATAGTGTGTGTTGTTCTCATGGCCACCATTACAGTAACCATGCATGACACTGAGAATTTAATTTAATAACCCATGATTCCTGGGAGCGACATTGTCCACCCATGCAGGATATACCTGTTCAAATTTCCTTTTTCTTTATATTTGTAAATTATCTTAAAAGTAGTGATTATCCATAAGACTTTTCATAGATCCTTATTTCTGTTTAAGCTACTCTTTACCTCTTCTCTTCCCTAACCTCCTCCACTCCATCCTCACTTCAACTAATTTTTTAAAAAGATTTAAGCTATCTTTTTTGGGGGGGGAGAGATTGTTTTCAAGACAAGGCCTCACTGTGTAGCTCTGGATGTGCTGGATGAAACTCACTATGTAGACCAGGCTGGCTTCAAAGTCACAGAGATCTGCCTGCCTCTGCCTCGAAAGTGCTGAGATTAAAGCCATTCACCACCACACCTGGCTGTAAGATATTATAGTAAGTAAATAAATGATTTTGCATTATGTGAGGACTAGAAACTTAATTTTGAATTAAACCAATTTGTGTATTTGTAAATATGTAATTTTTCTATAAAATTATTGTAGAAAGAGTTTTCCAAGGTTTACAATAATTATCTTGAGATTGGGCGTGGATTTTCTAAAGTCAGAATTTTTTTCTTAATTTTTTAAAAATTACATTTATCTATTTGTATGTATGTGCCACAGAACCCTTGCGGTGGTCAGAGGACGGCGGTGCATGTTAGTACTCTCCTCTGTGCAGTGGGCCCTGGATCAGTCTTATCTGGCCAGGCTCTGTAACAAGTACCTCTCCCTGTCTCTAGCCTAGCTCTTTCTTTAGTTTCACACAATTCCTTGAGCTTTCTAGATGAAGGCTCTAATTATTTAGAGTCTGTCTCAGGGTGATATGTGAAAACAAATGATGATCATCACTTGATAAGTTTTATCATATTTCATGTATGAAGTTAGGCATTTTGTACACACATTTGGATTAATCTTTGTAAATGTAGAAGTTTTTCATAGTGTTTTGGTATATCCATATCTGATGATTTAGATTAAGATTGGCCATCATTTTCATTGTCAGAATAGAAATGTTTATGTTTAGTCATGTAGCACTTACAGCATCCAAGCACTTTGATAACTGTGTGTAAAGAGACGCTTTATTTTAAAACTTTTAGAATTTCATCAGAAAGTATTTGAAAGTTGTGTGGTATTACAGGAATTACAGTTATTACATTTTGCTTACTTATTTGTGTTGGTATTTGTATGTGTATGAGTGCACAGGTCTAAAAGCATACACGTGGAAGTCAGACACAACTTGTGGGAGGGAGTTAGTTCTTCCATGAGACTCTGGAGCTCAGACTCGGGGTCAGGCTCGGCAGCACCTACTTTTGCCCACTGAGACAGCTGCCAGCCCTGTGGGTTTTAACTCATACCCATGTTGTGAGGTTATGTGCCGTACTATTTAGATAAGGCATTTAGGGGCCTCACTTGAACTAGGCCATTCATCCTCTTCACCTTACATTACCACATGTTTCCTTAGTAACTGCCATTCGTGTTGCAGAATCAACCACATTTTATTTTTCAGAGTGGAAAAACTTCTGGCAATGAGTCAAGTGGTGTCATTGACCTCACAATGGATGATGAAGATAGCGGAGCCACACAAGGTGCTTACATAGTAATGCTTTCAAGAAATGCTTTCCCAATGTTCCCTCTTAATAACTGGTGATATTTTCTGAAGGTAACATGGATGTATCTACATCCCTTTTAGAATGAGAGTCTCTAAAACTAGAATTAAAAAACAGCAATCAAAGCTGGGCGTGGTGGTGCACGCCTTTAATCCCAGCACTTGGGAGGCAGAGGCAGGTGGATCTCTGTGAGTTCGAGGCCAGCCTGGTCTACAAAGTGAGTCCAGGACAGCCAGGGCTATTACACAGAGAGACCCTGTCTCGAGGAAAAAAAAAAAAAAAGCAATCAAATCCTGAGTGAATATGAACACGTTGTAGGGGAAAACAGCAGTTAGAATGCTTCACTTAAAGAGTGTGTCTGCTACCCAATTCCTCTTTGTCTGTCTCAAACAAAATGATGAATTTGTTTTCACATATCACCCTGAGACAGACAAAATGAAGCCTCATCCTGTACTAGAGTTGAAGAAACGTTGTAGACTTACAAAGCATCACTATCAATAAGAGACCCAGGAATCAAGTCTAGTTCTTTGATTGCTTGTTCTTGGTTTCTCTCCCTCCCTTTCTGTCTCTCTTCCCTTTCCCTTCTCCTGTCCCCTCCCTCCCTTTTCCTTTGATTCCTTCTAGTGTGGATACTTTGAAGTCTGTGCCCATTTAATTTTGATTATTTGAATTGCTTTCCTTTAGTGCTATATGAATAAAACCCAAAATTTAATAATCATTCTCAAGAGTCCCTACTTTTCTTAGTTGCAGTGTTCAGAAACTAAATTGGATGAATACTAAGCCATATTCTGCAGTGTTTCATGAATATAGGTTTCTTGACTAAATCTAATTGGAAAAGTCCTGGATTAAAATTCAGTGTTTTTTTTTTTTTTAATTTACACTAATCTAGCCTTCACATATTAACTTATGGTGTAACTCCCCAGTCATGATTCAGAGTATGGTATTTCTCAGATTTCTTTGACTATCAAAGTGTCTGTGTTCACAGACATGTAGAACCATAATGATAATGTGTTCATTTGGAAAGATCAAATACTAATTGTATTTATCTTGAAGTCAGTAAACTTAAAAAAAGGCAAAGATTTAACAAAGTCATGTTTTAGGGTGTAAGACAGCTGATTTGGTAGAAATAAAATTAAATACATGTAGTTAATTCTGTGCAGTATATAGAACTGTATAAAGTAAGATACACTTGAGACATTGATCTTGTCCTTCATAAAGGCTGACCTCGTGATGGTTTGATAATGTACTGGTGTCATGGTGATTTTAAGAGTTTCAGGTTGTCTTTTTACTTGGGTTTTCTTTCTTTGCTTTCATAGATTGGTTTGACTATCAGGAATTCTTAGAGAACAAATATAAATACTGAAACAGGATGCTGGGAGGGCAGAGCGTTCCAGGCCTTCTACCTGGGAGCATGCTAGCTTCTTGGGGTTGCTTTCATTGCCTCATTTTTGGGTCATCGTAATTCTCCCATGCAGAAGTACATTGTTCTCCTTTTGTGACATACTGAATGAACCAGAACTATCAATCATATTTTAATGAGAAATTGCATAGGACACAAATGGTTGAGGGTCATCTTCTATAACAAAGTAGTTGGCTTATATTCTTCATAGTGTCCCATCTCAGTGTGTTTCTAATGGTATATTTTTCTGAGGTATAGGCATTTACTTAGTAGGATATCAGGGACCTCTCTTGATACTTTAAGCCTTTGTACTTTAAAAAACAAATAGTGATGATGAGCGTTCACTCATATAAAAATTTAAACAGCTCTGAGCAATTGAAATTTAAAGTCAGGGAAAACCATTACTTTACAGTGTTTGTCTAGAAGAATGTCTTTGCTAAAGATGTATACATACATGTATGGATTTTTTGCAATGAAGTTATTCTAATCAGTATTATATATTGAATTCAGAAGGTAAGACTTTATTCCTCTAGAAGTGTGAACTGGAATCTGTCAAGATGTAGCAGTGATTATTTAAATAGCTTCTGACTGGGTTTTCAAATCAGCAAAAATATACATAATGAGAACAAAAAGGAGTTGTTTCTGAAGAGGGAAATGTGATGGCAAGCAAATGAGTTTGCCAGTAAGTCAGGCCTGTATTGCCTTGTTGTTTTCTATTGTCATTTATGTATCTTACATTTAATTAACAGACCCTAAAAAACTAAATCATCCTCCGCCGACTATGAGCACTTCTCAGCCCATGTCTCGACCGTTGCAGCCCATTCAACCAGCACCACCCCTTCAGCTGTCTGGGGTGCCGACAAGTGGGCCATCTCAGGCAACTATTCACTTACTGCCTACAGGTAAATTTGCCAAGTCACCAACCAGAACTTTAGTAACCAGTTTATCGAACACTGGTTATGGAAGCAGTGGGAAGAGTCAACAGAATATTAAGAATATTTATTACTGTCATGAGAATGTTTGTGGTTTTAAATGGTGTAATGTGACCTACCTTTGCTCATTGCCCTAAGTAGAGAATAATTGTGAATGAGACTTTATCTGTGTCATTGTCGGTAGCAACTCTGGAGAGCAGAAATCGTTTAGTTCTCTGGAACTGGTTGTAATGATTTTGTTCTAAATATAATCAAGAAATTCCAGTGACTGGTCAAATATATATATATATATATATTTAATTTGGAGATTGAAGCTAGGGCCTTAAGTATGTAGTACTTAAGTGGTAGATAAGGGATCTACCACTGAGGCAGGGTCTGAGGCTCAAGCTTTTAATAACCCTACCATAATATCAGGAAGTCCATGATAATATTTTATCTGCTACATTTCAAGAGACTGCACAATTGGGCATTTTCATTATGTAGCCTGGATCACCTACACTGTTTCGAAGTCAACAAGATAGCATGGCCAAGTCACCTCAGATCTGTCTGCAGAGCACTTATGTAAGCAATACATGGCCCTAAATGGTACTTCAACGATGAAAGTTAGGCCACAATAATTTGTGGGCAAATGGGATATTTCCTACTGCTTCAGCAAGTTATTTGTTATTTTTCACATTGTTGTTGGTGTGGTAAGTTCATCGTTTGCCTTTCAGAATCTTGATGTTTTTTCATATCCTGTCACTAAGAAGCTATTGTCGATCCTGTTGGCATTTCTAGCCAAAAACATGTGCTATGTGACTATTTCCATAGTTTTATGTTGGTCTTTATATTTAAATGCCATTTTTCTATCTCAGTAGCTACTATTGCATTTAACCTTTAGCAGTTCTGTGTCTCTTTACCTTGATCCAGAGTTACAGTGACAGCCTAGTTTATAGTTTAGAAAGAAGGATCATTAATTATGCAAAGAGACATATTGGCAGTTGTTATCAGAAGAATTGCCATCAGATCTTGCATTCTTTCTTCCCGTTCTGAAGACTCACAGAGAACCCAAGGTCTTTAGTAGCCATTGGGGTGCGCGTGTGTATGTGTGCATGCATGCATGTGTGTGCATGTGTGCGTGCATGTGTGCGTGTGTGGGCATGCATGTGTGGAGGTCAGAGGCATCAGTTCTCTCCTTTCTTTGTGGAGTCTGGGGATCAAATTCAGGTTGTTAGGTTTGTGCAATCCTTTTTGCCCCCCTGAGCCATCCTGCTCACTTCTGTGTCATTTGATTTTTAAAAACAAATATTTTAGGACTTACTTTAATACTCTGCAAAAGCTAAAGTTGTTACTTCTCGATGTGGTATGTGAGAAGCACGTTAAAGCATGTCAGTCATCCACAAAAGCACTCCATTCAGTCTTTGTTCTTCACCATTATGTTTATTTAGTGAAAGAAAAAAGACTGAATGCTTGCAACCACAAAATAATAAATGAATGAATAAATAGATAGGTAATCAATCATCGAAAATATTGTGCAACTGCAGCTGTTTTTTCCCCAGAGTGTTTTATACAGTTGGCTGGATAAATTAAGGAACATAGATTACACAAGGTTATGTAACAGTTTAACAAACCTTATATAATCTTCAATTTTTCTCAATTCATTTTAGATTTTTTTTCATAAGAGAATTAGTATGCAAGGTATAAAGTTGAATGTCAAATATTTGGACATACTAAATTCTCCAGAATGTAGCTCTGAAGAACCTCCATGGAAGTTGTGTCTTAAATGTAGGGAAGTCTTGGCATATAACAACTCATTCCAACATAAGAAACCCTGAGAATTTGTTAGGAAGAGATGGCCTCTTTTGCTAATGAGTCTGACCTATCACATTAGTGAACTAAAGGACCTTTGAGAACATGAGCAAAAGCAAGCAGTTGCTAACAGGATAGAAACATTACCGCTGCATCTTTGCTGATCTAGACTGTGTCTGTGTTTCAGAAACCTAAGGGTTTTTACCATTCTATCTTATTTCTTTTATGGTTTCTCTTAGGAGGTTACAGCTGTGAGGTTATGCTTGTGCCAGTTTAGCCAAGAATGTAGAAAACATGAAACATTCCCATCATCCATGTCAGTCGCCCTGCGGGCTGTTGACAGATGACTCCAGAGACAGACTGAAATGGTTTGTCGCTGCAGTGACCTCAGGACTGTAGGGATGAGTGCCCCAGTGACTTTAGCTGTTGCTCAAGTTCAAGGGGAAAATCAAAGTTATTGATAACCAAGAAGCGTACTTGTTAAGTTTTACCGTAGTGCCACTTTCATTTTTGTATGAGCGTGGTGGATGTGAATTCAGGGTCAGTCAATCATCAGTCTTAATGCTTAAACTTCACCTGGATGCTCACAGCCCCATGACTTTGATAAAGAAAGGGAATAGCAAACTGACTTTGCTACAGTTGGGCAGTTAGTTTCTTGACACATGATTGTTATGTTTTTTTAATGTTGCTTTATTTTTTTGTTGTGAGCCTAACCTTTGACAGCTGAACCATCTCTGCAGCTCCTTTACTTTATTTGTAAGCTTGGGTCTCATTCTAGCCCTGAATATTCCTAAGCTCATTTGTAGCCAAAGTGGCTTCAAAATCACTATTGGGATTCCAAGTGAGCCACTCCTTTTCAGTAGGAAAGGTGTTTCTAATAGGAAAGGTGCATTTCAGAAGCTAGAATCTGATTAGAATTCTACATTTCCAGCTACAGACAGAACACAGCACTCACATTAGCTTAGACAGGACCTAGCTCCCAAGTATAAAGTAGCACAAAGGAGCACAGATCTAACTTCACGAATCTGTTTCCAGAGGCAGGGTAAGAAGTGCTGTGCAAACAAACATAAGACTACGACTTCTGTGGATCAGTAAGATGACTAATCGGGGCAAGCCACTTGCTGCCAAGCCGGACAGCCTGAGTTTAATCCTTAGCTCCCACATAGTGGAAGGAGAGAACCAACTCCCCCAGATTGTCTGATCATCACACATGCATAAACAAAAAAATTTAAATAAAATATAAAAAACAAATCAAACTTTTGTGTGTTGGGATTATAAAATGTAGTTTCCAATAAGGGTTTGATTTGGTGCCTTTGAAAAATCATTCATGTGGAAGGGGGAAGAGAGTAATTTCGTATTGCACGCACACACACACACACACACACACACACACACACCAAAATCTTTTCCCAACTTCATTACAAATGATTTTAACAGCTGTTAGAACGCTGTAAGCAATGCCTGTGTTATTAGAGCAGGAATAGGATCTAAGTAAAGCTGTATGTCTAATAAACACTGGGCCAAGGGTTTGCATAAAATGCCACCTACTTATAAGTTTCTAAAATATTACGTACTCCATATCTGCAGCCACCAAGGAAGTTTTCAGAAACGTGTGTGACTGGTTCGCAGCGCCTGGTGCGTGGGGGTCTATGTGGAAAGACCAAAACCCCCAGAGATGATAGTTGGCTCGAGTCTGGAAGAGCAGCTGCTCAGTAGTCCAGGGGGTGAGAGCAGGGCTGGAGTGGCTCAGTACGGGAGGGACGACATGACCTCGGCAGCCAGCTGCTGTACAGTGAAGGCCATTGTGTACTTGCACAGTAGAAACCAAACTATGCCTTGGGAACTAAAGTCCCTCATACACATCACACAGTGTGGAGTTGTGTCCCCCACCCCCCAAGGGTCATAAACTCCTTTACAATTGTCTTGAATAAGGCCTGTTCTTTGAGCTATGCTAATATGTTTCTCTTTAGTCTGCTAGTTGATCTGAGTTGATGAGTCTGGCTGGGTATTGGATTATACCCATCCATTGAAGATGGCTTCAACTGGAACTTGTTTCTTATTGGTAGGCAATGGCCTGGTCTGTCTCTGTCCCCTGTCATAGTTAGCTCGGCTAGACAGACACACCTGAAGTGGGGAAAATGCATGTGACTTGGGGAACTGCAGGAAGGGCTTGGGGTTTGTGATCTGCACGTGGTTCTGTCAGCCTTTTTTTCCTTTTGGTTAGATTTTTGTGTAATGGTAGTTACTATTTCATGCTGTTTTCTTAACATAGAATTGACTACATTCTTGCTATCTTTTGTTTGCTTCCATTAGCTCCAACCACCGTGAATGTAACACATCGTCCAGTAACTCAGGTGACCACAAGACTCCCTGTTCCAAGAGCCCCTGCAAACCAGCAAGTGGTTTATACAACTCTCCCAGCACCATCCACTCAGGCTCCCCTTCGAGGCACGGTTATGCAGGCTCCTGCTGTTCGCCAGGTCAATCCTCAAACTAGTAAGAGACTCTTTTCTTATATATGACGTGTATGTACTGCTTTATACTGAGCTTGGATTGTCATACTAAAGGACAAATGGAACAGCACACTTGCATGGTATAGTTAATAGCAATGTAGTGCTTTGGAAATTGCTGATACCAAAGATTTTAAGTGATTGCATAGGAAAAATTATAAGGACATGAGGTAGTTAGTTTGACTTAACCATTCTACAATGTGAACATTTCTCAAAACATCACAAACATATATAGTTTTATCCATTAAAATGAATTTGAAAAACATTATTTTGCTGGGCATGGTGGTACATGCTTTAATTCCAGCACTCGGGAGGCAGAAACAGGTGGATCTCTGAGTAACAGCCCTGACTAACCTGGATATGTTTTGTAGGGCAGGCTGGCGCCTTGAACTCAGAGATCCACCTGTTTCTGCCTCCCGAGTGCTAGAATTAAAGGTGTGTACCACTACATCTAGCCCTTCTTATTATTTAAATAATAAGTGGACATATACACTGCAGGATTTATAGTCTTTATATTGTCTTCAATTTAACTTTGTTAATGGCCTATATTATAGTACTCCATTTGATATTTATTTGTGTTTTGAGACAGAGTCTCACTATATATCCCTGCTGTGTAGACCAGGCTGACCTCAAACTCACAGAGATCTGTCTTCCACTACCTGGTCTACAAAGTGAGTCCAGAACAGCGAGGGCTACTACACAGAGAAACTCTGTCTAAAAAAAAAAAAAAACACACCTCCTCCCCACCAAAAAACAAAACAAAACCAACACCACCAACAAAACCCAGCAAAAAAAAAAAAAAAAAAAAAAGCATACATAAAACTTAAAAGAAAATAATAAAAGTGAAGGACACCTGACCTTTGCACATGAGGGAATGGAACTCTATCACTCTTCTGTCTTTCATTATTACTTCCTGTCTTCCTCTACTGTCCTCACCTTTTCTTTCATCAGTTCTGTTGTTCTTTGTTTATTGCCATCAGTGCAGGTGTCACTTACAAATTATATGTTTATCTCACATGCATATAAACATAAAAGTCCAAAGCTAGTATATATTTGTGTGTGTGTGTACTTATATTTATAAAATAACAAGCACAAATCTGTTTTTAAAACTATAATAGCTGCATATTAAATGTTAGCTTCTAGAGAAATTAAACTAAATTGAGTCTTGGGATCATAGTCCAGCTCACTTTCTCAAGTTTGTCAGAATGTTGTCTAGGCAGTTGCTTGATTGGACCAGACTGAGTTCTGGAATCAGGGTACGTGGCAAGGCTATCGTGCATCACGTACTGACTACGTGACAAGCATGATGCGGAGGGTGGATGACTCTAAATTCTCTACTTGTGTTGACCTTGGGTAATGTAACAGTTTTCCTTGGGGTGAAATAAGTGTCCTCAGCTTGTTAGCGTATACTACAGAGACAAAGTGGAGAACCTCCCACTAACATAGGGATTTTTTGTCCATGTGTCTGTCTGCAAAGGCCAGAAGAAGGTGTCAGTTCACTTGGAGCAGGAGTTACAGGCAGTTGTGAACTAACTGCCTGATGTAGGTGCACGGAATCAAACTCAAGCTCCTTTGCAAGAGCAATATGTGCTCTTTACTGCTAAGCCTTTTCTTTAGCACCAAAAGTGGCTGTCTTTGAATGTTTGAATCACTGGCCCAGTCTGACTGTTGCCCATGTTGCTGCACGCATCCTGCAGTGTCACTTGAGAAGTTTGTGAAAGTGCTAGAATGAATGACTTCTTTATCCTCATGCTTTTTACTAACAATGTTTACAGTGCCCCAACAAATTTATAATAGAATTTTGATATTTTCCTCAATTTTCTTTTGCAGGTGTTACAGTTCGAGTGCCTCAGACAACCACTTACGTTGTAAACAATGGACTGACTCTGGGATCAGCAGGGCCTCAGCTCACGGTGCATCACCGGCCACCACAAGTGCACAATGTAAATGTCAATGCTTGGCTTCCAGATGTCCTCAGATACTAAGCTGTCATAGCATTGCAGTCACCATCCTTCGTTCCTTTGTTCGTTCATTTGTTTCTTCCTTCCTTCCTTCCTTCCTTCCTTCCTTCCTTCCTTCCTTCCTTCCTTCCTT
>CAJQZJ010031925.1:2041454-2064109 GCA_907164525.1 Lophiomys imhausi
CTTCCTTCCTTCCTTCCTTCCTTCCTTCCTTCCTTCCTTCCTTCCTTTTTCTCTTCTGTTCTCTTTTCTTTTTTTTTGAGACAGGGTTTCTCTGTATAACCTTGGCTGTCCTAGCACTAATCTGTAGACCAGGCTGGCCTTGAACTCAGAGATCTGCCTGCTTCTGCCTCCTGAGTGCTGGGATTGAAGGTGTGCACCACCACGCCAGGCTACCATTTTCTTTTTTAAAGTAATATTATCAAGAGAGAAACTAGCTCTCCTCCCTTGTATAGAGGGTTATTTTAGAAAACTTGATCTTATCATTGTGAAAAAGTGTATAGGGCCGCTGCTTACTGAGACAGACAGGGCACTGGCTGGGGCTTGTGAGATGGCACACAGCCCCTCTGACTCAGTGGTGAAGTAAAGGACTTCCTGTTTCCTCATATTGTGACTTCATACTTCTTACACTGAATGATTTCTAAGTGCTGTATTGTTATTAGTTTAGCTTAAATGATGCACTGCTATTTGGAATACATGTGTTACGAAAGGACAGAAAATAAAATATTTCCCTCAAAATTCAGCTTCAAACAAAGTCACTTTGCCCTGTGACAAGATTACAACCAGATTTAGGCGTACTGTAAAGCATACATGAGTATATATAGAATATCTGTGAAGAGAAATGCTGGATTTCGGAGAGAGAAGGCAGAAGGTCAAGGCTGAAACACATTACCTAGCAAAACATCCTTTTATAGCACCCACAGTGTTGGGGTGTTCACTGTGTCTCCACATGGAGATGTGCTTGTTTTCACAGAGAATTGTAAGGCTGTTGCATGTATGACAGCCACTATGCAGAGGTCAAATGAAAACAGCAGCCTGTGTGCGCTCCCCAAGAGCCCACACTCCTTAGTGCTTATGCATGTGTGTATGTGTGCAAGACCCATACTCCCACCCTAGAACCTCAGTTTGAATAGCTCTAGTTTTTCTTAATTTTAGTGGGAAAGTAGTACCATTAACTGAGCATCTGCATCCCAGCCACTCTTAGGAACTTACCGTATTGTTTGCTTTAGCCCTCATAGTCCGATGGGCAGTAATAGCAGTACTCTCATTTTGGGGAAGGCAACAAATACATGGTGATTGTATTTCATGAAGGGGTTCACTGGTTGCAGTTGCTCAGTGTCCTCACCAGGCCTGGTCTGCCTCTGAAGCTCCCCAGGCTTCCATTCTCCCTGTTTTGAGTGCACAGCAAATTTGCCATTGTTGTCGTTCCTACCACTTTGTTTTCTTAGGGAATTACAGTATAGCAATAAACTAGAGTAGCCCACCTGGTTCATAATCCACCAGAGCTTTTGAAAGTCTTTATGTGGTAACTGTAGAAGTCCTGGTAGCTAAAAGCATTTTGCTAGAAGCATGGACTTGTAACTCTATTCCAGTACAATTAAAAGCGGTTTAAAGGTATATTTGCAAGCCCACGACAGAAAGATTACTGTCATTGTTTCTATACACCTATCACCATTTTCAACAGTTTTCAGCACGTGACAGTTTGATTTTGTCTTAACCCTGGATTCCAATAGTGCATGCTACATTAGTTTGTTTCCTTTGAGGCAGGTCTCCATTTGTAGCTCAGACTAGCTGCAAACTCATGGTCCTCTTGCTTGAGTTTCTCAAAAGTTGGTGTATCAGGATTGCTGTACCTTTGTAGCCACAAATACCTAGTGATAATCTCTTCCCTAAAACTTCAGCAGAAACTCCAGCTGCACTGACTAAACCCAAACCAAACTCTTGACTAGTGTTAACTAGTTTCAAGGTGTGAGTGGATTCAACAAGTACAAGCAACTTAACTATTAAAAGGAATACAGCAGACCACATAAACTCTGGGCAAACCTGTTAAACTCCTATTCTTTACTATGCCCATGGCTTCAGGCAGCTTCTCTTAGCTCTTGCTAGCTCTATGGTTTTAATGAACTTGAGTTGGCTAAGTCACTTGAAGAAGAGATGATAGAGGAAGTGTAGCTGTGCTTGCTGCTCCAGCAGGCCTGATTCAGTTCTCAGTATGTGACTCCCTTAAACGTGAGCTTCTCTAAATATGATTGTGTCTGTTAGCTGGTGAGTATATCTCTCTGCAAATATATGTATAATTTATTTTCTACTATTAATAATTGCCTTTCAGCAAATCACCTGCATTCCTTGAGATCATCAGTACTTGATTCAAGATCTTTCCAGCTTCAGCCCTGCAATCTTAACATCCACAGCCCCCTCTTTGTTCTTTGAGTATCGCCTCTTGTAGTAGGATTTGTAGTTTTGTGTGCTCTTTCATGCTGTTAATTAGCAGGCTTCCCTCTTGATATTGGACCCCAGCTCAATAGTTACCCCGCAGGGGTATCACACTTAACCTGTAACTTGGCACTTTTTCTTGCAAATTTTAGAACACTTTGACTATATTAAAACATTGGAATTTAATAGCATATTAATACTTAATATGCTATTAAGTGTTAAATATTAAATATTATTGGACTTCAAATAATTCAGTAGCTTATTCAAACTGCCCATATAATGAAGTACTGTTTTGCTTTGCTTTGTTTGGGTTCTAGACACATCAGGTTAGCACTCAACTGTATCCTCATGCTGAAATATGTATTTAGACATAGGTTTTGTTACAAGAATTTTAGGTAAAGAATGACATGTGGACTCCAAAGACAGCGAGTAGCGTGTCCTAATTAGATTCACTGTGTCTGTTTTCTGACTCTTCCTGTTTTGAAAGACTGTTAATCACCATCATGGTAAAACAGTTGCGGTGGCCATGTTTGCCATAGCAGGTGTGCTGTGCAGGGTTAGGTCAGCAGGTTTCCCGGAGTGAGTGCCATGCTTTCTACTCACTTCTGATCCCCTGAGCCATAGCCTCCTTTTGCAGAGCTGTTTTTTTTTTTTTTAGTTTCATGTGCCCTATGTCAAAGGAAGAGTTAGCACTCATTCTTATCTGTTAATCTCCTGCTTCCTCTGCCCACCATCGCTCACACTTTACCTGTTGTTGGCTAGAGGCCATTTTGCCTTCTCTGCTACTCATTGTATCCCCCTTTTCATCCAGACTGGCCAAGAATATATGTTCAGCATTATTTATATGTGTGCTGCCGATGACAAAGTAGGGTTAGAGTGAGTGTGGTTGTATATACCTATTTATATGCTACATACAACTTGTTTTTGTTTTCATTTTTTCGAGACAGGGTTTCTCTGTGTAACAGCTCTGGCTGTCCTGGACTCAATTTGTAGACCTGAATGGCTCGAACTCATAGTGATCCACTTGCCTTTTCCTCCCAAGTGCTGGGATTAAAGGTGTGTGCCACCACACCTGGCTGCTACATATATATAACTTTTAAATGCTTTCCTAAAATGATAATCTATAGCAGAGTAGATTAAATTGTAAATTATTTGTTAGACATACATGGTTCCCACTTGTATCAACATCTCTTCAGTGGTATCCATTAGGAATGAATTTTTGATTCCCAAGAAGAACTTAGTATTTTTGATCTAGGAAATATAGTTGAATAAGTTCAGCATCAATGTTTGGGGTAAGAGTGGTTGTGGATCACTGAATAGAACTTGCCAAAATTGGTTGTGATATTGTTGTGTTTTGGGGGTTCTTAATATAAACTGATTTCTCTCTAGGGTCACTAAGGTACCTTCTGAAATTGTTCTGCAATCACTAAAAAGCACCACCTCTCTTCTTTTGTCAGGAGCCCCCACGCCCTATGCATCCAGCACCCTTACCAGAAGCCCCACAGCCACAGCGTCTGCCCCCAGAAGCTGCCAGCACTTCTCTGCCTCAGAAACCACACTTGAAGTTAGCACGAGTTCAGAGTCAGAATGGCATTGTTCTGTCGTGGAGCGTCCTGGAAGTGGACCGAAGCTGTGCTGCTGTGGACAGCTACCATCTCTATGCTTACCACGAGGAGCCCAGTGCTACCGTGCCGTCACAGTGGAAGAAGATCGGGGAAGTCAAAGCTCTTCCCTTGCCAATGGCTTGTACTCTCACTCAGTTTGTGTCTGGCAGCAAGTACTACTTTGCAGTTCGTGCCAAGGACATTTATGGCCGTTTTGGGCCTTTTTGTGACCCTCAGTCCACGGACGTGATCTCTTCCTCCCAGAACAGTTAGACCTTGGAGTCTTTAGCTTCCACTTTTGAAAGTTCCACATTTTGGGCTTGTTTTTAATCTTGTGCATGAAATAACGTAAAATCCACTTTGTGCAAGATTTCTTGGACAGATGAGTGTATACACTACGTTTGTTTATGACCAGAAGTATAATAAATTCAACCCATAAAGCAAGTCTTTTCCTGAACAATTCAAGCTTCAGGATTTTGAAATGTAAGATTTTGGGAGGCTGAGGAATACGTATGGGTGTTTATGTGTTTTCTTCCTTTCTTTCGTTTTAATTTTTAAATTTCTAGTTGTGTGTTTTTCACAGTGATATCTCCCATTTTTACTCTCAGATTTACCTCTCTTCCACTAGGAAGTAAATAGGTAAAAGAATCTGAGGTATACAGCTGGCGTGATTCTGCCTTTAGGGAAATCTAGAAGATCAAAGAATCTAAACAAAACCCAAAGAAATGGAAAAAAAATATTTAGCATAAAATAGAGGAATTTGAACAGAGGAAATATTCTCTCCATATTTTCTTTGATTTTTTTCTGAGTTACTGACTAGTTAAAAATGTCCTATCCTCACCCCAAGTTTCTAATCTGGCTTCTGCATTTATATTTGTGCCTTACAGACCATAGAAATACACTGACCCTATGTCCATTGGTGTATATTCCTCTTTCAGCTTTCATTTGTTCTTCATTGCCACCAGAAATACCTTTAAGCAGTTTTAGAACCAGGTTGTGCAAGTGTGTGTATGTTCCTCATCTGTGACATCACTACATTCAACTCCAAAACTTACTGTTTTGTTTTAAGAACATATGTTTATTTTTTCCCATTATTTAACTCTGCATAAAACAGGGTCATTTTGTTTAAGAACATTTTTCATTAGCTGTGTCTTAATATCCATGTTGCATTGTTAGAGAATCTAAAGGAGATTCTGGCTCATCTTGTCACTCATGGTAGAGTGTCCTTTCAAAGTCAGTCAATGTTAAAATTCTTTAAAAACCAGGGGAAAGCTCAATTTCTTCTTTATTCTCATGAGGTCCTTCCTGTTTTAGTCTTAACTTTGTTTTGGTGGTGCCAAGTAGTCTGTTTCTTCAACTTTGGACAGAGCTGAACAGTGTCCTTTTGGGCCATTTCACATTACAGTTAGATCCAATCACTTTAGTATTTCTCATTCCTTCAAATGTTAAGAGATTAACATTAAGCCTTGCCTTGTCAGGGGATGCCAGCTGCTGGGGAATCAGGCAAGCGCTTTAGAAAGTTGAGGACAAGAGGGCAGGGGTGAGTGCTTAGGCGTGAGAGTGAGGTATTTGTGGAGTTTGTGAAGTCAGTGTCAAGCTGTGTTACAGTATTTTAAGTCATATTTCCACCTTCTCAAAATGCATCAGTCATTCCCTGGCATTAAAAGCTGGCATAAAAAGAGCTCCATTCCCTTTGGGGTTTTGCCCCTGTGATAGCTTACAGCAGGTATTGGTGAGTTGTGAAGAAATTGTCTTTGCGAACTTTTCACTGGGTGATGTTCTGTCATTTTTGGTGTGAATTTTGGTTGATGAAGGAAGCCTGCAGTTGTCAAAGTGTAAATGCTCCTAACCGTCCACTCTGAGAAAAAGGAGACCACATGTCAATCAGCTTTCCACAAGTTAAGTTTAGCAAGTGATCGTGTAGCTAGGACTCCTAAGATTCATGATCATGGGAACAGGTTGCAGTGTTACTGTAATGAGAATTTGGAAAGGAAGAAAAACTTTTTAGCTGTGTATGCACGTCTCTATACCTGAGAATGTTTGTATCTTTATTTGTAGTGGGTACAGGGTTGGTATTCTGTTCAACGTCATTCTGGTCTATATAGTAGAAAAGCGTGTATTCAAAATTGTTTTTGCTGGCTGGTTTGCTCACTAGCCAATGGAAGTTTCCTTGGATGAATATTTTTATTTATATTCACTAATTATTATATATTCACTAGTTTTTTTAATTTTCATAGTATCAAATAATCAGGTGAAGAAAGCCCAGTGGAATTAATATATTTCATTGTTTTGGCTTTTACTTAGGTGTTTTTGGTGAAAGGAAAAAAACATCTCAAATAATGGCTCTAGATGTAGATTTACTACAGAAAGTAATTACTGAAAACTGTTTATTCCAGATTGGAAAGAAGGTATGGAGAGAGCCTGTAATTGTTAAGAGGAAAATACACTTGTGGATACAGTCTCCTCAGATAACCTGTCGTGAGGCTTTGGGCAGCAGCCATGTTGGGTTTCCTGGAATGTGCTAGACTTCTGTGGGGCAAATGTAAGTGCTGATGGGCATTGGCTTTCTGTCTGGCTGTCTCTGGGAGAGAATTGAGGACTTGTAGAAGTAGCTACTGTCAGCAGGGTAGTTAGTAGCAGTTTACATTCCGTGGCTCTGAGATCTTTACTTCTGGTATCTCTTCTCAAAGTATTACAAAGAAGCTCAATTGTCCCATTTTGGGAATTCAAGTTCGCTACATTTTTAGCCTGACAATACTGGTGAGTATTGCCTTACTGGGGATCCTGGAAACTCTGAGATTTCAATATGAAGTGTCAGATGTTTGTTTATATGGTAATTAATGGTAACAGCGATGCTTGTTACTCTCTACTTTGCACTTTGTCAGAAAACTCTTCACCCTGTTTTAAGTGTGAGTAAATCTCTTTAATGTATGTTCTTGCTAGTGGCATACAAAGACAGCACGTTGTAACAGTTAACTTTACAAGGTGACTGTCCCTCTGTTTCTCTGGGCTTGATTTTTTAATCTGCACAGTACTTTGTACTGTGTAATGCAGTATGTTTATGAAAGAAACAGCTTTCTTCCTTGAAAATTATTCATTGGGGTAGCACTTGCCTCACAGAGAGGGGTTGTCCCTCAATCCAATCCCAGATAAGGGATACCTTAAAAAACATGATGAGAAGCAAGCATGGAAGTCAGGTGTGTCTCTTCAGAGCTCTTCTCCAGTGTGGGACAGCTGTTCTGGTTCCTTGCTCCTTTGCTTTAAATATCCTCTGAATGACCACTGGGTGCTGCAGGGTAGACATCTCACTCCCCAGGAGTTGTCCAGTGCTGTATATGATTTAAAATACTGTGTGCAACTTCCTTTCACTTTAGATGCTGTGATCTCACACTGTAGGTACTACAAAGAAAGCCTTCCAAGTGTTCTCTTTGACTCTTCCTCAGGCCAGCCATTTCAGTATCCTCAGTATGGTAATTTTTTCCCACTTGCCTGTGGTTGGGTGGCCTGTTTAATTCTCATGGAAATACACAAGTCCTTATGCTATAGACAATAACTGTATAATCATGTGTGATTCTGCCTTGATTATTTTATGGGCAAATGACTCTTAAAAATATTTAAGGAGTACACACACAAAGATCAGAGAGATTATGAGGGGTTTGTTTAAGTAGGAGACTTACCTAACTCTTAAAACTCATTCCCCTTGAGCCAGCTAAAAGGGAGAAGATACACTGTGTTCTCATCTTCAGATAACTTTATCATGTTTGAGCTTTTGCTTTTGTGTCTTATATGTAGAGATAGCTGAGTACCTATCATTTAAATATTTACATGTCCCCCTTTTCTTTTTGTAAATATGGGAACTAAGCAATCAAACGCCTTCTGGGGGATCCCAGCTTAAGGATTTTATCAACCATTTCAAATGTAAATGTAAAAATAAACCCCTTGTCGGAAACTTGCATCCTGACTTTTGTTTCTTGCAGTTGGAAGTGTAAATAATAAGATGATTTAAGACCCTCCTAAGGTTTAATACTAACTGGGCTGTAGCAAGTTGCCCTATTTTTATTAGGTTTTGAAGGTTTTAATTTTCTTTCCTAAACGTACAATAGAGCGGTGTCTGTATAAGTGTTAACTGTAGTGGGGATTTGTCCAGCAAGCCTGAAATTTATACTTTGAAATAAATGACTGAGTTTTTAACATTCTGTGTACTCTGATTCATTCTGAGAATTCTCAGTCTGCATTTGTGTTTCTTTTAAAAAGTCCCACTTTGTTCAGCATCAACCCTTGCTCACTGTTTAGTGTTCACAGGCCTTATATAACCTATTTGACAATCCCCTGGTGCCCAAGAGAAGTTGCTCTGCAGAATTGCTGCCTGCCTAGAGAGGGTGTGTTCCACTGAGGTCCATTAGTGAGCAGAAAGGATCACAAACTGCCTCCTATTTGAGCTCCCCACAATTCCTATGGCTTTGCTGTTAGCATTGAGCAGCAGGGGAAGGAGAAAGACCATGGGAAGTACAGGTGTCTATAGGTCTGGAAGTGGCCATTGTCTTGCCTCAAGTTGGTTATACCGTGACCTGTGGTTGGTGTTTGCAAGCATGAAAGGAGGATAATAGATGCTGACAGAGGATTTCTGCTCTCTTCTTGTGTATCTGTTTCACACATAACATTTATTTTGCAGCTCTCCACCCTGCAGGAAATGCTTACTGTTAAAAACAAAAATCTATGGAAAATGGAAGAGAATTTAATACTTTGTTTATTAAGAATACAGATGAAAAAAAGAGTGCCTTTGGTATCTTATTCACAGCTTTCTTTTTCCTCCTCCATCCTTCACTTTCTGTCCTGTGCCAAAATAGGTTTCATGGTAATGAAATCAAAGTTATAGACGTCCGGCATCCCCTCATGGAGAGTTTTGTTGAACCGATTCCAGTCAAAAACTGGGAGGCCGCCTTGTACTGTGGGACCACTAATGGCATAGGCTGTATACTGAGATGCAAGAAAGAGGTCTGCCACCTGGGAAAAGAGAGGACATTTTAAAAGACCATCTGAAATTTGCCTATGTAATCTTCATTCCCCTTCTCAAGGGCATAGTATGATTTTTTTTATGTAAATGAGTATTTTGTCTTCATGTGTGTATGCACACCACATACATCCAGTGTCAATGGAGCCTGAAGAGGGCATTGGATACCCTAGAACTAGAGTTGTTAGCCAGCATGTGAGTGCTGAGAACTAAACCTGGGTCATCTGAAAGAGCAGACAATGCTCTAAACCACCGAGTTGTCTGTCCAGCCCCATGCGTATACATTCATAAATAAGGGCTCTTCTAAATGTTGCATGGATGTTGAAGGTTTATTCTCCACTATGTGAGGTAAAGTCGGTTATTTCCAGGTACAAGTTGCTTCCTGTATTTAATACACTGGGCTTTATGCCACAGAACTCTCTGCCCCTGGCCTACCTCTTTGTTGGAGTAGAAAGCAGTGTGCTTGTTACCTTGGTGTCATAGCAGCCTCCAGGAGTTGGGTTGGCTTTATTCAGGTCCTCACGACAGCAGATGGTACTGCAGGGGTCACCCTTGCTGTAGGGGTCCTCCTTGTAATCTAGGAGACACAATGATGGGGAAAGAATAGGTGTTGGCTATTCTGAGATATACTTACTCATACTGAGATTCTGGATCTCTTCACGCCTGGATCATTAAAGAGCATGATCCACAGGTTTCCCCAGGGTGCCTCCTGACACAGATACCGCTCTAGGCTTGCACTAGGGAGTGACTAACTGTAAATCCCCTGTCCCAGGCCCAGCCTGCCTGAAGAACCATGCCCCAAAAAGGGAGGGGGAGAGAGCGAGAGAGAGAGAAGGTGGATGTGCACTGCCATTTTCCAACAGATGAAATACGAATTAGACTTGGAGTGTCTTCGTTCTTGGGAGGCATGGTGACAGGAGGTCAGGTGATGCTAAGGAAAAGACCCTATATGGATTATTTATATATTTTACATGTTTCTTGTTTGTTTGGTTTGGTTTTTTGCTTTTGTTTTTGGTCAGGTAAAAAAATCTGTAAACCAAGTGTAGTTGTATACATCCACAATTCTAATGCTCAGGCTGCAGCGGAGGTAGAGACAGGAGGATCAAGAATTGAATTTTTATGTGTGTATCTCTGCTAACAAGTGTGTGTTCACATAAGCATGCTGTTGTGTGCATAATATGGTCAGAAGACAAATCATGGGAGTCAGTTCTCTCCTTCCACTGTGGGGGTCTAGGGGATTGAACTCAGGTCAGTAGGTTTGGCAACAAGTGCCTTTATCTGCTGAGCCATCCTGCCAGCCTTTCAAAAATTTCTCTGAGATTTTATAAAGAAGGCAAATGTTTTACTTGTTGAGCAATATGTGTACAGCATTAATAATATTCTGAATATTGAATTCAGATAACTTATTATAATTCTTTCTGGTACAGAGATGATAAACTTAAATAGATTCTTATTCCATGGGGAAGAAAAGGAGTTTTGCAGAATGAGTTTTGAGAAATGTGCTACATACTATTGTATCGCATGATATATTTCATGGAAGCCATGTCAGTCACTTTCCCTTGGTCGCGCCTGAAGATTTTGGCTCGTGGAGCTAAGTCGTAAGAGTAGTCCAAACCCAGCTTCTGAACCAGCATTGGGTAGCCACTCCAGTTGTAGATTTTTTCATGGAAAGGAATATTGTAGGAAGACCAGTATCCTGATTTGGAATGGAAGAGAAAGGGGTTGAACAGAGGGAAACAGGAAGAGAAGGGAAAAGGGGAACAAAAGAAGAAAGTTATTTAGTGGTAGTGTATTTAGAAACTACCATGCGTGTAATTACAAAATGAAGTATCCTAGGGAATGAAGCTGTTAATGTGAACCTGCCAGCCACAATGGTCCTTTTAACCTTCCAGAATTGGTATGCCTCTAGATTATTGGAAGAAGAAGAGCATAAGAAATCTTTGGAGCCGGGCAGTGGTGGCGCACGCCTTTAATCCCAGCACTTGGGAGGCAGAGGCAGGCGGATCTTTGCGAGTTCGAGGCCAGCCTGGTCTACAAAGTGAGTCCAGGACAGCCAGGGCTATACAGAGAAACCCTGTCTCGAAAAACCAAAAAAAAAAAAAAAAAAAAAAAAAAGAAATCTTTGGTTTCAGGCAGGAGAGATGGCTCAGCAGTTAAGAGCACTGGCTGCTCTTCCAAAGGATCCGAGTTCAAATCCCAGCAACCACATGGCAGTTCACAGCTATCTAATTGACAGGTGTGGTGGCACATGCCTGTAATCCCAGCCCTGGGGAGGCAGCAGAGGCAGGTAGACCTCTGTGAGTTCAAGGCCAGCCTTCTACAAAGTGAGTCCAGAACAGCCAAGGATACACAGGGAAACCCTGTCTCAAAAAACCAAAAAAAAAAAAAAAAAAAGAAATCTTTGGTTTCACCCCAACTTGTTAGGTAATCTAGAACCCAGAGAATAACATTATTCTCTATAAACCAAAAAAAGTGGCCAATGCTGCAGTGTTCTGGGATGCCATGTGAAGTCCATCTGCTGAGTATGATGGTCCATCTCAGGGAGCCACAGGTGCTAAATACACTGATGGAGGACATAGCAGTGACATCAGAAAACCCATGTTCTAGCTGGCTTCGTGGATGAATAATTAGGTTTTAGGCATGTAACTTCATTTCCCCCTTGTGAGTAGAAGGGTTCAGCAGGTTTTTTAACTCCTAGGATTGAAAGCATTTCACAGGACCCATTGTCATCCAAAACGCCTCACCTCAAGTCACTAAGCACTTGACATGTGACACAATTCTAGGAACATCTTAGATTACACCAGCCTAGGTTATTGCCTCTGGGACCATTAGTTAAAATAAGGGTGTCTGTAGCCACTATGGAAATCAGTATGGAAGTTTCTCAAAAGAAAAACCCTGTGATTTACTCCAGTTATACAGCTCCTGAGAATTCACCCAAGGAAATCTTAAAACACCATGGTGACACCTACACATCCATGTTTACTAAAGTACTGTTTATAGTAGCTAACCAACAGAACCAGCCCACTGTCCAGCAACAAATAAGAAAAAGTGACATTTATACTTGGTAGAGTCTATTCAACCACAAAGAATAAAGTATCATCTGCAGGAAAGAGGGTGTATCTGGAAATGGTCATATGAAGGGAAATGAGCCAGACTCAGAAAGATAATGTTTCCTCCCTGTGTGCTTTATTGATATGATTCGAAAGTAGAACTGAGACTGTTGGCAAAGGAAGGGGCCTAGTAGGAAAGGGGTGGAAGGAGGGAGCAAGGGAAGAGTATGGTGGGTGCATGAGGTCAAAATGCATGATGCACTTGAATGAAAATGTCTTGATGAAGCCCATCAGTATGGACAGTGAATTTACTCCAGTTTTTAAAATTAGGAGTTTCTCTACTTCAGGAAATAATTTCCTACCTCTGTGTTCTCTTGGCCCTTGTATGTCTTTGTCCTTTTTTACTAATGTGTGGGAAATCTCCTAGTCCAGGAAGAAAGTATAAAGACAAAGGCGATCTTCAACCTTGCTGGGATGCAGAAAATGAAATAACCAGGTAAAAAGCAGACTGGTGCTGGAACACACCTCGGTTACCCAGACTCAGAGGCAACACTGCCTGCACTCAAAGCCTCACTCCAACATTGTTAGGTATGTGACCTTGCACAAATTATTTCACCTCTCTGTGCCTTAATGTCTTCATCTTCATAATGGAAGCAATACATTTTTGTTTTTGGCATCTGTGGTGGTCTGAAGGAGAAACGTTCCCTGTAGGCTCGGATATCTGAACAGTTGGTTTCCTGCTGGTGGTGATGTTTGGGATTATAGGACCTTTAAGAGGTGCAGCCTTGTTAGAGGAGGTCCATCGGTGGGCGTGGGCTTTGAGGGTTTTCTATTCTGGCCCCACTTCCTGTTTGGTCTGTCTGTTTCCTGCCTGAGACTGAAGGTGTAATCTCTGAGCCTCCTGTTCCTGCAGCCTGCTGCCATGCTTCCCCACCGTTGTGGACTCTCCCTCTGGAACCACAAGCCCAAATAAACTCTTGTATAAGTTGCTTTTCATTACGGTGTTTATCTCAGTGACAAAAAGTAACTAATCCAGTATCATACAAATAATGCACTCCTTTTAGAGCTCACTATAGACAGCACATTTGTTCACAGAGCTGCAGTGCCTATAGTGCTGCCAGTCTTTCTTAGCAGTAAATTAATTGTTGATAATTAATCCTATAAGTACAGCTCACTCACAAACAGTATCTGTTTTTATACTTCACAGTTTCATAAAGCCTCATAATTTACAAAAGTATTTGCAACAGAAGCTTACTTATACTCAGATCAAGGTGATGATGTTTAAGCGTTATTGTCCCCTCTTATAAGGAAGATATCACTTAGTAAGATCAGGTACCTGCCTTGGCTCTCAAGAGCACCATTGCCTCCATGACAGAGCTTCTTTTAGATATTCTGTGCATCAGATATTTACATTATGGTTCATAACAGTAGCAAAACTACAGTTATGAAGTAGCAATGAAAGAATGTTATGGTTGGGGTTACCACAACATGAGGAACTCTATTAAACGCTTAGAGGTCTTTCTTGTTTTATTTTGTTTTTTAATTTAAAGAACGACTGTACAGTGTCTGTATTTGAGACTATTTCCTGTTTCTTCCTGAGCCTTTTATTCTCACAGTAAAATGATTAACATGATACTTATCTGGAACTTCCCCATGAAGATCAAACAACAGAACCTAAGGAAAAGGCCCAGAAGAGTGTTTCAGTGGTTCTCAGCCAGTGGGTCAGGACTCCTTTGAGGGTTTGCATATTAGATATTTCATTACGATTCATAACAGTACCAAAATCACAATTGTGAAGTGGCACTGAAATAATTTTATGGTGGGGAGGAGTCACCACAACATGAGGAGGGACTGTATTAAAGGGTCTCAGCATTAGGAAGGTTGAGAACCACTGCTCTAAGGGGACCTAGAGACATTTTCCTCTGTAGTGTCACAACTGGTAAGTTACCCAAGCTATTGTCATTCACCTTAATTAAACATGTGGATCTCCCCCATGCCCAGAAAAAATAAGCCATGAAAGCAGAAGAGGTTGGGAAGAGTAAAGGGATTAGTGTTGGGGGTGGTATAGAAAGGGTGAGGGAGAAGATGATAAAAACATGCCCTTGTGTAAGAATGGCATAATAAAATCTATTATTATACACAATATATACCAGTGGAATATCTTTTTACAGGAGGGAATGTAGGAAAGTGGCAGGTATCTTTAAAATTTTGACTTGGGGACCTGTTAAACAGGACCTGTCCTGATTTATGTCCCAGACTTGTCCTTTATCTTGATTTTGTCTCTACTTATCTCAGTGGGTCTGTTCCATAGAATACTGTTTCCTTCTTTCCTTCCTGTGTTTGTTCTGTTCTCCCTTGTAAAAAAAAAAAAAAAAAACAAAACTCATTTTCTAAAGAACAAGGACTAAACTGCCTAGCAGGGTTCCTCATCACTCCCTTTGCCCAAGAATCTCAGTGGGTTCTTATGATCCACTCTGTGAAAGGACGGAGGTCTAATGTTTGCATTTCCACCAATGCTTTTTGGCCAAATAAGCAAGTTTCAGACTTTTTCAGGTGTTCGTATAGTAATGAAGTGTGTATATTGTATGATAATACAGTCTCATGGGAAACTCCTCATAATGAAAATATTGATCCTTATGTAGCCTAATGTGTGTTGTGATCTAGTTATGAAGTATCCCCCTACTCCCAGGTTCTCATGTGCTAAAGGCTTTGTCCCTAATTGGTGATGCCATAGACAGGTGATGGGTCATGGTGTTGTAAGAGCTTTGTTTTTCTTTCTTTCTTTTTTTTAAAGATTTATTTATTATGTATACAGTGTTCTTTCTGCCTGCATATGCCTGTAGGCCAGAAGAGGGCACCAGAGCTGATTATAGATGGTTGTGAGCCACCATGTGGTTGCTGGGAATTGAACTCATGTCCTTTGGAAGAGCAGCCAGTGCTCTTAACCTCTGAGCCATTGCTCCAGTCCTGGAATTTTGTTTTTTAAACTCAGTTATGTTATGAGAATGTTTTTGTTTTGATCCCAGGTGTGCACCTGCTTCAGTTTGTCCACACCTGTAAACTATAAGTGCCTCATGTGCTAGCAGGGGTGTGGCCTAGTCAGGTGTAGAAAGTTTAATTCTGAGCACTCTGGAGAAGGGGTAAAAGCCAGAGCCCTGAGAAGAAAGAGGGGGGGCTCCAAAGAAGGAAGAGGTTGCTGCCTTCCCTGCTGGTGCTTCTCCTGCACTGCTGCTGGTTCATCTTGCTGCTTGTTTCCTGGTTTGCTGGTTTGCTTTGTTTGTTGTTTCTGCTTTGCTGGACTACTGGACTTCTGACTACTGAGACTGGTATTGCTTCACAAAGAACCTGTTGCCCCCAAAACAGCAGGAAGTAGCTCAAGAGAAGGGGAATGAGTTAAGGACCTTGAAGCCAGATGCCCTGGATAAGACCCAGCCTCCAACAGATACTCCTTTGCCTAATATCAACATATGATTGGATGACCCTCAACCCAAGCCCCTCTTGTTTTGTGATTTCACCCTTTAAGAATGCCTACAGCTTCCCCTTGGGGATGCTGTTCAGTTCCCAAGCTGACTGTCTCCCTGAGTGCTCAGAAAATAAAGCTTCAGTCTCTGAAGTGAGTTTTCTCCCCTTCCTCCTGGAACCCAGTCACTGATGAAGTACTCATTGATAAGTGTGTAACTGAGTGGGTCATTAGGAGATTGGGCCTAAATGGAGGAAGTGGGCCTCCGGTGCATGTGACATGTGTGTCTTCCAAGGTTGTCCCTTGACCTGGATCATCCTTCTGTCTCTGCTTCCTGACCTCTGGGATGTGAACAGTTTTTCCCTCTACCATACGTGTCAGATAGGATATTCTACCTCACTGATGGCCCAGAAACCACAAGCTGAGATACTGACTCACCATAAACCTTGCCTCTTTTATTATCATGTGATTTGTCACAAAGACAGAAAAAAATGACTCCATGGTAAACAAAGTCTTTCTGAGGGGACAAACACAGTAAGACAGCTCCAGCCCATTTTTGCAGATTTGGGGGCAGCTCTTTTTCCTAACAAATTAGTTCAGCTTGGATCATATTTTTTTCTACCAGATAACTTAGTACCAAAACAATAACTTTTGGCTTTAGAGTTCTGGGATTTTAAAATAGTATGTAAGTGATTGGTAAGTCTAATTCACAATTGTTCAGATTTATATACAAAGAGGTTGAGTCATTTGCCTAAGATTTTGAGAAGCCAAGATTCAATCCCTGGGCTTCATCTGTCTGGGCTGTACCCTTGATGGCCAAAGCCACCCTCTCTGATCCCTCACACTAATGGTGTCCTCTTTATGTTCTACCAGGCCCAGTACATCAGGTCTTATTCTAGCTCTTCCCATTCTGGACTCATGTCCTTTGCATATGAGGCTGCAGAGCTCCTGGAGAGAAGCATTTTGGCTTCTGTGCTTTTCCAGGCTGAGTCAGAGTAACACCCCACAAATATATGCTGAGTGGAAGCTACAAGTTAACCTCCAGAATTAAAGAAAGGAGGTACTATTAGAGCTGTTAGAGGTCAGAGGTCACAAGGCTTGATGGCATTCCAATCTCCCATGAAAGAATGAAGTATTTTCTCCCATGTAGTGTTAAGCACGATTAATTCTTTACCAGGAGAACCACCACGGGCAGCCCCACCACCCACTCTCATGCAGCTCGTCATACACACATCATGGTTAGTGTTAACTTTCGACTTGGTACAAACTAAAATCACCAGGGCAGAGAGTCTCAATGAGGGATTGTTCAGACCAGATTGGCCTGTGCACATATCCAGAGGACAGTTGCCTCAACTGATATGAGAAGACACCCTGAAAGTGGACGGTACTGTGCCCTAGGCTCGAATTGCAGAGAAAGTTAGGTGGGTGGTAAACGTGTGTGGGTGTATTTTCTCTCCGCTCTTGCTTTACAGACGCGATATGATTAGCTGCTTCAAGTTCCTGCCTTGACTTTTCCCTCTACCACAGACTGGAACATGGAGTTGTGAGTTTTCCATCCCTAAGTTGCTTTCTCTCAGGGTATCACAAAGACAGAAATGAAACTAGGACACACGTACAGGCACACATTCCTCACAGAGTAGGAAGACAGTACCTTTTTTTAGGATATTGGTTTGTTCAGAGTATTCTATAAATGTAGGAATTTGCTCCACAATATACAGGGTTCCTTCGCCAAGGTTCTTCTTGACATCTACCTTCTTCAAGTCCAGGACCATGTACTGATTGTTGTAGGTCCCTGAAATGTTGGGAGACACAAGGTCAACATGGATATGCCTCTCCTGGTTAATAACCTCAACTGATTAACTGCTGTAAGGCTGAACATAGGCGTATATGCCTTAGGATTCTTGTACAGCACCACTTACCAGAGTTGTACTTGGAAAATATTTCTGCCCAGTCCTTACCACCTTCTGCCATCATGTTGGCTACACGGACTCTCTGCCAGGCCAGGAGATTCTCGGGTATCACCATCTTCAACAGCGTCTTATTGTATACAGTGTTGGTGGTCTGTAGCAGTATCAGCCCACTGCTAAGTATGTAAAAATCATCCAGAGACTCCAAGAACCCTAGAGGGACAACAAATGCACATGTACACATGGCCCATACAGCCATCATCAACACAGGGCTTTACATACACTGTGGGTCTGGCAAACTCTCGGGTATGGTTTTCTTTTCTCTGCAGCGGCCCCTCCCAGCTTTGGCCTAGGTACTTGGTGGCTACTGGGCTGCTGTGTGCACAGGTGCAGGTAGACCCCACATCCTGCTAGATTCTCTTTCAGAAGTTTGGCAATCTGAAGTGTGTGTTTGTGTGTGTGTGTGTATGTGTGTGTGTGTGTGTGTGTGTGTGTGTGTGTGCACGCGTATATGGATATAGGGAGAATAGGAGGTAAGTGAGCATTCATAAACATTCATAGACAGAACTAGACCCTCTTTGGCAGGACTTTGCAGACCTTGTAATTTGGGAGGGTATCAGTAAGGTCCATTGCTAGGCAGTTAAGAATACAGATATTTTCCTTCTTTTTCTATTCTGTTCTTTACAAATTTTACTTGAGTCTGCATGACTTTTAAACATGGATGAATCTATGTAAATCTGAACATGGCTTTGAAAGTAGACTTTAACACTCTCGTTCACTGGGTTTTCTAAATGTTGGAGACACTGTTGTGCTGGGATGTGGACAGGGAGGTCAGAGAGCTGGCACAGTGGGAAGGCAGAGCATTGTCAGCAACTGGCAGAGGTCTGCTGCTGAGAATGCTGAAGGAATGCCTGAGAGCCCAGATTAGACTAGGCTACTCTGGGAAGAGGCCAGAGGGAGCACGCTTGCTCCTACCACTGTGGGCACACACAGGTAAGTACCAGCTATAAGAAAAGGCTCTCACACAAAGCGGGTCTAGATTTCTACTGAGTCTAAACTCTTCTGTTATGACAGACCAGGCCACCAGGCTCAAATGTCTATCATTTTTTTATAACATCCTCATTATTTTTTGGTATATCTGAGTATTATCATCTACATTTTTAAATTATCTAAACTGTTATTCATTTAATATTTTGGTTTTGTTATTTATTTGTATTCAGGTTCGTTGCTGTGTGTATTTGTAACGTGTGCAGACACTTGTGCTGTGAAACAAATGGAGGTTAAAGAACAGCTTTGTGGAGTTGGTTCCTGTCCTGGTGGCTTTGTTTTGTTTTTGTCAACTAGACACAAACTTGGACCTATCTGTGAAGAAGGAACCTTATTTGAGAAAATGCCTCCATTGGATGGTCTGTAGGCGAGCCTGTGGAGCATTTTCTTGATTAGTGGTTGATGTGGGAGGGTCCAGAATGTTATGGCTGCTGCAGTCTCCGGCCTGGTGGTCCTGGTGTGTATAAGAAAGCAAGCTGAACAGCCAGTGAGCGGCACTCCTCCATGGCCTCTGCTTCGCTCCTGCCTCAGGTTTCTGTCCTGACTTCCCTTAGTGATGGACTATAGACTATGGGCTGAAATTAACCTTTTCCTCCCCGAGTTGCTTTTAGTCATGGTGTTTATCACAGCAGTAGAAACTCTAACAGTTCTCTCTTTTCACCTTTACATGGGTTCCAGCGAGTGAACTTAGACTCTTAGGGTTTCAAAGCAAGCACTTTTACCCTCTGAGCCTCCTGCTGTCCCTTAGTATTATAGTTTTTTAAAATTTTATGTGTAATTGTTTGCCTGCATTATGTGTACCATTTACCATATATGTGCAGTTCTTAAGAAGGCCAGAAGAGGGCATCAGAACCCATGGAACTTGGAGTTACAGACAGTTGTGAACTGTCATGTGGGTGAACCAAATTAAGGTCCTCTGGAAGAGCAGCAAGTGCTCTTAACCACTGAACCATCTCTCAGTGTTCCCTTGTTTTGGTTTATTAACGAAAAGGAAAAATTGTATATATATGGGGCACCCCTGATAAATAGATGTATACATTGTGAATGGCTAACTCACACTCTTTAATATATATGTTACTTAATATTTTTCTTTATACTACCTTTTTCTTTTTTTTTTTGGTTTTTCGAGGTAGGGTTTCTCTGTCTAACAGCTCTGGTTGTCCTGGTCTCGCTTTTGTAGACCAGGCTGGCCTGGAACTCACAGATATCCGCCTGCCTCTTCCTCCCCGAGTGCTGGGATTAAAGGCATGCGCCACCATCACCCGGCTACACTAACTTTCTTATCACACCTAAAACATATTAGCTTTTTCCTACACATTAATGTCTAGAAAAGTGGAGTTTAATGACAACCCCCACCATGCCCCATTCCCAAAACATTAAAATAAATGCCTTTCTTCTTAGGTACAAAGAGTACTCATACATGTAACACCTGAAACCACACCACCAGAATTATGTGTATTACTGTGGAACTACTTGAAGCCTGGAATGGGCCAGGTAGTGTGGGAGGGGGGTCCAATAAAGGAGTTACATCAAGCCGATATCTCAGAAGCATGGCCAGGTGTGGTGGTCTATGTCTACAGTCCTAGTGCTTCAGAGAGAAGTGGATCAGATGTTCAAGGTCGCCCTCGATACATAGCAAGTTCAAGGCCAACTTGGGCCCCACGAAACTCTTATCTGCCTCAATAAATGAAGACAAGGAGATCAAGATCACTTAAGAGCAGAAACTGCATATCAGTTATGTTCATAGCTCACACCAAACCCTGAAGCTTCACCTCAGACAACCAAGATGGCATGACATCACCCAGCTCTCACAATCCAAGCTTAATTCCCAGAGTTTCAGAGTAAGAATGTTAATGGGAAGAGAAGTGTCCAACTGGCTTCATGAGCACCCCCACAAGGTGGGTTAGCTTACACAAGAGGATTCAAAAGCAAGAGTGAATTGCCTACTCCGGTCTGTACAGGCTGGATGGCACCCTTGAATGCAATTCAGTGAGTACCCTCTCTGGGAAGACACAGGCTGGATATAGGACAGAGGGTGGTAAAGTTTTCAGGGATGGCTCATTCATTTCTCAGTTCCTTTTACAGTGCTCAAACTGTACCGCTGTGAGCCAGCCCCGTGGAGGGAAGCTCCACAGCAGGCTTGCTAATTCCCTCCTTGCTCTCCTTGCTGTAGTACCCTCTCTGGACACGAGAGAGCAGCAGGCGTTCTTACGTCAATGAGTGCTTGAGGGATATAGTCTCATTGTAGAGTGAGGATCTTTGATACCAGAAGATAGAAAAATACAGACTGCCCAGAGTTCTTGAACACCAAAAACAACATGATGAATTTGTTTGCAGGAACTATTTGGGGAGGATGACTCTGTATTGTAGAGCTCAAAGACAGCAAGTAAAAGCCTCAAGAGGGTACATAGTCCCAACACAGGGCCCTTCTGGGGAACACTGCCTGGGTCAATTCTGTTCTTGTTCTCATCCCTCACCAGGAGCTCTGAAAGGAGGATTGTTAGCAGTAAGGGAAAAAAAGAGAAACTCCAGTGTTTTATAAGCATCCACCTTCAGATGACATCCCATGGTATTTCTTGCTGAGGTTAAGAAATAAAAGGGAGGTTTTTTTTTTTTCAGTTCATAAAGCATACTTTAAGGGCCAGCAAGGTGATTCAGCAGGTAAAGGCACCTGCCACCAAGCCTAGTGATCTGAGTTCTGTCCCTGAAACCCCAGGGAACCCACTCCTGGAAGTTGTCTTCTGACCTCCCTGTGCATGTTATGGCATACACACACACAGACACACAGAGACACACACATCATACAAACACACACTACACACACATACATACACACGTACTACATGCACACACACATACTACACACATATACTATAAAGACACACACATGCTATGACACATGGATACATACTGCATTTCATTTTCTGGGGTCTCTGCAACATTGTGGCTTAAAAATACTAACTGGAAAATTTGAGCTGGATGAGGAAAGGCCTATAATCCCAGTACCTGGAAGGCTGAGACAGGGCATCAGCAGGAGTTTGAGGCCAGCAAGGCTAAAGAGAGTTCCTAGGCCACAGGTGAGATCTTGTATCAAAAAAGAAAAAGATTCATAACTTTCTTACAGTAATTTTCTATTTTGTTGAATGCTAATCTCTTATACTGACAATTTATAAACTGAGCATATTGTACTTATATTTGATATGTTTGATACAAAAAGTCAGAGTTGCAGAGCTCAGGCCTGTCCGTGTCTGGCAGCCATGGAGGATTTGGGAATGAATTCCTGTAGACAGGGCTGCTGTGTGGTTCAGACTCCACACACAATTCACTATGGCAAACCAGGTGTTCTGTGTTTCCTGCTGTCTCTCTGTGGCTTCTGCTGTGTGACTTTGCACCATCTCTCACCAAGTGATCTTATTGATTTCTCCCTTGAAACTGGGCTGGATTTAGAATTTGTTCTAAGCAGAGAACTCAGGAGACACCAGCACCCCCCCCCCCGCCACACACACACACACACACACACACACACACACACACACACACACACACACATACACACTCACTTCTGCTTGGTTTTGTGGCCTTGAACGTCCTGGAAAATGATCCGAACCTAGTTTGTTCTGGAAGATGGGACACCCTTGAAATGGGGTCCGGGTCACTTCAGCAGATCCAGAATACTTAACATCAGAGGTCTGAAGAGCTGGCTATGCAGCCCACAGGCAAACCTAAAGAGAAGAGACTCCTCAGAGATGCCTAGGGAGACTCACCTCACCAACCTAGAAATGACCACAGACTGCTTCCAGTCCTGAGGTTTTGGTTCCTTGTTTTACATGTATGCGGCCATAGCTAACCAACAAGATGACAGTAATTCAGTTACATGCTGCATTGGCTTGAATTGCCTTGCTTCAATTTGACTTTTGTTGTTAGGTTGTGTTCTATGCTCGTGAGTGCGTGCGTGCGTGCGTGCGTGCGTGCGTGTGTGTGTGTTCATTGTGCATCTGTGTGTACATGTTGCTATGTTGTGGAGATCAGAGGTCAACCTCAGAGTGTCATTCCTAAGATACCACCATATATCATCCACCTTGCCTTTTTTCTTCTTTTTTCCTTTTTTGAGATGGAACTTAGCCCTGGCTTATTGGGAACTTGCTATGTAGACCAGGCTGTTCTCACACTCACAGAGATCCACCTGCTTCTGCCTCCCCAATGTGGGACTAAAGGTATGTATTACCACACCTAGATTTAAAATTTTTGAATTCCATTTGTTTGTTTAAGTGTGTGTGTGAGCACACACACACACACACACACACACACACACACACACACACACAC
>CAJQZJ010031925.1:2083914-2094016 GCA_907164525.1 Lophiomys imhausi
TGTATGTATGTATGTATGTATGTATGTATGTATGTATGTATGTATGTATTCCTGTGGGTGTGTGGCATGGTATACATGTGGAGGTTACAGGACAATTTGTGGGAGTTAGTTCTCTCCTTCTACCATGTGGGTCTCAGACATTAAACTCAGGTCATGAGGCTTGCCAGAGTAAAAGCCTTTTGCCCCCTGAGTGATCTCTTCCACTGCAATTGCTTTCTTTATTATTGGGAAATATGGCTAAGGAGTGCAACATTAACCTTTAATGTATACAACACAGACTGTCCTTCTGATGTGTGAAATAGAAGAACCTGGAAGATAGGATATACAGCATAGGCAGAGTTTTGGAAGAAATAGGGAATATCATCTCTAATTCTCTCCATCTAAGTTCCTGCCAGTTCCTAACCTCTACCACAGAGGATCCATGTGCTGGTCCACATCCAGCAAGAGGTGAGAAAAGTCTGCTATACATGGGTGACAGATATACAGAGAGAGTATGTGAAATCTGTTCCAGTGTATACTTGGCATATGCTAATAAAAAAGTCTGGGTGGGTGGGAAGAAGACGGGGCTATAGAACTCACCTTAATAAGAGCGGAGCAGTGGCCCATGTCCCATCTCTTAAACGCTGTCATGCTGTCTTTTGGGGGAGATAGGGAGGGAATGAGGTCCAGCATATCGCCAACAGCATTCAGGAACTGAACTTGGAACATTGTCATGGGCTGTGAAAGGACACACAGCGGCACTGAGTACTGATTTTGTGACACCTATCATTTTTTTAACTTTTCCTGTTGTTAATACTCTATAGGATTATTTTTATGTGTGGCCAGGTGTGGTGGCACACGCCTTTAAACCCAGCACTCGGGAGGCAGAGGCAGGCAGATCTCCGTGACAAACTGAGTCCAGGATAGCTAGGACTTGTTACACAGAGAAACCCTGTCTCAAAAAACCAGGAAAAAAATAATTATAGTTATGTGGAGAGTGTACAGTATGGCAGTGTGACAGGTGTACTTCATGGTACTGTAATTCATAAACTAATTTCCTGGCTTTATAATTGAGAAATGAAGTTAGCACATTTGTGTCAGGACAGATCCTGGAATTAAGGCTTCTGTGGTGTTCCTCTGCAGGGGTTCCTCAGGTGTGGCAGCATTTTCTCTTGGCTTGGGTGATTCTTTTATGGAGAGGGCTATGATCTCTGAACTGTTCAGTAGTATATAGCCACTTGCTACTCTCCTGATATAAACAGCAACCTCCCAGCACTGAGGTTGCAGCCCATGGTTGCTGAGGATCTGAACCCAGGTCCTCATGACTAACAGCAGGCAATTTATCCACTTAGCTGTCTCCTCAGTCCATGGGTTTGTTTTTTATAAAATATTCATAATCTGTCTTGGTTGCTTTTCTACTTCTGTGATGAGATACCATGACTGAGGTAACTTACAAAATTGAGAGTTTATTGGGGCTCATGATTCCAGGGAGTTGGAGTCCATAATTATCATGATGAGGAGCTTGGTAGCAGGCATGAAGGCATGATACTGGAGTAGTGGCTGAGAACTTACATCTGACCAATAAGCACAAGGCACAGAGAGCTAACTGAGAATGGCATGAGCTTTTGAAACCTCAAAGCCCACTATCAGTGCCTGGCTTCCTCCAAAGCCACACCTCCCAATCCTTCCCAAACAGTTCCAGCAAGTGGTGACAAGGTTTCCAAGTATATGAGTCTATAAGGGGCATTCTCATTTAAACTACCACCACACAAGGTTTATTTACTTTTTGTTTCATGTTGATTCTCCTTTTAAAATAAATATTTATTTTCACTATTTTAAATTGTGTGCACATGTGTGTGGACATATGCACATGTGTGTGGGTGCCTGAGGAGGCCAGAGACGTCGGATTGCCTGAAGCTGGAGTTACAGGTAGCCATGAGCACATATTGTGAATGCAGTTGTGGATACTGGGAATTGAATCCAAGTACTCTGCAAGGGCAGTCAGTGCTCTTAACTGCTGAGCCATCTCTGCAGAACCTTAGGGTTTTATTCTTTAAAAATGTTTAAATTATATATTTTTGTGTGTTGGGGGTTGAAGGTGTGTGTGTATTTGTGTACGTGTGTGTGTGTGTGTGTGTGTGTGTGTGTGTGTGTGTGTACATATGCCACAGTGCACATATGAAGGTCAGAGGACAATTTGTAGAAGTCGGTTCTCTCCTTTCACTGTGACTGAACCTAGATAATCAGGCTTGGTTGCAAAAGACTTTACCTCATAACCATCTTACTAGATTTATTGTTTATTCTCGATCAGAAAAATCTATCTAGCATCTATCTATCTTCATGTCTATCTATCTATCTATCATCTATGTATTTCTCTACCCTTCCACCCATCTTTATCTTCCTTATGGAGATGTCAGCATGTAAGAAACACAGCCCTTCATCTTACTTTCTTTTATACTTAGTAACAAATCCCCAAGGTTGTTCCCAAACAGAACCCAGATTTAGCAGAGTTACTTCATTTGTATGGTTGGCCCATCTCTGCATCTGAATAGTTTCAGTTGTCTACTATGATACACAACCTGAAATGAGCAGCTTTGCATACACCCCTCATTGTATAATTGCCAGTGTATCCTTGAGATAGCACTAGAAGGGATTTCTAGATTTCAGAGGGCACATGAATACCTGGTTTTCATACAAAGAATACAAATTCTAACCAGTGTTTTAGGGCAGGAACCTCTTTTCCCACAACCAGTCAACACAAACTACAGAGAAACTATCAGGAGGCTCTCAAATTTCATTCCTTCCTTCTCCTCCCTCCCTTCCTTTTTCTTCCCTTCTCTCTTTCTTATAACTGTCTTAGTTAAATTTTATATTGCTTTGATGAAACACCATGACCAAAAAGCTTACACTTCCATATGTCTGTTCATCATCAAAGGAAGTCAGGACAGGAATTCAAACAGGATAGGAACCTGGAGGCAGGAGGTGATACAGAGGCCATGGAGGAGTGCTCCTTACTGTCTTGCTCTCCCTGGCTTGCTCAGCCTGCTTTCTTACAGAACCCAGGAACACTAGCCCATGGAAGGAACCACTCACAATGGACTGGGCCTTCTCCCATCAATCATTAATTAATGAAATGCCCTACAGGCTGCCTTCAGTGATCTTATGGAGGCATTTTCTTAATTAAGGTACCCACCTCTTAAATGACTCTTGCCTGTGTCAAGTTGACATAAAACTAGACAGCACACATAGTGTCTGTATGTAGCCCAGGCTAGCCTCAAATTCACTATGCAGTTGAAGATGGCTGTTTTAGTTTCATTTCTATTGATGTGATGAAATATCTGGATAAGAAGCTACTCAGGGAAGGAAAGGATTTATGTGGCTTACACAATCCATCATTTCAGGGCGGTCAAGACACATCCACAGTCAAGTGCAAAGAGAACAAAAGCATCCTCACTTGTATACTTGCTACTTAGCTAGTGTTCTCTGTACTTATACAGTCCAGGGTGCAGCCCATCAAATGGTACCACCCACATTCAGGGTGGGTTTCTCCATTTCAATTATCAATCAAGACAATCGCCCACAGGCAGGCCCATAGGCTAACCTGCTCTAGAAAGCCCTCAGGATTCTCTTCCCTGATGATTCTTAGTTGTGTTAAGAGTTCAAACTAACCAGGACAATGGCCTTGACCCTCTCACCGAGTTTCTACTGTGTGCCACCATTCCCAGCTTTTAAGCTGTATTTCTAATTTTAAAGGTCTTACCTTTATTTTTTCTACTGAAGCCCTTTTCAGTGCTCCCACATACAGCCCATCCATCTGTGCCACAACATAGCCTGTGTGTCTCCAGAACGGGTCATACTTCTGCTCTCTAATGTTTTTTCTAGTCCACAGATCTTGCTTCCTGGGGAAGAAATTAGATTTGACCACACATCTCAATGACGACTCACTCAAAGCCGAGTCAAACTGGGAGTCTAGAGGTCACATACGTACACACGCTGGTACAATTAAATTATAAATTTTACTATATTGTCACCATTCAAGTGATTTCAGTATAAACTTTAAACTGTTTCTAATTTCACCTCAGATACACTGACTCTTCCATAGCTTTCTTGGGGCCCTCATAGAAATACGAGTGTGACAGAAATCTGTGACAGCCAGGCCCAGGCCGTCACTATAGCCTACCCCTTTAAAGCCCCCCTTAAAGATGTATATACTTATTATATATACAGTGTTCTGCCTGCATCCTTGCATTCCAGAAGAGGGCATCAGATCTCATTATAGGTGGTTGTGAGCCACCATATGGTTGTTGGGAATTGAACTCAGGACCTCTGAAAGAGCAAGAAGCGATCCTAACCTCTGAGCCATCTCTCCAGCCCCCACTATACATTCATAAAGCATAATGTTTCATCAGGTCAATAAAGACAGGACAAGTGAGTTTGCTTTTGTATGTAGAAGACCATAAGTTGGTGACTAGGAGAAATACTTCTGAGGACAGGATGGTTTAAGCACAGCCTGCTTTTCTCACAGATCTCTCCATTCCATTTCAAATTGTTATCTGTCTTAAAATTTCTGTTTTAGCATTCTCGGGGGGGTGAGACAATTATTTATTTTAAAATTTATGTGTGTGGGAGTTTTGCCTCCATGTATGTGCACACAGTGCCTGTGAAGGCCAGAAGGGGGCATTAGATCCCCTGGAACTGGAGTTACAGACGGTTGTGAATGACTATGTGGCTGTTGGAAACAGAACCTAGGTCATCTACAAGAGCAGCAAGTGCTCTTAACTGCTGAGTCATCTCTCTAGGCTCCCAAAATGATTTGTTTTTAATAGTTCTTTCATTTTTACTTCTTTTAGTTCTCTGTTGTTTGTTTTGTTATGGGATGATTTAATGATTTGACATAACTTTTCACACAGAAAGCTGAAAGCTATTTCTGGTTTGTTCAAGGTGTCTCTACTCTTACAAAAATCCAGGGTACACCTCAGGGGATCCAGCCCACATAGTATTGCCTGTTTCTTGAGCATCTTTTAGCCTCTCGCTAATGAGGTGTTTAATGTGTGATCCAGCAGAACACACAAGAACCTTTGTGTCCTCAGATGAATCTGCCATGCCATCCATTTAATTAGATTTAAATTTATTCTTCAGGAAACTTAATTAAAGTGGAAATACCCCAGAAAGCATTAAGAAGTCTGACTTTAGAATTTGCAATGTAGGTGATCTCTGTACAGTGAAGGCTGAGGCAGAGGGATCTTCAATTTGAGGTCAGTCTGGGCTGCATAGTAAAACCCTACCAGTCAGTCTCCCCGCCTGCCTGGTTAGAGAGGTAGATATTCTCTAACACCCAACTAGAGCTGACTGCCACGTTGATGACATAGAGACACCTTAAGGAAGGAGGAGAAGGGTGACTAGAAGGCAGTGAGGGACACCTATGTGGAGGGCTTCAGAGATTTCACTTTGTCTGCTTGTCACCGATGACACCTTCTAGCTGTTTGAATTCTTGGTGATGTGACATTCAATCTGACCTCTACAAGAGCAGAAATTGCTAACAACCAAGTTTTATTCCATTACAGAAAATGTGGCCCCCCTCCAGTAAGAAAGGCTTACTGCTAAGGAGACAGAATAAGATTCAGCAAGGGAAGAGTTACAGGGTTGCCCTGGCAATGAGAACAGAAAGACTTTATACATACATCATGAAGTTCTCCACTTTAACTATGATGGAAGGGTCCTTGATCAGCTGTGGGTACAGGTTCGTGAAGTGGTCATACATGTCTCTAAAATGACAGATAAGACACATTACATTCCAGTTTCTCTTGGATTTCACAACTGCAGTAGCTTACTGTTTTGGATAACTAGAATATCTACCAATTGCAAAACCTCCACCATCAGCCTTTAAAATTTAAATCAAACAAATGTGCAACTTAAAATTGAGGAATATTTCCAGGAGCTGGAGAGATGGTTCAGTAGTTCAGAGCACTGGTTGCTCTCCCAGAGGACCCGAGTTTGGTTCCCAGTCCCCGACATAAGAGCTAGATGTGGTGGTATGTAGCTGTATCCATAGTGCTGGGGGCTTGCTGGCCAGCCAGTTCAGGTGAAATGATGATGAGTTCTATGTTCAGGGAAGAGACCCTGCCTTACAGAATCAAGTGGTGGGACTGGAGAGATGTCTCAGTGGTCAAGAGTGCATATTGGTTATGTAGAGGACCTGAGTTCAAGTCCCAGTACCCACACCAGCCAGCTTCAAACTATCCATAACTCCAGCTCCAAGGAATCTAACATACCTCTGACTCCTTATTGCACACACACACACACACACACACACACACACACAACACCTATACATTAATAATAATAATAATAATATGGAATGAAAAAAAGGAAGACACCATAAGCTGACCAGTGCAGTTTGAATGTGGAATGTCCCCTACAGGCTCCCATGTGAACAGCTGATCCTCAGCTGGGAGTGTTTGGGGATGTTGTGGGGTCTTTCTGACATGTAGCCTGGAAGTTGGAGGTACAGTTGTAGCAGTGGGACTAGGGGGTTTATGTATGATCCCTTCTGCTTCTGACTCTGGACGTCATGTAACCAGTTGCACATGCTCCTACTGACAGAGCCACAGGCTACTCCCTATGGCCTTGCCAATTCTGCCATGAGGGACTGTATCTCCCCCAAACCATGAACCTCAATTAGGTATTTTCTTTTTAAAAGTTGCTTTTTGCAAGTGTCTTATAACAGTGATGAGAAAAATCACTAATAGAGCTTCCTCCTGTAAGGCTTCATTTGACTCACTGTTTCCATGGACCCAAATGACCAAGGGTTGAACCCTCTGACATGAGCCCATGAACCCACAAAACCTTTCCTCCTTAAAGATGATTGCTTCAAGTATCTTGTCACAGATGGGGAACTGACTAATCAAGAACCCCAGGCAAGTTTGATGATTTGAGTTGGTTTCTCAGGGCAACAAACTTAGGGCGACTTATACTAGGATGCCCCTACACATCTCCATGATTTTCAGGAAACAACCAAATATTCTGTATGGCCTTGTGTGAAGTGGAGACACTGAAAGCTCATAGACCTGACAGAGGCAAGGGATGGCAGCCATGATCATACAGCCAGAGACCAGAGAGAGTATGTAGGTCTGACATTTCAGATGATAAAATACCCACGCTAAAGAATAAGAGAGGTTGTTCTACTGTGGTGGGTGGTGGGAAATGACATAACACAACCATTGACCAATCCTTTTCCCTACAAGATGCCTCCGTGACATAAACTCATTCTGGGGGGAGGGTCACTGGTCAGAGGAGGAGGGGAGAATTATGAATTGATTGTTTAAATTGCACTTTGTTTGGATTATGTAGAAATGATTCCTCTTAAGACCTTCTAAAATCTGGAAGGAGATTCAGACCATGGAGAAGTAGGGATTTTGCTTGTATAATCTATCTCAGGATGACATACTAAAACTTTGAATACTTAAGTCCTTTCCTTCAGTGTTATCTCTGTTGCTTTGTTTACTTCATACATTGCTACTTATGTGCTTATATAATTTTTATGGGGCTGGGGAGATGGTCTAGTGTTTAGAAATACTTGCTGCTTAGTTTTCAGCATCCACATGGTGACTCACAACCATCAAAAACTCCAGTTTTAGAGGATCTGATGCTGTCTTTTGACTTCCATGAGTACTTGAGATACACACACACACACAGTGCATATACATTCATGCAGACAAAACACCCATATACATTAAAATAAGACAAATATAAAACAAAATTTAAAAATATAATTAAAAGCTCATGAGCTTTTGAACTGAAAGCAGTCCTACAAACATGGTGAATGTTCCTACAGCACCAACCCCTTAAAGTGACACATTACAGGAAGGGCAAGGGGGTCTCTCTTTCTCCTGGTGAAGGTGGCATTAGGATGGGAGGCTGATGAAAACTATTTTCTGGAAAGAGGCTAAGCCTAGAAATGATCATGCTGAGGCGTGAGTGTGTGGAGCTCACGTGTAGATCTAAGAGAACGCTAGGTATTAAAGAATGCAAGCAGTTTGAACTGGAAGGTGAAAAGAGACAGGGTCTACTGTCTAAGCTGATTTTTTGTCACTAAATCATTGAAATCACAAAGTTACATTTTAAAAAATAGTATATAAGTCTGGCAAGGTGGCCCAGCCAGTAAAAGTGCTTGCTCTGCAAGCCTGAAGACCTGTTTGAGAAGCAGAACTCAAATGAAGGAAGGAGAGAACTGAACTCATGAAGGTTGACCTCTGACTTCTTCAGGTACATCATAGCAAGCACCCTCCCCCCACCATACATTAAACACACACACACACTAAATTAAACAATATTATACTTTATATACATATTTTAACTTTTTTAGAAAAATAAATGTGAAGTTTTGATGTGCATTGATTACTTAGGTAAGGAAATAAAAACATTGGGCAGTTTGCCCATAGTCCCCATCCCTGCACCCTGTCTAGTTCATACAGTGTCTCGGGCTCTTTGCATATTTTCACTGTCACTAGTACAGCACATCTCACACAGAGAATGTTCTGTGAATTTTGCCACCCAGGGGGCACCTGTGAAGACTTGTTGGCTCGTAAACATCCTACAACCCTTAATGAAAAACAATCCAACCCTTTGTGGGCTCTGCATCAGCTTCTGCCTCCAGGTTCCTGCCCTGTCTGAGTTCCTGTCCAGACTTCCTTTGATGGTGAACAGTAATATGGATTTGTAGGCCTAATAAACCTTTTTCCTCCCCAACTTGCTTTTTAGTCTTGGTGTTTCATTGTAGCAATGGAAACCCTGACTAAGACATCTACTTACTGGCTCTCTAACTTTCACCTACCTAAAATGTTTCTCTGTGCCCAGGGTTTCCCGTTCCTAGTATGTGGACACCAATGATCATAGAATTAGTGCAGACTCATGAAGATTCTTTGAACACTCTGTGGAGCATAGTGTACTAGACAAATGCTTGCACCTGGTGGGCCATGACCACTGTCCCACTTCTCAGGATTGCCATTTTGTCTTCTGTATTTAGTGGTCCTTGATAAGCTCCAAATAGTTACGAGTTGATAGTTCATTAGATAGTTTTGAGAGTGGGGTTCTAGTTTAATTCTTGGCTTTGCTTATAGACTTGACCTGGAAGCATATTCAGTCTCTAACAATAAAAGAAGCAAGTGGGGCATGTGGAAGAAATTCTTGAGGCATTTCTTGACAGCAGCCCAATACAGAAGATAGTCTGTTTGCTTACTCTATTGGCACCGTGGTGCTGTAAACTTTATCAGCCGTAGCAACTGTTGTATTACCGTGTCAAACACTCTCCACCAAAGAATGCACTCATGCCCAACTCTGTCCCTCCCTTCTGATCAACAAAAAAAAGGTTTGTGTGGCATTGACTCCACTCCTTCCAGCTGGGGAGTTCCAGAGGAAGAAGCTCAGCAGCTGCCTTGGACACCCAACTTATCAGCCACTTTATTTAAAACAACTAGAGACGGTATCCAAGGGACCCAGATTCTCATCACCTTTTCTTCTCAGAAAGGTTTCATGCCTCATTTTATTAATGATCCACCCAGGACGACTTAACTTTTAGCTCACCAGGGAGACACCAGAGGCAGAATTTACAGCTCTTAGGGAGCCACCCAATCAAGTTGAAAAACAAACTCAGCCTTGGCTGGGGCTACAGCCCTTCTGTAGTGTATGCAAATACATGCCTCTTCTTTCTGATTCATCAACTGCAACAACTGGATTCAATGAAAACTAATGAGCATGTAATTAGCAGCTGGAGGCAAAGTGCCAAGCCTGGTGTCTGGGTTAGTAGATGTGGTTAAGGCAGGAACCCTACCTCCAAGGTCCTAAAGAAGGAGGAGGGGAGATGGAGCTGTCAGTCAGTGGGTATACAATCATAAGAAATTTTGTCAAGAAGACATCGTTGGAGAATGGAGAGATGGTTATAGTTGGGAGTGTTTCCTGTTCTTGCAGAGGACTTGAGTTTGGTTCCCCGCACCCATATCAGGTGGCTCACAACCACCTATAATTTCAATTCTAGGGGATTTGATGCCCTCTTCTGGCCTCTGGGGACACACACAAATAGAAAGAAAGAAAGAAAGAAAGAAAGAAAGAAAGAAAGAAAGAAAGA
>CAJQZJ010031925.1:2094026-2136976 GCA_907164525.1 Lophiomys imhausi
AGAAAGAAAGAAAGAAAGAAAGAAAGAAAGAAAGAAAGAAAGAAAGAAAGAAAGAAAGAAAGAAAGAAAGGAAGGAAGGAAGGAAGGAAGGAAGGAAGGAAAGAAAGAAAGAAAGAAAGACAGCACTTAGCTGGGCACCACAACACATGCCTGTAATTCCAGAACTTGGGAAGTGAATGCAGGAGGACCAGGAGTTTGAAGTAATCAATAGCTACATATGGGCCAACCTAGGCTACACAAGAAATTGTCTACCCCCAAAGATAAAAGAAAGTGAAGCAGAAGGAGAGGGCCTATTAAGGGGCTTCCAGTTACTTTTCTTGCTGCTTGATGGGGTTCCCTGAGCATCGCAAGGGAGGAAGGATTTATTTTCTCCCATGGATCGAGAGGGTAGTCTACACAGTTGAGGAAGGTGGGGTAGACTTCATGTCAGTAAGAATGTGTGGCTAGGATTCTTCAGATCCTTCTTAGGGGAGGAAGCAGGCAGGTAGAACTGAGCTATAAGCTACAAACCTGTATCTGCAGCTGGTCCCCGTGTCCAAAAGTTTCCATAAATTCCCCAAACAGGGTCACCAGTTGGTGACCAAATGTTTTAAAACATGAAACTGTGGGGGAGATTTTACATCCAAATTGCAACACTTGTCTTAGAGCGTCAGCAAATTTTCTGTTAGTGGAGATGAGGGAGTGAGGAATCCGTTCGGTCTAGAAGTTGAAATCCTAGGAGTCCTGCTAGCATCAGTAATATTGTGCCTCACAGCTGGATCTCCTGCCCCTGTGAGCCCAGCCTGTCTACTCCATTGAGCAGGTCGGTTCTTTAACAGTCAGCGTTTGTACAGCAGACATCTCTAGGGTCATGTCAGAAGAGGAGGGAGGAAATGGAAATGTCACGCCTTTCCGCAGCCTTAGGCCAAACCTTGGTCTGAAGCAAGTTTGGTCACTAATAGAGCACCCCTCTCTTTGTAGCTTTGAGCTGAGCACAAAGGTGATTTGCTGTACTCCCTGCCTGTATTTGCCATTCAGCAAACAGTTAGGACAACAGAGGTTGAGCGGCAGTTTCCGGAAGGCCTGTTCCCTCCGCCTCTGCATACTATGCTGTAGAACTCTCACAGGTTGCCATTGCAGTGATGAGAATGCCCAGATCATTCCACGTGGGAGATGGCAGAGGCAAGTGAATCTCTGAGAGTTTGAGGCCACCCTGGATAACATAGCAAGCTCCAAAAGATCCAGGCCTTGCATAGTAAGACCCTTTCCCAAAATGGGGTGGGGGGGGGGGGAGAAAGAAACAAAGAAAAAGAAAGAGTCAAAACGAGATTTTACTTCAAAAACAATACAAAACAAAACCAAAAAACAATACAAAACAAACCCAACCAATTAAAAGCAAAACAATTCATAGTTACTGAATCATAGCTTTTTAAAAAATAAAACTAAGCAGCGGGCACAGTGGTGCACACCTTTAATCCTAGTGCTCACTGGGGAGGTAGAAGCCGCAGATCTCTGTCACATCAAGGCCAGACTGGCCTACATAATCAGTTCCAGGACAGCCAGAGCTACAAAGTGAGACTCTGTCTCTAAAAACTAAGGAAGTCCAGGCGTGGTGATACACTCCTTTAATCCCAGCACTTGGCAAGCAGAGGCAAGTGGATCTCTGTGAGTTTGAGGCCACTCTGGTCTACAAATTGACGACAGAACAGCCAGAGTTATTACACAGAGAAACCCTGTCTCAAAAAAACAGAACAAAACAAAACAAAAACCACCACCACCACCAACAACAACAACAAAAACCCCAAACAAACAAAAAAAGAAAAGAAAGAAAAACAAATAAATAATATAATGTTTACTACAAATATGCTTTTGATGTATGTGAGAGGCAAGTGAATAAGTTTATTCAAAGATAAATGCTTTACATCTAGAATGAAGGCATAAGGCTGTCAAGACGGCTCAACGGTAGATATTTACCTCCAAACCTGACAACTTGAGTCATATTCCCAGAACCCACATGGTAGGAGAGAATTGACTCTATAGATTGTCCTCTAGCCTCCACATACATACCATGACACCCATGTACACACACACAACAACAACATTAAAATCCCATACCCTAACCCTGATCCTAATTGCAACCCTATCACACCCTGAAGTGTCTGCTGTGAGATGTTGTAACATGTTTTCTGAAATATGGGAATGTCATCACACCACCCAGTCAGAAGCCTATCAACCCCCGTGGGCTCTCTCCAACACTGGGCCTCAGTGGAAAGACCCAAGGAAGACATGTTTATCTTTAGCATATCCCATGACCCAAGCTGCTCCCTCAGAACTTGCTTTCTTTCAGTGCCCCTGTTTAGGTCATTGAGAACTTAATCTTACATGTCTATATTCAAACAATCCCAGTCTGAACTGTTTCTACAAACTTGCAACTCAGTTAAATAACACAGGCAGAACTAAGTGGAGAAGGAAGTACAAAAAGAGTCGGAGGGGAGTCAAGGTATTGGATTTATGCAAACAATATAGCTTTAAATATGTTTTAAAATTATTTCCAAGGGGTTGTGGTGATGGCTCATTGTTGAAGAGCACAGAGTTCCCAGCACCCATACGGTATTTCCAGTTCCAGGTGCTCTTGCTGCTCTCTTCTGGCCTCCACAAGCACTGCACACATACGGTGCACTTACATGCATGCAGGCAAAACACACATGTAAAATTAAACAAATCTATCTTTTCCAGATAAAGATTTTTATACACTTCTGAATGTTAAAGTTATTTACATAATAAAATTGCCAAAACAGTAAAAACAAACAAACAAATAACAAGAGGGCCAAGGAGTTAGCTCAGTGCATATGGGAGGAGGACCTGACTTTGGATCCCTGGCACACATGTGAAAAGCTAGGTATGGCAGTTCATGTCTGTGATTCTAGAGTTGGTGCATGCAGACAGAAAGATCTGGGTAGCTCACTGGCCAGTCAGTCTATCTAGCTGAATTGGTGAGCTGTAGGTTCAGTAAGAGACCCTGTCTCAAAATAAGACAGAGATGGAAGACACCCACCCAGCATTGACTTCCGGCCTCCACAGGCAGTTAAGCACACAGGCACACACAAATACACCCAAAAGAGAAATTTGTAGCCTAAATAATAAAAGGCTGGAGTCCATAACTGATTCTTTGTTTCTTATAAACCATTTTGAAAGACAGCAATATTATGTCCTCCTACTAGTCACTTGCCACTGGGTAGAAAGCAGATAAGATGTGGGACTGACCCCCTGAGAAGCAGGAAAGAATCACTGAAAGTAAAATGTGAGGGCTGACAAAATGGTTGGAGGCAATTGCCACCAAGCCGGACAGCGTGAGTTCAGTCCCAGGGACCCACAGAGGCTCAGAAGGAGAATAAGATCTGTGTTTAACTTATCACAACCAGGATCTAATAGACCCCAATAATGATAGACTAAACCACACTTAACTAGGTCACAGAGAATAAAGGAAGCTAGCCAAGCTGGAAAAACAGTTTTATATCAAATGCGATGCGACTGGATGAGAGGCAACTCCACTCCCTTAAAGCCTTTTCCCTATAAAGCAGTTCTCCAGCACTCAGGAGGTTGAGGCAGGAGGATCGCTGCATCTTTGAGGCCAGCCTGGGTTGCTTAATGAATCCCAGGTCAGTTGTGGCTATAGAGTGAGAGATGGATGGCATGAGACCCTGTTTCAAGCAGACGAACTACGTTGGGACACAACTCAGTTGGTAGCTTGAAGCTGGAGGAGTGCTGGAGTTGTTCATTTGGATCCCAGCATGACATGAAACTGGGTATGGTGGTCCATGCTCATAGTCTCAGCACTGGGGAGGTGGAGGCAGGAAGATGATAAGTTTAAGATCATCTTCGATTTCACAATGAGTTCAAAACCAGCTTGGGATGTATGAGAGGCTGCTACAAACAGACCCCAGAAAAGCTTCAGTATGGTGATTAAATTAACCATGTCCTTGTTATTTTTACAAGGCAAGGCAAGGACACCAGGATTGCATAACAATAGACTTAGGAGGAATGATTACAGTGTACTCACTAAAATTTCATTCAAACCTTTTTGTCTACTTGGAAGCATTGTTTCAAAATAGTAGAAAGTAAATGCTATTACATTTTATTAATTTAAACAGTCTCTAATATGTTTTTATTCATTCATTCATTTATTTATGGTGTGTGTGTGTAAGTGTGAGTGCCATGGTGTATATACATATATATATATATATGGAAATCAGAAGACAACTTATAAGAGTGGATTCTCTTCTTCCACCATGTGAGTCCCTGGAGGGGTAGACACAGGTGGAGCTCTGGAGCTCATTGGCTGTCCATCTAGCTGAATCAAAGAGCTTCTGGTTCACTAAAGTGGACAGCAATTGAGAAGCTGAATACCAACCTCTGGCCACCCCACACACTCAGGGACACCAGGATACGCATGCACACACTCATATACCAACAAGAATGTACACCCATACAACACACAATCTCATCTTTTAAAAAGTGGAAGATTTCAAAAAAGAAGTGCCATGAGAATGAGTGCCCCACCTGGGTGTTCCATGTCTTTTGGGCAGGTATGATTATGGTTCCAAGTGGGGTGCTGAGAACCTATCAAGTGCGCCCCAGCTACCTTCTACTATTAACATGTTGCACCAGGATGAAGGAGCCACTGCTGGACAAGCAAAGGGATGGAGCACTTACAGAGCAGTGAGATAACCTTCCAGGTAGCCAGCCAGAAACATGATGATCTCATTGCTGAGGAGTTGAGCACCATACCCAGCTCTGATCTCCAGGATGCACCAGCCTGTGGTTTCAATGGACTCATTGTAGAAGCCGTAAGCATCGCCATTCCTGTCCAGTACTTCCTTGACTTCCACTGTCTTCGAATCAGGTATCCAGTACACAGTTGCATAATTGACGACGGCTGCAGGAAAAGGGAGCTGTGAGGGATGCCACTTAAGGACGGCCCACACCTTCCCACTGTGCGATTGACATTCCGGCATTTGCTCTTAAAGATTTCTATCCTACAGGCTGGCTCAGCCAGCGAAGTACTTGTCGCACTGTAAGTACAAGGACCTGAGCTTGGTCTCTGGTACCCACATAAAAGCCAGGCGTGGTGACATGGATCTGTAATCCCAGTGCTGGGTGGGTGGACAGAGGTGGTTCCCCAGAGCTTGCTGGCTAGTCTAGCCTCCAGACCAGTAGGAGACCTGTCTTGAAAAAAAAAAAAATAAGGTAGACAGCATCCCAAGGAAGAAGACCTGAGACTGACCTCTGGCTATATACACATGCACAGAGAGAGAGAGAGAGAGACAGACAAAAACAGAGAGAGACAGAGAGACAAAGACAGAGAGAGACAGACACAGAGACAGACAGAGACAGATTTCCATCTTGAGCTAGGAATGGTCAGTCATGGTGACACAATGCCTGTCATCCTAGTCTGAGGCCGGAGGATCTTAGAGATCTTTGAGAACAGCCTGAGCAACTTATTGAAAGCCTGTTCCAAAATAAACACATGTGCGCACGTGCACATGCATGCGCACGCACGCACGTACACAAAACTGTTAAATATAAATTCTTTCATTCATCCTCTTTGTCCTACAACCTGGTTCCCGAGCATGTGTCCACCTGTAACATCACCAGTCCAAGCCCTTTGGGGCCCAGAAACCACACGTCCAGCTCTCTGTCCTGCCAGGCGCTAGTCCAGCCCTTCTGATTTACACACCTACCATTTCTTCTTCCCGATACTCTCTTGTTAACTTGTGAACAGGCTAGTAGTGGACCAGAAATAGCTAGTGAGGACTCAGGAAACAGTCCTGTCTCACAAGGACCCCTGCCCCCACAGGACCAATGTACCCAATCCACACACCTTTACTCCTTGACACCTAAACCTACATGGTATACTCCTGTTGAGTCCAGAGACTGTTTCTTTCCTATCTGGTATAGTGCCTGGTGCATAGTAGGTGCTCAGTAAATAACTGTGGAAGGAGTCTAGCTTGGTGGTGTATATGTGTGCAATAGTCAGTGTTAACTAGCAACTTCACAGAATCTAGATTCACCTGGGAGATAGGCCTCTGAGCATACCTGAGTGTGGGGTGTTCACGATTTCATTAACTGGGGTGGGAAGAGCCACCCACTGTGGGTGGCACCATCCCCTGGTTGGGATCCTGGACTGTATAAGGATGAAGGGAGGGAACTGATCATCCATGTCTATTGGTCGCTCTCTGCTTCCTGACTGGGGATACAATGTGACCAGCTGTGTCAAGCTCCTCACACTGACTTTTCCTGCCAAGATGGACTGCACCCTTGAACTGTGATTCTGAACAAATCCTTTCTCTCTTACGTGGGTTTTGTTAAGGTATCTTTATCGCAGCAACAGGAAAAGATACTAAGTCTGTAATGCCAGTGCCCAAGAGGCAGCGGGGAGCAAGGTCTAGAAGCTGGGGCCAGTTTTGGCTACATAGCAAGTTTGAGGCCAGCCCGGATTACACAAGATCCTGCCCTAAAACACTAAGAACAAAGCAACACCGCAAAAGGAAGGAGGAGTGAATTCATGGTGGATAACTTGCCTAGAGTTCATGAGGCCTTGGGTTCAGCCCTCAGGCACTGGATGAGGGAACAGGCGAGGAACTGTGAAAGGCAAGACCACTAAGAAAGAAAAGAGGAAGGTGAACTCAGGCGCAGAAAAGGGATGCAGTATAGATGTCCTCTGGGAAGCTATCAGATACCAACTATGGTTGAAGAAAGATAGTACAAAGTTGGCTAGATACTCAGTGGGTGGAGGCACTTGCTGCTAAGCCTCACAGCCCGAGTTCGATTCCCAAGACCCTGATGGTAAAAAGAGAAATTCCTGCAACTTGTACTCTGACTTCCACACATACACTCCTGCTATTGAACGCCATTAAGTAGACAGACAGACAACTAAATAAAGCAATTTAAGAAATAATGGAAAAAAAAGAAACCCATTACATGTAGGTCAGTCATCAAAGAGGTGGAAGTAGGTTAGATTGACACTGGTCTGGGGCTGAGGGTCCTGGACTCTGTCACAGAGGGAGAAAGAGGATGAAAGAGTGGGAAAGGGAATGGAAATTAATTTTCGACTCACCGACATTGTTAGTGGCCAGAAGGCTGGAAGCTCTGACTAGGTATTGCTATAGGGCTTATATTTCTATAAGGCATATAGCAATGTTCAGAACTGAATCAACTTTCATTTTTCATGCAAGCATTGCCTATCAAACAGGCAGTAAAGGTCTTAATACTAACACCATCCACACTGACCTGGAAGAACAGGCTCACAGGCTGGGGCTGATCTGAGTTACAACTCAGAAAGGAGGGTTTTTTGTTGTTGCTGATGATTTGTTTGAGGCAGTCTCACTGTGTAGCTCAGGCTGGACTAGAACTCACCACCTTCCTGCCTCCTATGTCCAAGTGCTGGCATTACAAATATATGTCATCAGACCCAAGTAGAAGGCCTTTTATGAAAGGTCAAATGGAAATGAAGTTCAGCCAACACATTACTGGTAGGTCTAGGGTGATTGCTTATGACTGTAATCCCAGCACTCGGGAGGCTAAGGCAGGAAGATCACTACAGGTTTGAGGCTAGTTCCAGGCTGGCCAAGGCTACAGAGAAAGGTCTTGTATCAAAATAATAACAACAAAAACAACAACAGCACACACACTATTCATGGAACAAATAAGGAGCTGCTAATAAAGCAAACCAGTCATACCAGTCATGATTTAGCAATTCTCTTTCAAATATAAAAACTATATCTGACTTCAGAAGCCATAGTTGATTCCCTTCCTGTCCCCCTGCCCCCAACACACACATTCACACCAGCCCTGGAAATCAGGAAGCAGGGATGGCTTTTCTAGCTAAAAACCACAAAAACTGAGGCTGGGAGTGCTCACTAAAAAGGAGCTGTGAAAGAAAGAGGGAAGGCCTGTGAGCCCACGGTCTCCTCCCTTTCTGTTCTGTTCTCCGAGCAAATCAGATTTAATTATCTATTAAAATGATAAAAGATGCTTTTATGCATCTTTCTCCAAAGCCCTTTGCTGCACACCACGCTGGTGCCAGCCAGGACAGCATTCAAGGGCTCAGTTCTCACTGACGCTGAAGCAACCTCTTTCCCTGACCATAACAGTTAGCTTCTCTGACACATCAAACCTGTGTGTGAGGAAACTTCAGCCCATTCCTTAGCTTCCTACCCACAGGGCATACATTCAGATTAACCCCAAATCTGAGGGGCTTGTTCCACTGCTAATAGGTTTCATTCATTCCATGGCTTCTATCAACTGTTTCTTGTTTTCCAGTGTCTGTGCTATGTTTTTTCAAGTCTGATAGCATGCTAATCCATAGTTTTTACTGTTGGAGAGCATTGCTATGTGGAGGCAGATGTTGGAGAAAGTGAACTAGTGGGGAAAATGCTGTGTCCTTTGACTCTGCCTTCATTGACAGCAGCTCTATTAAACCAAATATGGTGTCCACCCACCCCCGAAGAGGAACTGCAACCACAAAATGATGTTTCTTTGAGTAATCTCATTTGTGTGTTTTAGTATTTTTTTAGATTTATTTTATGTTACATTTTGTTCACGTGTATGGCCATGTACCATGAGCATGCCTGGTGCCTGTGTGTGCTGGACCTAGAATCGGGGGGGGGGGGTCCCCAGACCTCATTTCAGACCCAAGCATGTTTGTCTTAAACAGTCCTCCAAGGTCTGGGGATAGGCTCCCCACCCCAATCTGTGACGGGGTGTGGGGGTGGCGTAGAGAACAGCAAAACAGTCCAGGGGCAAAACCCTATGTCCTTGAGAACATCGACAAATTAAATCATTTCCAGCCAAGGTTACCGTCATTTACAGACAGAAAGATATCTGCAGCAAGAAAGGGAGCTACAAGTTCAGCCATGGTTGTTCATCCACAGATGGAAAGAAAGCTCGTTTTGGAACTCCAGCTGATGCCAAAGTTTCCCCAGTTAGCTTCTGCAGGAAGTCCCGAGTACCAAATCTGACTTGACACTGTCTCTTTCGGTTACCTAGGGAGCTCTTTCCTGGAAAAACTAGCTGGTTGCTTGGGTGGGGGTTTCCCAGTTGGTTCTGTTGGACAGCCTGAGCACCCCATGTGATGTTTTGCACTCCCCTTTTATTACTTAATAAACTCATTCAAAATTGAAAATAAGGCTGTTGTAGATTATTCGTCAGACAGTACAAAACAGTTATCTTAGAGAGTTGTTAAGAAAAGAATGTTTCTTTTCTTAATAAGGATGGTCTTTCCAATTTTTTTTAATGTAAAAAGCAAACAGCAACAACAAAAATCATCAGATGCCTTCATTACAGTTCTTGTCCACTTTACTATTTCTTTTTAATTTATTTATTTTAGGTTTTTCCAGAGAAGGTTTCTCTGGGTAACAGCCCTGGCTGTCCTGGACTCATTCTGTAGACCAGGCTGGCCTTGAACTCACAGAGATCTGCCTGCCTCTGCTTCCTGAGTTCTGGCATTAAAAGTGTGCACCACCATGCCCAGCCATTACAGACAGTTGCGAACTGCCATGTGGGTGCTAGGATTTGAACCCAGGTCCTTTGGTAGAGCAGCCAGTGCGCTTAACCACTGAGCCATCGCTCCAGCCCGCACTTTACTATTTTTTTATGAGCTTATTTTGACTAAAAACAAAAACAAAAACCTTTAACCCTTAAAATGTATAAAAATGCATTCTCTCCTTTTTAAAAAAAAAAATGATTGGATATTACTCCGTCACCCAGGTGATCTGGAACTCACTATGTAGCCCAGGCTAGCTTTTATTTCACAGCAGTCTTTCTGCCTCAGCTCCCTAAGTGCTGGTATTAGAGGTGTGAGCTACCATGTCTGTCTGACTTCCATGATTAGAGCCTAATCTTCCTAGTATGTCATTTTATGGAAGAGGGAATGGCTTTTAACCTTAGGTGACAGTGTTTGTCTAATGGATCAGTCCTTTAGAGGAAGAAAGTCTGAGGCACATCAGCGAGTGAAGCTAACCTCAACCCAACTCAAACATATTAAATCTCAAATTATTTTCTCACATATCCCACCTGCTCAGCCTCTTTTCTTTCTTCCTCTTTCATGTGCATGGAGCTTGTGTGTGGGGATTTTTTGTACCTTGTCCTCCTATAGGGGCCCTCAGGAAACTGCTTTCTGGCTTCTAGACTTGCTTTGAGTTTTCATTGAGTCATGGAGAGAATAACTGATGTGTGAGTTATACAGTTCAGTTTGTCTCTGTGCAGAGATCAAAGCCCACACCTCTGGCTAAGGGAAGGATGGTTTGGGCAAGTTATCCCTGGGAATAGAGCAAAGGGCTGGGAGAGTTGAAGAAATGGGGAAAGTCAATGAGGATTCCCTGACTATGGACTATTGACTGTTCTTACATGCCCCCCCCTGAGGAAGTGTGTAGAACAAGCTTTTTCAGGTTCCATCCCAAGGATGGGAGAGGACATGGTGGCTCACATCTGTAACCCCAGCACTTGGGAAGCTGACACAAGGGGATTACTATGAATCTGAGATTAGTCTGGGCTCCATCTTATCTTCCAAACAAACAAAAACCCAAACATGGATGGAAAAGGGCATGTTTCTCTGCCTGTTCTTGTCCTAACTAGCCATAAGATTCCCTGCCTGGGGTTAAAGTCCTCACTTGCAGGCTTGCGAGGGCCCCAGTGCTAAACTGTACAGTTGGAAATTCTCTCAAGTGGTAAGACACTGTGGAGTGCAGCGGGAGAGAGGCACAGTGAGCACACCTGTGTGAAGAGGGGTAAATGGACAATGGCCCTGAAGAAGCAACAAAGCATGAATGCAGAAGACAACTAGAGATTTGCTCAAATCTGAAACTGTCCTCCTCTTTCAACCCCTTGAACACTAACTTGACTTCATTCTGATTTGATTCTCCTCTTGCCCCATGCAACACTCCCTTTTTTGGAGAGTGTCTCACTATGTAACCCTGGCTGACCTGGAAAAGTCTTTCCTCTGCGTCCTGAGTGCTTGATTACAGGTGGCACCATGCCTGGCAGATTTGTTGCCCAGAGTCACTTCTCATCTACAACACTTACCAATAGCCTCCCATCACAAACTCCTTGAGAGTGGGAGGTGAGTCTCATCTGTCACCAGATCCACTCCCTTGGGTGTAGCAAAGTTCTTTCTTGATTACATGGCCACCTAAATCCCAAATTGTCATAGGGACTGGAAGGTCACACACAGGAACATACATGGAATTCACAGTATACTAATATGTATGAATGCACATGCCACAGCACGAAGTGAAGGTCAGAGGACAACTTTGTGGAGTTGGGAATCTTACGCCATTTTAAAAATACAATTTAATATATTTTTTAAATGTGCATTGGTATTTTGCGTGCATGAATGTCTGTGTGAGGGTGTCTGATCTTGGAGTTACAGTCAGTTGTGAGCTGCTATGTGGGTGCTGGGGTTTGAACCCGGGTCCTCTGGAAGAGCTGTAGGTACTCTTAGCCACTGAGCCATCTCTCCAGTCCCTCCTTCCACTCTTACGTGAGTCCCAGGGATCAAACTCAGATCAAACATGCCCTGGTGAGCTTTTCTGAGCTCTCTCACTGGCCCCTGTTTATTGATTCCTCATTTCAACATATCAGTTAGGAGGCTGGTCCCTTGAATGTACAAAGGAGCTTAAAGGGAATAATTCTTAGGTATCTAGTCAGCCCCTCATGCTGGGGCCAGTACAGCACCTGGCAGACTGATGGAGACCTTGCAAGGGCAATGTCACCTCTCTTGGAGATTTGTTCATTCTGTTTTCAAACACCAGTCAAAGACTTCTACAAATTCCCCCAGAAAGGTTGACCCAAGTCATAGGACATCTAGGTCCTTGCGAATGACACAGAGTTGCAAGTTTTACACAAACATTTCCTCATGATTTCACTACCTCTACAAGTATTAGTAACTTCCTCATTTGCCCACAACTCACTAGCCACCCCTAAAAGCCAAAAATCAGCACACAGGAGCAACTGGAACACTGTTTAAGGGCAAAAGGACCAATCCAGTATGGTGGCTCTTGTCTTTGCAAGCTCATACCTTTCCGTCCCATATTCAGAAAACAGAGGAAGGTAGATCTCTATGAGTTCTGAGTCAGCTTGATCTACATGGTGAGTTCTAGGCTAGCCAGGGCTACATAGTGAGGCCCTGTCTTAAAAAAAAAAAAGTAATAAAGAACTTCCATGTTAAAAATAAGCCCATGGAGCAACCAGGAAACCCACCTTAGTGAATTCAGATATAAAACTGTCTTCAGAGTAAGCACTATTGAGACTGGACTCAACCAGTAGTTGGCCATGACACCTTACAGAGACTAAATGGCGCCCAGGGTAGTAAGTGCTTCTCACTGGCTGATTCCAGTTCCCAGTGCCCACTGAAGGCAGATAAATCAGACCCCCAGACTTAGAACCTAATAACATCTACATGTGTGTGTTGGTGGCAGGAAGAGTGTGCCTGAAGCTCCTACAGGAGCACCCAGTCAGCCTGACAGTTATATTTCCAGTGAGTAATTAACTATGAGTCTGGGAATGGACTTGGGTGTGTATGAGGGTGAACTCATCGGATCCTGATCGGATCCCATCTGGCATGCTGCAAATACTGAGTTCTAGACTGACAGCCAGGTGAAGAACCAGTTCTACCAAGGAATGTGCTACATTTTGAGTCTCACAGAGGTCAGCTCATCTCTCTAGTGGCCACCCAATTTTGGCATTCATTCTACTTAAAAACATTATTCTCAGTTGGTGGCAGGGGGTGGGGGGATGAGATGGCTCATGGTAGGGGTATATTTTAACATTCATGAAGCCCTGGGTTCAGTCTCCAGTATTGAACACACACACACACACACACACACACACACACACACTCTAAAACCATACAAGGATGTTCTAAAAAATACATCTGGCCTTTTTGAATGTTCAAAGAGAGCCCACACTGTCACCTTCATGCTGTCCGTAATAGCCTGAACAATGGAAAGAGATGGCTATAAAAACCATTTGCCGATCTCTGGAATAAAAAATAAAACCTAAACTCAAAATTTAAAGAAGTGGGCCAGTAAGATAACTCAAGGGTGTGTCCTGTCTGGGGTGAATGTGTTGGTTCTGGTCTCCCCAGGAAAAGTTAGGACAAAAATCTACTAAGGTCACAGTACAGAGTTAGGAACTTCCGGAGCAGCGTCCTGTTTTTTATTATTTAAATTTTAGGCATTCTACTGGAAGGTTGAGGAAGCTCCAGTACAGTACTATAATAACCGCTTGATAAAGAGGAACAAGGGAAATCACATCTGTGTCTTTTCTTTCTTTCTTCTTCCTTTTCTTTTTTTAGTTTTTCAAGACAGAGTTTCTCTGTGTATCTCTGGCTGTCCTGGACTCACTTTGTAGACCAGGCTGGCCTTGAACTCACAGAGATCCTTCTGCCTCTGCCTCCCAAGTGCTGGGATTAAAGGCATCTGTTTCAAATAGCCAGCCACAGGCATCCTTAGCTGTCCTCTAAGCCACGAGGAAGAGCCTTTCAGATAATGAACCAGCAACTTCTCCAGACTAAACTGGTGTGTGGGGGGGGGGGGGGGGGAGGTTGGGGATGAAAGAATGTGCAGCTAAATCAGGGGAGACACAGGCATCCCTTCTGATCCCACAGAAGGGATCTGATCTGTGGGATCAGATCGCTGGAAAGATGTGAGACAACAATGACTGAAGCAGGTTTTGAAAGCAAACGCCTCAAAATTGGAAGGGTGCAGGTACTTGTTGAGGGAAGATAAGAAAATCAGCAATTTTGGGAAGGGGACACTGTCTGTGTCCCACCCTGTTCTTGCACAAGATCAGCATGGAAAAGATTATGAAATCAAATTAATCCTGAGTTTGACTTTTGGAATTTTCCAAGCCTACATAACCCACAATTCATTTGGGTCTTCTTGCAAATGGAAGGGTAAGATTGGAAGGACACCTGTTGAGACCTGTTTTACTGACAGGAGGGTTTCACCAGTGCCCTCTGGCAACCAGGCTGTCTTACCGTATATGCAAATTCCTGACTTCCTCTCAGTCCCAGTCTTTGGGCGGTAGAATGGGAGACTTTAATCCACTTTGGGATTATGAGACCATAATCCTCAGCACCCTTCAGTTCTGGCCCTGTCCCCTATCAGATGACCTTAGCAGTTTGCGATCAAGTCTATTAAGCCAAAGTCACTTGTCTACTTTTAGAAGCAGAACAATGGCCAGCCCCAAATCACACCTCCCTCCGATCTGGATAAACATACTTAAATGCCTTTTAGATCAGCCAAGGTTGTCTGGGCCAAGAGATGGGGCACGAGAGAATTCAGGCTAGGATTTTTCAAGTTGGCAGAGCCCTTGTACCTTCCTTAAATTCCACCGCTGATCTATGGCAGGGCTGGAGAGTAACCCACTAGGCTCTCCACCAAGAAGTACGACCCAAGACGCCCCTGGGCGCAAACGTGGTGGGACTCAAGCCAACCGCGGGTGGGCGCTGGGGATTCAGGGCGGCGCCCTGAACGCGGCCGCGCGTTCTGCTCACCTGGCCTAGTCTCCGAGGCGGCAGACCAAGGAGAATGCAGCAGCAGCAGCAGCAACAGCAGCAGCAGCAGCGGGGACGATGGCAGCCCAATGCTCCTGCCAGGACTGCGGTGGGACATCGCTCCTCCGCTGTGAACTCTGCCTGGTTGGAGTAAGTCCCGCTGGCGCCGGCGGTGACAGCTGTTGCAGAGGCCGGGGCGGTCTTAACTTTCTTCTGGCATTAGTCTTGCCTCTTTGGGCGCTTCACGTGGTCTTTAGAACCAACCTTCGCCCTACTGAGCCCCAGGCTGGGATAGGCGGATCCTTTCTGTCAGGTCTGACCCTCTATCCACCTGTGGGCCGGGCGGGAAAGTTCTCAGCTGCACTTTAGGGAAGTGCAGGGGCTGCGTTGCTTTCTTTGGTCGCCTCCTGCAGGTTGGGGCTCAAGAGTTAAGAAATCAGTTCAAGGTGGCCTTGGCCCGTGGGGCAGCGGATGAGGTTACCAGCCCAGTGGTGGATCGCATGCCTCTGTCTACACACAGACCAGATTTTGTGGCCTTCTGTCTTCTCAGGTCCCTCATTCGTCAGGAACCAGGGCTTCTTGTGCTAGCCTGTCTAACCTCAGGAACTCAGCACCTCCGGGCCTTGGCTTCGTGTCATCATTGGCTGGAGCTGATTCACAAGGGGTCACAAAGCAGATCTACCCCTGAACCCCTATCAAGACCCCATTTCTGGGCAGGGCTCACTGAAAGTAACATTGTGAAGTTGGCCAAGGGTGCCCTAGGTGACATTGTGAAGTAGGCAGCAGACTTCATGCCAACTGAGCACATCTTTTGCTACTGGACCCAGTTAAGACAGTTTAAAAAAAAAAAAAAAAAAAGACCTGTGGTCAGGTTTGTATTCCCAGAATTCCAGAGGCTGAGGAAGGAGGATTGCTGAAGGTCTGAGGTCAACTTGAGGTACAGAATGAACCCAGGTTATAAATATAAATATTAAAAAACCCAGATAAACAAATACTAAAGATATAATAATGAAGAAATGCCTTTGTTAGAGGAAGAAATATATTTGTGATTGCTAGAAACATGTGTGAATTGGGAAATACAAATCACAGTTTTGTTTTGTCATATTCATTTAGTGGAGGGAGAAGCTAAAGACATTGTAGGGACTGTACAGAAAATAAAGACAAAGGCAAATGGAACCTTTGGATCCTGTGGTGCATGACTGGTGAAGCTATGTCACCCCAAATATTCCAGGCATGTCGTGTCTTCATATTGTACTCTCTGTGACCTCACTGACCCTTCTGATCCAAGGAGCCAAGTGTTCAGAGGAGGTTCGGCTTTGAAGGCCCCTAAATGGGAGCTGGGCTCACCCACTGATGGTTTCCTAGCTGCATATTTGTTGACTTCAGTGTTCCAGGATAGAGCCCTATATGACGCCCTGTCCTCATAGAACACCTGTTGTAGTGGAGGAAGTGATTAAGTGGATCTGTAGAAGCAAACTAATTGGTATAGACTTTCTCAGCTTGAGCACTATTGAAATTCTGGCCCAGTTATTCCTTGGTTGTGTGTGTGTGTGTGTGTGTGTGTGTGTGTGTGTGTGTGTCCTGTGCACTCTGAGGCCTTGAATGTGATCTTTGAAAATGCCTCCAGACTTCGTCCAATGTTCCCTTAGGTGAAAAACTGTGCCTATCGGAGCATTGTTGATGTAAGTCATGGTACATTTCGACACATTTAAACTGTGGCGGTTTTAAACCTCCAGGAGAATACTGATAGCAGACTCTAGGTAATAAGGCTCAAGGGTATTGGTTTCAAACTTGTAACCAGAATGGATAGGGTGAAAACCAGGGATCCAACAGCCCTATCAGGCTAGCCTCCACTACCCACCCTGTGACTGCTATCTTAGTTGCCAACGTGAAGCATCTCAGAAGAACAGTTGAGGAACTGTCCATCAAATTGGACTAGAGGTATGTTGTAGGAAGTTTGTCTGATTGCTAATTGCTGTCGACAAGCCCGGTCCTGGGGTCAGTACCATCCCTAAGCCGGTGGGCCCAGGGTATACAAGAAAACTAACGACTATAATAAGCCTGGAAGCAAGGTAAGTAAGCAGTGTTTCCTTCTCTGTGGTCTGTGTTTCAGTTCCTGGCCTCCAGGTTCCTGCCCTGGCTTCCTTCAAAGATGCTCTGAAACCTGAACCAAACTGAAACGAACTCTTTCCTCTCCAACTCAGAGTATTTTATCACAGCAATGGGGGAGCAAACTAGAACACATCCCCACGGCACTAATGAAAGAAATAAAGAAGAATGAGAACAAAGACATTCATTCAATGTGGCAGCATTGGGAAGACAAAGGGATCCAACCACCCCAAGTCCATCCTCAGGGCCCTGACATGAGCTTTAGGTTTAATGAGGGGAAAGGATATGCATGGCTAATCAGTCCCAGGTCATGGTGTGGTCTGGCCCATCACTGACCCATCATTGTTTGCCTCTGCTCTCTCCAGCATGTCGTTAGAACTGTGTGGAATCTTGGGCATGTCCCCATGGCTGGCACCAGGCTTCAATCTTTTGCTTGCTGCAGCATGAGATCCTCAGGGACATGCCAGCTCCTTGGAGACCATTGTTAGTTTCAGTGACATGAAATTTGAAAACTCCCCCTGGTTCTTTAAAAGTTCCTCTGAAAAGAAGAGTAGGATGTGGCTTTGTGTTAGAGTACTTGCTTAGCATGAGTGAAGGTCTGGGTTCCATCCACAGCACTACAAACTAACAATTGTAGAGGAATTTTAATTCAGAACATGGCTGCTCTGGCAAGAGATCACATCCAAAGACCTTCTAGGTCTGTATGATCCAGCTGGAATACAGACACACCTTTAATCCCAGGAAACAGAGTTAAACACATCTCTGAGTTCAAGGCCAGCCTGGTATAGAGCAAGTATCAGGCAAAGAAAAGCTTAGGTCCTGGCATGGTGGCACATGCCTTTCATCCCAGCACTCAGGAGACAGAGGCTTGCAGATCTCTGAGTTTTAGTCAGTTCTGTGCAGTCAGTTCGGTTGAGTCAGTGAGTTGAGAGATTTATAGCTTGCTTGCCTGCCCTGCCTTGGTACTTTTCTTTCAAACACTAAAAAGACCAACTAAACAAAATAAAAACATTCCTTAAGTTTAGTTTTGAGGCTGTTTTTAAGGTATTTTTTAAAGTTTTTTTTAAGTCTAGGGTACAGAATTTCCTAGAAGTTGCATTTGTTTTTACATTTATGAAAAATTATATTTCATTGTGAAAGGCATGCACATGCTGCAGCACTTGTGTGAACACCAGAGGATAACTCCCAGGAATTGGCTTCTTCTTCAGGCAAGTAGGAACCAGGGATTGAACTCAGGTGATTACATTTGGCATGCTTATCCATCCTTCCAGCCCCATAAGAGTTTAAGACAGAACCCTGATTTCCTTGGCAACAACTGTGCCCTAGGGAAATGACTACCAGGCATGTGCTGGCCACTTCAGCAGAACCACAGAGGCTCAGGCTCCTGACACAGTGGGTAGAGAACCCTAACAGGTAGGACTATCACCCAGAACAAAGGGAAGCAGGAGGAGGAATAATCTTGGCACTCAAGAGGCTGATGCAGGAGGCTCATAAATTCAAGGTCAGCCTCTGCTAGTGGGACCTCGATCAAAAACAAACCAAACACAAAGCCTACACGTTTACCCTCCAATGGAAGAAAAATGCTTTTAATTTATCATTACATAATCTCATTTGTGTCTGTCCTAGTCAGATTAACTATCAACTTGACACAGCCTAGAATCACCAGATAAACGAGTCTTAACTGAGCAATTGTCTTTACCAGGTTGGTCTGCAGGCATGTCTATGAGGGATTGTCTTAACTGTTGATTGACTTGGGAGGGTTCAGGCCATCCCAGGCTCCATGAGGAAGCTAGGTAAGGAGGTGCCTGAGTGAGCCACCAAGCAGTGTTCCTCCATGGTTCCTGCTTTCAGATTCTTGCTTGAGACCCTGTCTTGATTTCCCCTAATGGTGGACTGTGACTTAAAAGCATAAGCCAAATGAAGTCTCTTTTCTTCTAAGTTGCTTCAGATCAGAGTGTTTTTATCACATTCACAGAATGGTAACAAGAACAAAGTCAAGTCCTTCTTTTCCTTGAGCTCAGTTTTAGTTTGGGAGGGAAAGGGGACCTATGTATTGACCAAGTGCTGGGTAAAGATATGTTTTTAAAGAATTTATCTCTTGACTTAGTGGCTTCCAGTGGGATGTAGTTTGGCTCATTACTGTCAGGAATTGTGTGTTATCTGCTGTCACTACTTGTGGCCTCAGGAAAAGATTCCCACATACTTGGTGCACCATTTAGGGTAATGCATGCCATTGGTGATAACCAACTTCATCGAGTTAATGCAACAAAAGTTTGTTATTCTACCAATCTAGTGTGGGAGTTCTTCATTAGTAAGTGACTTTCCTTCACATAGACATTCAGGTGCCTGGTATTATCTTTCGGCTCTAGTGTCATCCTAAGGCAGATGTTCCCAAACATTTTTGTTTGTTTTTATTTGTTGTTGTTTATAAATGACCTTACAGTTTCAGTAATATATATCCAAGGCTTCATACCAAAAGAAATACCTAACAGGTTTTTTTATTTTAATTTTATTCGTGTGTATGATCTTGGGTACACATAGAGGCCAGAAGACACCAAATTCCTTGGAACTTTCTTGATGCATGTAGAAAAAAAAATGGCTAATTAAGTTACTTAATCTGTATTTAAATTATCAGTAATTGGTTTGCAGCCATTAATCCTTATTCAGACATTATAAATGAACACACAGACACCACGTGGATTTTAACAAGCTTTGGCCTGAATTGTGGAATTTTGGCCCACCTAAGCTAGCTCTTAATTCTATTACCCAAATATGAACCCATATACACATATGTCCCCTTGGACTGCCATTCTCCATGCTATGTGGATGTTCCTGGACATATGGAATGAAGTTCTTTTTTCTAACCCTTCTTGTTCTGTGTTCTCCTTCTTCCTGCTCCTTGCTGGAATGCAATTAATCCTCTGTCTAAAGTGCAGGCTTCCTGTTCTAATCTCAGGAAGTCCCACCTTTCTCTGTCTTTGCCCAATCTCAGGCCTCAGCATTTTATTTAACCAATCAGAGTCAATGTAAGTAACAGACAGCAAGCAGGACCAATTAATTAACATTTAGAATGCTTAACACTACCCCATCAGATGTGGATGCTGGGAACTGACCTCAGGTCCTCTGGAAAAGCAGCATGTACTCTTAATCACCAAGTCATCTCTCCAGTTCCTTTGTCCAAAAATTTGTCAATTTAATACTATTCGCTCACCTCTGTTTCCCTGTTTAAAGTAGGTACTGCTATTATACTCTGCTAACTGACTGTGGTTGTCAGATGATAGGGAAGAGCATGACATCTTTTCTTTCAACCACAAGAAAGGCAAAGGGCATGGAAAACTCTACCCGCCCAGTAACCACTTCCATTCACCTTCATTGACGAGGTGAACCTTCACAGGCCTGCGATTGTGCTGACAATTCTGTGAAGTGTAGCTTGGAGCTGAGATGTCCCCGATCATGACAGAAACAACACACAGCTTTGGTGTATTCGTAAAGGACTCTGATACCAAACATTTACTCCACTGAGACCTTAGGCTCTTCCTCAGACTCCTCGGAACCTTGTGGCATTGGCAGCAGGAACTTAAAGATAGTCTGACCTAGTGTGCATCAGTTTGTCTTGTGTGGGCTCCTCCTCCACCATCTCTCTCTCACTTACTTCCCTGCTACAGCCCCATGGGGCTCCAGGCTGCTTTACAAGGCCTGCAAGTTCATGGGCTACAGTGTGGGAAGTTGGAGTATTATCTCCTGTAATTCAAAACCGGTCCTGCATTTGCTTACTAAATATCTCCACACCCTGAACCACCCTTAAGAGGGTGGCCCCACCCTGCATGGAGCCGCACCCTTTGCCTTGACACCTGTATTTCTCTCAGGAGCTATTCAGATGTGTTGCCCCTGTGCCTAGGAGCTGATCCCATGTTGCACCCATTCACATTTACCCTTCATTCAGTATGCTCTGGGCCCTTTATCTCTATGTTGTCCCATTTTCTTTCTTTCTTTGGTTTGTTTGGTTTTTTGTTTTTTCATGCAACAGCCCTGACTGTCTTGCAAATTGGGCACAGAAAGGAAGGGATGTCATTGTGTGGTAAACCCTGAGAAATGGGAACCAAGAATGTGTTGACCACAGCAGGAAGGACTAAGCAGGAGGCTTCCATGAGAGCTGGATACCAACTGAGGAGGGTGTGAGTGATTATTTATTTATCAGTTGGTTAATTGATTTACTCATTTATTTTGGTCCAAGTCAAAGTTGGCAATGTCATATCCTGCTGTTACACATCATCTTTCCCATCCTTACCTCCAAAGAGGCTGAAAACTTACTGTTCAATACTTCTAGGGCCAAGAATAACTACACACACACACACACACACACACACACACACACAGAGAGAGAGAGAGAGAGAGAGAGAGAGAGAGAGAGAAGAACTTCCTTCTTCATTGTTCTAAGCCTCTTCCTGCATTTCTTTCCTAAGTTGGATGGCTACATCCTTGGGGCTGTCATTACTTCCCTCTCTTTGCTACATATCTGGTATTTATCTTTATTGTACAAGATGTGCAATTGACAAGTAAAAACAAGCATCAAGACATGGCCTTTTCCTAGTGGTATTAGCAATTTTTTTTTTGTGCCAAATACCCATGATCTCCCCTTTTATTTTCCACCTTCAAAGGTCAAACTGTGGCCTTGTGTTTACTTGGCAAGTGCGGTACCATTGGGTTTTGGGTCTCTCTCTCTCTCTCTCTCTGTGCCTAAGTGTAGAGGTCAGCGGTCAACTTTTGTTGATCTCTCAACATCATACACCTAGTTGTATGTGTGTGTGTTTTAAGATTTCTTTTATTTTTACTTATATGTATGTGTATGTGGGGGGGCACATGCACTCATGAGTACAGTGTCTGTGGAGGCCAGTGGCATCCTATTCTCTAAAATGGAAGTTACAGACGTTTGCAAGCCACATGATGTGGGTGTTGGGAACTGACTTGGGTCCTCTGCATGAGCAGCATATGCTCTTAACTGTTGAACCATCTCTCCAGTCCATCACCTCGCTTTTGGAGACAGGAGGTCTCACTGGCCTGGAGCTTACCAATAGGATAGGCTGGCTGGCCCAGCACTGGGGTTACAAGGAGTACCACCAGTCTGGCTTATTTTATGTGAGTTCTGGGAATCAGACTTTATTATTTAGTGTGTGCATATATGTGGAGGACAGAGGATGTTTTGCAGGAATCTGTTCTCCCAGGGCCTCATGTACACTGTCAAGTGGCATTGGACTGTATCCCGACCTTCCACACTGCTTTAAGGGCCAGTTTTTATTGAACCTTTGTTCTCTGGCTTCCTACATAGTCTTTCTTGTGTCCAGAACCTCCTACCATGCCACTGCTCCTGCTTATGCCTGAAGCTCCCCTTGGGACCCTGTGCATTCCTTTTCTTCTCTTCTCTCCACAGAGGTGATAGCTCTAGGGGCAGTGGAGTAGCAGCTATGAAGAAAACAGCAGGCTTGGGGACTGGAGATGGTTTATGTGTTAAGAATGCCTACTGCTCTTGCAGAGGATTTTCGTTCCCAGAACCCATGCTGGGTGGCTCACAGCTGTGTATAACTCCAGCTTCAAGGGATCTGACTCCATTTTTGTGGCTTCTAAGAACACACACACACACACACAATCTGGCACGGGGTGTGGGGGAAGAGGAGAGAGTAACATAAATCTTGTTTTAAAAGTTGGAATTGGTACCCACTCAAAGAAAATAAATACTGTAAACACTCCAGAAGAGGGAGGGAGGAGTTATCATCAGTAGAGTATTAAAAGACAAACTTGCATGGGCTAGTCCTAGGCATGAAGCTGATGGTCTGCTTGGTTCTCCAGTGGATCCCCTAAGAATTGGAACGGAGTCTATCTTGGACTTATACGCAGTTGCCTCTCTCTGGAGCTCATTTTCCTAGCAGAGCTGCCTTGTCTTGCCTCAGTGGGAGAGGAGGCACTTAGTCCTGATGCAATTTGATGTGCCAGAGTGAGTTGGTACTGAGTTTGAGGGAAGTGGGTGGGAGGGTGGATCTGGGAGGAGGGGAGGGAGAGGGATGGTGATTGGAATGTAAAATAAACAATTTTTTAAAAAGTCAACTTGACTTTCACTTCTCTGCATTACAAAATTCAAGAAGAATATGGAATACCATCTTAAGATTTTTTTCTTAGATTTATCTTATTTTGCATCCATCAGTGTTCCACCTGCATGTATGTCTATGTACCTCATATGTTCCCAATGCCTGCAGAGGTCAGAGGAGGGCCTTTGGTCCCTTAGAACTAGTATTAAAGATGGTTGTGAGCCACCATGTGGGTGCTGAGAACTGAACTTGGGTCCCCTGGGACAGCAGCCAGTGCTTTTAACCACTTAGCTGTCTCTCCAGCCCCGTCCTCAGACTTTTTGAGGAAAAAAGTTGACCGTGACATTTTAGGTACAGTTAATTTTAGTTCAGGCATGAAGGTGAATTTTCAAAGTCACAGGAAACATAACTTGTAGGAACGCCTTTTGAAAGAATTATTTTTATGCACGCTCACCAATAGACAAGTTCACATTAAGATATAATGCATAAGGCCGGGTGGTGGTGCACGCCTTTAGTCCCAGCACTTGGGAGGCAGAGGCAGGCAGATCTCTGTGAGTTCAAGGCCAGTCTGGTCTACAAAGAGAGTCCAGGACAGCCAGAGCTGTTATACAGAGAAACCCTGTCTCAAAAGGAACAAAACAAAACAAAACAAAAAAACCAAACAAACAAAAGATATAATGCATAGTGAAGTGATAATGTGAAAATGGGTATTTTCTTCCTGGGTTAGAGAATACTGGAGCCTTACCCAGGAATAAAGTAGGATTTCTCAGGTGGCTTCTGCCACTCAGCACAGCTCACTCTCAGTATCCCATCAAGACTGAACTATTTTTGCCAGGTGATTCAGGTACACCCCACAAACTATACCCCACAGCATGGCTTGTCTCGGTTTCTGGTTGGGGTGATGGTAGCATAAGGCATTTTTGAGTGAGTGTTCTTCTGCATGTCACTCGATACAAAGTAACTTGCATGGATCATTAGTCAATAAGAATTATGTAACAGAAGCAGCATTACATAAAAACCATAATGGCCATTTTCATTGCCAAATAAATTGAGCAATGATTTTGCACATCCTGACAACTATTGGATAATGAATTGTATGTTTGAAAATTGAACTTTGAAAAGCAAATGACTAAGGGGTGCTATGCAGTTGGTCCTCCCTGTCCATGGGAAGTGCATCTGGAGATTCAGCCCACTGTAGGTCACAAATACTAGAGAAACAAAGGCGGTGACCATATTAGACATGTACGGACTCCAGTTTATGGAGACGAGGTCTTACTTGGAGCCCTGACTGGCCTAGAACTCACAGCTATCTGGCTGCTTCTACTTGTCTTCCAAAGGCTGGGATTATAAAGGTTGCAATACCATCATGCCTGGCTGTATTTGCACAATACCTATTTACTTAGCACTGATAGTAGTCCTGTAAGTAATCAAGAAATAATTAAACAAAGTAGGGTCTGGTAACACATATCTGTAATCCCAGCACAAGGGAGGCTGAGGCAGGAGATCACCATTTCAAGTCAGCCTGGAGTATGAAGCAAGACCCTGTCTCGATTACAAAAAGCAATAGACAAAAAGAAGCTAGATGTGGTGGCCCACACCTGTAATCCCTAAACTCAGGAGACTGAGGAAGACAATCCCTACAAATGTGAAGTCAGCCTGGGCTATAGCAGTGAAATGGTGAGCCCTAGGGAAGCCTGGGACCCAGAGTGAAACTATCTAAACCAAATCAAACCAAACCAAACCACAAGGCTGGGAAGATGGCTCAGTGTGTAAAGTCTTGCTCTGCAAACACCAATTGAGTTTGGCTTTCCACCAACGGGTCATGATGGTGCTTATCTGTAATCTCAGTGCTGGGGAAACAGAGGCAGGTGGATATCTTTGGCATGCTCTAGGTTTAAGGAGAAACCCCGTCTCAAAAAACAAAAAAAAAAAAAAAAAACAAAAACCAAGGTGGAATTGGAGCTGGAGAGATGGCTCAGTAGTTAAGACCTAACTTTGGCTCCTACCATGCAGAAGGGCAGTTTACAATCATCTGTAACACTTGTTCCAGGGGATCTGACAACCTATGTGTGTAGCAGACACTACACACAGGTGGTGCACATACATACCTGCAGGCAAACATTCATATACATAAAATAAAAATGAATAGAATTTAAAATATGTAAATAAACAAGGCGAACACCATGTTATATGCACAACTGTATGCACCCCCATATGAACATGTATACACACACAAAACCAAAACACAGAACAAATTCCACCACTAGCTCCCATCCCCTATCTGTGCGTGTGCACATGCTGGGGATAAATCCAGGATTTCATTATGTGTTCTGGGCAAGTCCTATAACCACATCCATAGTTCCCTATGATGTCATTTTATAAGGGACTTGAGCAGGTGTGGATTTTGGAACTGAGAGGGAGCTGAGAAACCAATCTCTGGTGGCTACTAAGGTGACTGAATTGTCATGAAACCTGTCTTCTATAAAGTGACCCTAAATCAGTGGTTCTTGACCTACTGGTGGTGAACCCTTGGGGGAGTGTCAAACGACACTTTAACGGGGGTGGCATATCAGATAGCTTGCATATCAGATATCTACATTACGATTAATAACAGTAACAAAGTTACAGTCATGAAGTGGCAACAAAAATAATTTTATGGCCAGGCGTGGTGGTGCACGCCTTTCATCACAGCACCCAGGATTCAGAGGCAGGTGGATCTCTGTGAGTTCAAGGCCAGCCTGGTCTACAAAGTGAGTCAAGGACAGCCAAGGATACACAGAGAAACCCTGTCTCGAAAAAAACAAACAAAAAAAGTAATAATTCTATGGTTCCCTTTGTGCCAAAAGGAAACCATATTTTCCAGAAAATGGCTAGAACTGGAAATGATTATAGGGTAAGGTCAGGAAGAGGTTTGTCTCACAGAGACTCAAAGGTACTCACTTGTATTTATATGTAAATGTGTATAACAAAAAGAGAGAGAAAGAAAAAAAACCTACCACCACCAACAAAAAAATTAAAATTTCCTTTGTCCTAGGGTCAGCAGGATGGCTCAGCATGCAAGCCAGACAACTTAGAGTTTGATCCCTGGAGCTCACATAAAGATGGAGTGGAGAGTCCACTCCTGGAAGCTGTCCTGTGACTTCTCCATGCACACCTTTACTCACAAAATGTCACTCATGTTCGTGCATGCACACATGCACACAATACACACGTTAAAACAAACGGAAAACCCTTACAAGGTCTCCTGCAGAGACTTCCTGTCTTATCAGCCCTCCCCCACGGCTGTCTTCAGTGTAGCTTCTTTGATCTTGTAGCATCTTTAACTCTTTCTTGCCTTCTGTGAACTGTTCATCACCGTGGTAGGTATGTTTTTGACCTGAGCATTAATATTAGTAAATAAAGTTGGAATAAAAGAAGGACGGGTCATGGCTCTGTCTATTAAGTGCTTGCCAGGTAAGCGTGAAGGTCTGAGTTTGATTCTCAGTACCCATGTAAGAGCCAGATGTGGCGGTGTGTGCCTGTAGTCTGGGCCCCGGCCCTGGGGAGACAGATCCCTGCAGCCTGCTGCTCAGCCATCCTAGTTCCAGGTTCAGTGATAGATTCCATCTCAAGAAAGAAGGCCGAGAGCAGCTGAAGACACTTGATGTGGACTTTTGGCCTCTGCATGCATGTGCACAGTCACCTACACACACAGATATGCATACACACAATTGCTGACAGCCACACCATCAAGGAAAGTTAGAAATAGTTGGGCAGTACTATCAATAGCATTGATACAGCTCATTGGCCTTTCATTTCTTTGTTTATTTTTGTTACTGCTTATGAGACTGGGTCTCCCTCTGTAGCCTGGCTTGGTCTGGAACTCACTATGCAGAGAAAGATGACCTGGAATTACAGTTAGCCTTTCTGTCTCAGCCTCTTACTCTGCAGGCCCTTGGGTTACAGGCATATTGGGCTTTGCGAATTCTCCGCTATTCAGTAAATTCTGACACTGTAGAGGACTAAAACTTTTCCACAGTTTAGTGGGCAGGACATATTACTGTAAGGTTAATCAAATGAAAATGGTGGTTGGAGGTTGAATGGGAGTTAGTTGTCAATTATATCATAAGAGAACCTTTTTATATTTTATATTTAGATTTATTAATTGTGTGTGTGTTAATGTGTGTTTTTCTCTCTCTCTGTATGTGTGTGTATATGTGTCTGTGGCCTGTGCACATGACTGCAGGTGCCAGAGGTCTCCAATCCCTGGGAGCTGGAATTAAAGGTGATTGGGAGCTGCTTGACCCAGGTGCTGGGGCTTGAACTTGGGTCCTCCAGAAGAGCAGCGTATGCTTTTAACCATTGAGCTGTCTCTCTAGTCCAAGGAATCTGCTTTATTGAAATGCATGATGAGAACATGTGATAATGCATGTCCCTGTATTTTGGGATTTGAGTGATTATTTCTCTCCTCACATGCCAATATTTTCCAAATTTTTATAGCAAGAATGTGGTAGTTTTCTCATTACAAATCAAAATGTTTGCATGTCTGAAACCCAACCTTTTAAATTATTAAACACTTATTTATTAATAACTATATTCACTTATAACAAATACACTTACTTAACTACTATTCCTATAAATTCCTACAACCCCTTTGACCTAACCACTAAACCTATTGATAACTATTACAACTATTTTCATAACCTTTTAGAAGGATACAGTCTCTGGGGCAGGTCCTCAGTTGTCGGGAACACAGTCTCTGGAGTAGACTCTTTAATGCACTTAGCAGTCTTTCTTCTGGGATATCTCAGATGCAGGTTCGCCAGGGTAAATTGGCTATGGCAGTCTCACCTTAAATAAGGCTTGAGGCTTTCTTCTCTGGGAGACCCCAGCCATGCTCTGCCTCAGTCTTTAAAGCTGGCCACAGTTCTGTTCAGGCCACTGTTCGGACAGGTCAAACCCCTCTAGGCAAAAACTGAACCACAGGGTTTTTAGTCCTTGGCCTTTTGCTGTCTTGCTGAGGCTTTATCTGCTCACCAGCTTCTTTCTGTCTCAGGGAGATCTGGCCATTAGTCTACCAGCACTTTCTCCTTCAGAGGATACAAACTACTCATCCTTTTTAGCATGAGGACTGGCTAGCATCAGAGCTCGCTAGCATCGGCTCTCTAGCATGGAGCCCCTAGCACGCTCCATCCCGGCTCATCCACTTGTCCTTTAATAGGATCGCTCCTTGTTCCACATGCTTCAGCTTAATTTGGGCTCTGCCCACTTAGCAGCTGAAAACAATGCCAGGTCATAAAGTCTTTCCTTGTTTCACTTGGCTTCAACCTTGTTTTTCAGTCCGTAGAGACTCCCCTGTTTCACATGACTTCATCCATAAGCTGATATGCTAATTGCTCACAGCCACGTTGATCTTCATGCCCTGGATTAAGAGACTGTATCAGAAACCTAGATATTTACTAAATCTAATTTATATCAATCTAACTCCCTATAAATGTCCTGTTTGAATAAATCTTCTTACTAAATAACTAAAGTCAGGAGTTTTAAATTGCTCGTTGTGTTCTTTGAAACACAATATAATTCCTACCAAGCCTTTCCCCACTGACTAAGTGTTCTGATTGGCAGTACCACTTGTGAGGCCTTTTGGTAGTTGCTGTATTTTTCCTTTTGAAGCTCCTAGGCTGAAAGTCATGATTAGCCATACGGTCATCAGAAGCATTTTAAAAATATTCATGGTTGCTCAATGCCCTATCATCAGCTTGCTCTTGTCTTCCCTGGGATTTTACAACCTTTCCCTGGAATGCTAGCTTTCCCACAGGGCTAGTGTTGAAAGTCCCAATCATTTCTAGGACAGCTCAATTCCACATCTGAGCCTTCATAGCACAACTCAGCCTTTCTATCGAGTTTTATTCCTCCCAAGAGAACTTCCTGCTTTGGGGACTATCATCTGCTTTGTTCTTGCTCTTTGTTTTTGAATAGATCGTGTCCCTATCTTAGCCCCTTCTTTCTTTCCTACCATCTGCCAGGCTATGCAGAGCTCAGCTACATTCTTAGTCAGCAAACACAATCAGTGCTCCATGCTGCAACGATGTCTAGTCGGAAAGTTTTCTGTGATGCCCACAGAGGAATCACTCCCTACACGAGCCACTCCCCTGCAGGACAGACTAACCTAATTCGCACACAACAATCTTCAGTTCCAGGAGCTTCAAAGAGGGAGGAAATTGGCACATGTGACCTTCCTCAGTTGCTTTAGTTCTGGCTGACTCCCTCCCTGAACTACCGACGTATGTATATCCCATCTTGGATCCATTCCATCTCTTGAAATCAGAATAAGTCTTTTTAAAAAATATTTACTTTATGTATATGAGTATTTTCCTTGTGTGTGCATGCCTGGTACCTGTGGAAGCCAGAAGACAATCTCCCAATCTCCTGGATTTTCACATACCTTGTGGGTGCTAGTACTTGAACCTGGGTCCTTTTTCAAGAGCAGTAAGTGCTCTTAAATGCTGAGCCATCTCTCTAGCTTTTTTTTTTTAATTAAGAGTTTTGTTGATGCTTATAGACTACAAGCCTGTAGTATAGGCTTAGCTTGAACTCAAGATCTTCTTGATTCAGCCCCCAAAGTGCCCTCTGCCTTTCTGAGTGAAGTTAAATCAAAGCAGGAAGTTTTATCTCTAACCTCCCAACCATAGACTAAGTTTCACGAACAGACATTCTGGTATGCTTGGGAAGATGAAGGTTGAGTTTCGCCCTTGGATGCTCTCTGCGTGCCTCACAATCCCCTTGTGTGACACTGTCAGATGTGTCCAACCCTCAGCCTACCAGAGGACCACAAGAGGCCAAGTTCAGCTCTGAATGCAACCTAAAACAAGATGGTAAAATTACTTAGTACAGTATGGGGTAGGGTGGGGTGAGGATTTTCTTTTGTAACTCAAGTTCCTGGTTCTTGGGTGTGAACTTCGGAGGTGACAATGTTGTTTCACAAGATGACAAGATTAGACATCCCTCTTTTTTTAGATTTGAATTTTGTATCATTTTAAATTATGTGTATTTGTGTGTGTCTTTGAGTAGGTATGTGCATGTGAGTACAGGTGTCTGAGGAGGCCAGAGACACCAGATTTCTCTGCAGGTGGAGGCACAGGTAGTTGTGAGCCTTTTAACATGGGTACTGGGAACTGAACTCGGGTCCCCTTCAAGGGCTGTATGCTTGTCTCTCTATCGAACCGTCTTTCCAGCTCCTAGACACCCCTTTTCTATTTACTTCCTTCCATCCTCTCATTCTGCTGAGTGAAACATGGTAAAGGTATGTAGCTTTGGGGTAAAATCATAGCATTTCAAAATTCCATTTTGCCAGTAACAATCATGACAGTTTTGTTTAGCTTAGTTTTTGGTTTTCTGAGACAGGGCCTCACTCTGTAGTCCAGGCTGTCTGTGAGTTAACTATGAAGCCCAGGCTTGGTGTCATACTCTTGATAAACCTCCTGCCTCAGTCTCCCTGTTTGAAGGATGACTGTGTGATGTTTCACAGTGCTGCTTGGGCCAGCTTTGAAGTCACAGCCAAACCCTCGCAGTTCCTCTTTGTGGGCAGTTTGCTAAGTTCCTCCATGCCAGTCACTTACTTCCCTTGTCAGAGTCCAATTCTGAATCCCACAGCCACCCTTGTCGCACAACATCCAAGTCACCATGTCAGGGGTCTCCGGGGTGATAAGATTCATGGCTGCCTTTTTTTTTTTTTCAAAGCCTGTAAAATGATTGCAATACCCTGGTAGTTCAAAACTGAGTTAAACACATCCCACATGTGATTAACACACCCTTCCCCTATCATTCAAGGTCACCTGAGGCCAACTATAAATGCAAATACAGCCCCAATGTCGCTTTGCACTCCCCCCCACCCCCAGGCCCAAAGAGACAAAAGTGGGGACTCTGGGGAGATAGAGGCAGCTCAGGCCGTGTATGTTGCATAGGCAGGAGGACCTGACCTCAGTGCCATTTCCTTCTCAACTTGTTTTCTACCACTGAAGACTGAGAGCCCTGGGATGTGAGCACAAGGAAATCCTTCCTTCCCTAAGTTGCTTTTGTCATTTTTCCTTTGTCTCAGCAAGCCGATCAGGAACTGCAACAGCAAGGCTGACATTGGACATCCTTCTACTCCACTTCCCCTGTGCTGGGTATACAGGTGTGTCCCATCATGCTCAGCTTGTGAACATCCCATTTTATCATGGAAAACTTGAATCTTAAGCCACACTGGAACAAAGCCAAGGTACTATACCCATCAGTGCAAGTAATCTCACCAATAATCATCTATTAATATGCCCCATATCTTCTTCCCTTTACAATAAGGTTGCTTTTCTAAAAATATAAATAGAAAGGGCTAGGGATCAGCTTAGTGACAGAGCACTTGTCTACCATATGCAAAGCCCTGGCTTTGGTTGAAGCAACATACTATGTTTATTATATATGTTTATGTGTGGACACATGTATGTAATATCATTGTTACATGTAGAAATTAATGTCAGAAGCCAAGACCCTCGCCTCTCACCCTCACCCCCTACCTCTCCCCACCTGCACAATGTTCCCTGCAGCTTCATACAGCCTGGCAACCGCAAAGTTCCAGGTTGGCAGTTACAGATTGATTCAAAGCAGTGTACCATGTCTTCTGAGAAAAATGGGTAGATCATACAATGTCCAGGGCACAGGCCAAGAAGATTCTGTACTTTCCTACCACCTGGCCCCTCTCACCTCCTCCCCTTGTAAAACATATTATAAAAAGGCGCTTTGCACTCAAATACACAGCTCTCGACAAGCAATTGCTTCCTTGAGTCCTTTCCCTCTCTCACCCGTTCTTTTTTCAGGTTGTGGTCCTCCTCGCCCCCATGAATTACTAGGACCCGCGGGTCGGGTCACGTGGCGCCCAACGTGGGGCTCGAGGCAAGGACCCCTCCGGACGGACTCTCGACGAAGCGTGTACATGACATTAAGATTGAGCAAGACAGCGATCGTCACCCACGACCTGTCGTCCTCGAGTGAGTCTATTTTCATTTCCGTCCCATAAGAATGGGCCATTCTCTGTCAAAGGAGGCGTCCTTTGTAAAGGACCTCAAACATACACTCAGAGAGAGAGGAATAAGGGTTAAAAAGAAGGATCTTATAAATTTCTTTGTGTTTATTGATAAAAGCTGTCCGTGGTTCATAATAGATGGTCCTACTATTCATCCAAAGAAATGGCAAAAGGTAGGCCATGAGTTAAATGAAAAAATCAAAAATGAAGACAATTCTCCTCTTCTTGAGACAATTTTCTCTTTCTGGGGTATTAGGGACATTATTGAAGATGCTGATAAGGATATAGGAAAGCGTCAGCTTTTGTCTGTTGCAGAATATTGTCTATCACAGTCCAGGCCAAATTCTACCTGCTCTTCTTGTCTCCCCTCTCTGTCTCCGTCTCAGGACTCCGTTCCTTTCACTCTTATAGACATCCCCCCTGAACAGGACTCCCCTCCTTCTGATCCGCCTCACCTTTATCCAGATTTGCATTCTCTCCAGCCTCCTCCTTTTGATTCTCCAGCTGTCTCCGACCCGTGAACTCCCTCCTCCACTCACCTTTGCAACCCTGTCCTTCAAAAATCTGCTTCTCTCTGCCCTCCCTGCCTTCCTATTAAACAACATTCTTCTTCTCCTCTGCCACCCTCTCAGCCGACAGCTCTGGCCTCTCCCCCTACCCAGAGCCTTTGGGACCCGGTGGTGCCGCCTCCCTTGAGGATGAAGCCGCCTGCTATCACAATCCTGACTGGCCTCCTCTCACCGCGCCTTCTGCCTTTCCAACCTTCCCTATCACCTTGCCTAACTCTCTTTCCGATATGCGAGACTGCCTTGCTTCTCAGGTTCATGAACTGACAGACATCCTCCGCCTCCAAAAACAAGTTTCGCGTCTCTCGGTCCTTTGTTCTTCCTCTGCCCCTCCTCTAGATTCTCTCCACCTAGCCTTTCCAGTCACCCGATCACAGGTCCCTCCCTCGCAGGCACCTGCAGGCTCTGATTCCGAGTCCCGACAGACTCCACCGCCTCCCCCAGCTGCTTGGTCCGGTGCTCAGCATCCCCCCTCCTCCATGCCTGTCGCACCGCCCCCTTCCCGCTTTGTGCCTGCTTCCTCTTCTTGTCCTTCTCACAAGCCCTTTGGAACAACTCGTCCCGGACCTGAGACTGAGGCTGATTCCTCTGAGGATGAGCCCAATTCAGAAATTGACAATGAAAGCAATAACGAAGATACAAGTAATCCCATAGTCTTTAAAAAACTCCGTTTTAAACATCTTGAAAAGTTAAATTTGGCCATTAGAAATTATGGCCCCAATGCCCCCTTCACTCTCTCCCTCCTTGAGAGTCTTGGTGGAGGCGGATACTTAACTCCCAATGAATGGCTCACTGTCGCCCAGTCAGTCCTGACTCGGGGACAGTTCCTTTCTTGGCAGGCAAGGGGACGCTTGATAAACTCCTAGGTGGAGGAAAATATGCCTCTAACCATATACAAAAAAATTTTTCTCTGGATCTCTTAGCTCAGTCCTCTTCAGCAGCTATGAGCACCTGGAGAGCCATTCCCATGAAAGGCTCTGTTCTTTCTCCCTTGACTAAGATCACTCAAGGCAATCAAGAAGAGTTTTCAGATTTTGTTGCTCGCCTCCTAGAGGCAGCTGAGAGGTCCTTGGGACCTGGCCAGGGAGAAAATAAACTTCTCCAACAGCTTGCTTATGAAAATGCTAATTCTGCCTGTAGGGCTGCCCTTCGAGGAAAATATAAAGATAAAGGCTTGGATGAAATGATCCGTATCTGCAGAGATGTAGATCCCTTTGCCCAAAAGGTCTCACAAGCCATCCATCTGGCTATGGGAGCAGCCACTAGTGGTGGGGCCACCGGGTCCGCCTGTTTCAAATGTGGTCAACTGGGTCATTTTGTTAAACAGTGCCCTCAAGGTAAACTTATAACTCTACCCCACCCTCAGCTAAGGGGAGAGCGTCCACCCCCAACGACCCCTTGCCCTCACTGCAAGCGAGGCAAACACTGGGTTAATTCCTGCCGCTCCAAAACTGATATTCTGGGCAATCCCCTCCCTCCCCTTCTGGGAAACAGGATGCGGGGCCAGCCCTGGGCCCCTCAGCCAGTCTCCTTCCTGCCAGCCTCGGGGAACAGCCAGACAGGGCCACACCAAACCCTCCATCATCAACTCCCAAACCAACCTCAGCCCTCCTTAGGGCTACCCCAGGGAGCACAGGATTGGACCTCTGTGCCTCCTCCGATACAATATTAGAACCTGAAAGAGGAGTTCAGATAATCCCTACTGGTGTCTTTGGGCCTCCCCCACCCCGGATTTACTTTCTTATCTTGGGCAGAGCGTCTGCCACACTCCAAGGCATTACTATCTTCCCTTCGATTGTTGATAATGATTACTCTGGGGAAATCAAAGTGCTGGCCTCTAGCTCCAGAGGGCCTCTTCACATCTGCCAGGGACAACGCCTTGCACAGGCTCTCCCCCTTCCACTGGACACCTCAACACCCCCCTTGGGCCCACCCCGGGGTGCCTCCACCCCAGGGTCCTCTGATGTCTATTGGGTCCAAAAACTCTCACAAGAACGCCCACAGCTAAAACTTAAACTCAATGGCAAAATCTTTGAAGGCATTCTTGATTCAGGAGCGGACTCCACAGTTATCTCACAGGCCTCCTGGCCCCCCTCTTGGCCCTGTCAGCCTTCTTTAACCCACCTCCAAGGCATTGGCCAGTCCACCAACACCCTTCAGAGCTCCCAATTGCTAACTTGGGAGGATCCTGAGGGTAATACTGGACATGTTAGGCCATTCATTGTACCTGGCCTCCCTATAAAATTATGGGGTCGAGATGTATTGAGTCAAATGGGAGTCCTTATGTTTAGCCCCTCTATGGCTGTTACCCACCAGATGCTGGATCAGGGGTTCATCCCTGGACAAGGCTTGGGCAAAAACAACCAAGGGATCCCCACCCCAATTGCTGTTACACCAAAAACCTCATGCTCAGGACTAGGTTATGATTCAAATTTTTCTTAAGGGGCCATTGGTCGATCCAGACAGGGGAATCTGACTTCCAGGTGATTTTATCTGCCTGGCGTGCAGGAGGAGCAATGGCCCCTCCCCCAACACAAACTTTCAGCGGCCATGCAGTTAGTGCAGGAACAATTAGATGCTGGCCACATTGAACCCTCCACCTCCCCTTGGAATACACCCATTTTTGTGATACAAAAGAAAGGGGGTAGATGGAGACTGCTCCAGGACTTCAGAGAAATTAACAAGACTATGGTCCCAATGGGAGCTCTCCAGCCTGGCCTCCCCTCCCCCATAGCAATAGCAATACGTAAGGGTTACATCAAGATGGTTATTGACTTAAAAGATTGTTTTTTCTGTATTCCCTTACATCCAGAAGATAGTAAGTGCTTTGCCTTTAGCCTCCCCATTGTTAATTACATTGGGCCATCTCCACGATTTGAGTGGAGGGTCCTGCCTCAGGGGATGGCCAATAGTCCCACCCTTTGTCAAAAATTTGTGGCACAGGCCATTGACCCTTTTCGCCTTAACTACCCTGAGTTGTATATCATCCACTATATGGACGACATCCTTTTGGCCAGCCCTGATGAGACCATCTTACTCAGGGTTGGCCAGGAGTTGGTAACTGCCCTTCAAGACCTTGGGTTGCAGATTGCTCCCGAGAAGGTCCAGCTACAGCCCCCATACTTATTCCTGGGCTTTGAACTTCACCCCTCTAAGGTCCTCTCTCAAAAAATGGAACTCAGAAAAGATTCCTTACAAACACTCAATGATTTTCAATGCCTTTTGGGGGACATAAATTGGTTACGCCCCTATTTAAAATTAACAACTGGAGAGCTCAAGCCTCTATTTGACATTCTTCGAGGAGACTCTGACCCCTCCTCCCCCCGCACCTTAACCCCTGAAGCCACCTCCGCCCTTAAGCTCGTGAAAAAAGCCATTCAACAACAGACTGTTACCTATTATTCTCCAACCTCCTCCTTATGGCTATTGGTCCTTCCCACTGTGTTTGCCCCCACAGGACTGTTGTGGCAGACTAAACCTTTATATTGGCTTCATTTGCCCACCACCCCTCCTAAAATACTACCAGTCTACCCCTCCTTAATGACACAAATTATAAGGATGGGAAGAGAAAATTCCCTGAGACTCTTTGGTAAAGACCCTGACCTTATCATCATCCCCTATGATGCCGCCCAAGTCCGATGGTTACTTCAGACTTCAGACGAATGGACCGTTAGCTGTATTTCATTTCAGGGAAAGATAGACAACCACTATCCCTCCGATAAGCTCATACAGTTTCTTGAACATCAAGCGGTGGTCTTCCCTAAGGCGACAAAAAACTCCCCCATTCCTCAAGCGCCACTGATCTTTACAGATGGGTCCTCCTCTGGGGTCGCAGCCTTTAGCATATGTGGACAGGTCTCTAGATTTCAGACCAAATTTTCCTCAGCACAGTTGGTGGAATTGGTTGCTGTTATTCAGGTATTTAAGACTTTCTCAGATTGTGCTTTTAATCTTTTCACTGATAGTGCATATGTGGCTCAATCAGTGCCTTTGTTAGAGACTGTTCCCTTTATACGGCCGTCTACCAATGCCTCCCCCCTCTTTGCTGAGCTTCAAAAGATTATTCTAGCTAGATCCCACCCATTCTTTGTGGGTCACATACGTGCCCACTCTGGTCTTCCTGGACCTCTGAGCGAGGAAAATGACCTCGTTGACAGAGCTACTCGAGGGTCCCCATCCAGCCTGGTAACCTTGGCCCTACCCTTTGACCCTATACAACAAGCACAAATGGCCCACCAATTACATCATCTCAATGCCCAGACCCTCCGACAGATGTTCTCTATTACCCGGGAACAGGCACGCCAGATAGTGCATCAGTGTCAAGGATGTCTCACCCTCCTACCCGAGTTACATGTTGGGGTAAATCCTCGTGGCCTCACTCCAGGAGAAATATGGCAAATGGATGTTACTCACTTTGCCCCTTTTGGCAAGCTTAAATATATACATGTTTCTATTGATACTTTTAGTGGCTTTCTCTGCGCTTCACTTCAAACTGGTGAAGCTACCAAAAATGTTATTAATCATATGATTTCTTGCCTTGCTTTTATGCCCATACCTAAAATGCTCAAGACTGACAACGGCCCTGGGTATACCAGCGCCTTCTTCAAGCAGTTTTGTGCCCAGCTTAATATTAAACATGTCACTGGTATCCCATATAACCCCCAAGGACAGGGCATTGTAGAAAGGGCACATCAGACCTTAAAAAAATATGCTCTTAAAATTACAACATTCAGGAGGCATCTTATATCCCCAAAAGGGAAATCATAAAACTTTACTAAGTCATGCACTGTTTGTTCTCAATTTTTTAACCCTTGATGAAAGAGGAAAGTCTGCAGCAGACAGATTCTGGCACCCCACTACAGCAGACTCCTATGCCAAAGCCATGTGGAAAGATCCATTAACACACAAATGGAATGGTCCTTACCCAGTCCTCATCTGGGGGAAAGGACATGCATGCATATATGATTCCAAGGAACAAAATGCCAGATGGCTGCCAGAGAGACTGGTAAAATTAGCTAACTCCACCCCAGGGGCACCCTCTGAGAATGGTCCTTAACTGTGCTTCCTTTCAGAAAAATGCATCCAGTCACCTTGCTCCTCCTGTTCACGCTCTGGATTTACCTACCTGTAAGTACCACCCCCCAACGCTCCCCATACCAGATTTATAATTTTACTTGGGTCATAATCAACCAAGCGGGAGACATTGTTAATTCCAGCTCCTCGCTTGGAGTCCGGCCTTCATGGCCCCCTCTAGAGGTAGACCTTTGTGCCCTTGCCTTGGCAGCTTCTCCTTATTGGGGTACTCCTGCTTATTATTGGCCCCAATCCTCAGCCCACGAGGATTCTGATTACTCCACTAATCCTGGATGCAGTAATACTGTCCACAGAACAGCCCTTGCACTTAATACAGGGGGGATATATGTGTGTCCTGGACCCACCCACAGAGACCGGTCCTTAAATTATCAGTGTGGATTTGATGCTGACTATTTTTGTGCATCCTGGGGATGCGAGACCACTGGAGACACCTATTGGAAACCTTCCTCATCTTGGGACTTTATTACTGTGAGACGTAAGTTTCCAGTTAAGTGGGTTTATGGTCCCAATGAACAACCCCTTAATTCTGACTGCGGCCCCTCTAGCAAGCTTAAAGGATGGTGTAATCCCCTGGTTATTAACTTTACCCAAAAGGCTAAGAACCAGGACTGGACCCAGCGTGGTCTCCAATGGGGACTTCGCCTTTATAAAATGGGCTCAGACCCAGGACTCACCTTTACAATAAAGCTTCTTAAGACCATCCCCAATAAAAATATTGCTGCTGTAGGTCCCAATCCTGTCTTACAACAACCTTCAAAGCCTCTCAATCCAGCCCCCAAAGTCTCCAAACCCATGGTCGCCACCCCTGGTGCCTTGCCCTCATCCTTCCCTTGATACCTTTGACCACCATGTTTCAGCCCCCTGTTCCTAAGGGCCCTCTTAGTTCTGCTGACCTCATTGTTTCCTTGGTAAATGCTTCTCTTGAGGCTATCCACAACACCAGCAATCCTAATTATCAAGAATGCTGGATTTGCTTTTCACCTACTCCTCCCTTCTACGAGGGAATAGCTATCCTCTCCCCTCCCACCTTTACCAATGATAGTAACAGACTCCTTGGGAGTTCTTCACCTGAAGGAGATCTTACCCTTAGCTCCATTTCAGGAATAGGCCTCTGCCTCCTAGGACCCTCCATGCTCCCCCCTAGGGACTTGATTCCAGTGTGCAATCAGACACTGATCCTTAATGGCACCTTTCAATTCACCCTGGCACCCAATGGTACATATTTCATTTGTGCTTCTGGCTTGACCCCTCATATACACATTCCCACCTTTTTATCTTCCAGAGATTACTGTGTAGTTGTTACCATTCTCCCACATTTTCTCATTCATGACCCAGAATCCTTCCTCAACTTCATAGATCGAGGACCCTCTCTGAGAACCAAGAGAGAACCCCTGACTGCCCTCACCTTGTCTGTTGTACTAGGAATCAGTTTTATCAGAGCAGGCACAGGTATCGCTTCCTTGGTGACTTCCAATAATCACTATGCTCATCTCCAATCCCTCATTGACAAAGACTTAAATAATTTGAGGGAAGGAATACAAGACCTTAAGGATTCTGTGGCTTCTCTTTCTGAGGTAGTGTTACAGAACAGGAGAGGACTTGACCTTGTCTTCCTTAAGGAAGGGGGTCTCTGTGTGGCCCTCAGAGAAGAATGTTGCTTTTACTCTGATAAGACAGGCCTTGTTCAAAATAGTCTGGATAAGGTCAAAAAGAGTTTAAAAGAAAGAAAAAGAGCCAGAGAACAACAAGAGTCATGGTATCAAAATTGGTTCTCTACCTCTCCTTGGCTCACCACCCTGTTGCCTAATTTACTAGGACCCCTTGTTGGCATTTTCTTCCTTCTCTCATTTGGCCCTTGGGCTTTTAACCTTCTCACAAGTTTTGTTAAGAACCAGGTTGATTCTGCCATCAAGAAGCCGGTTGAAATTCATTCAACTAAAGACTAAAGAAGATCCTGAAGTGATTCTGCCAGAGACTGGCGCAACTGCCAGCCCCCCTGCCTCCCCCTACAGCCAATCCTTAGACTTCCACACCCTCAAGAAGGATTCATGGTATGTCTGGCTCTGCCCTCGCTTCTCTCGATAGGGAGCCTGGCCTCTTGATCACCCCAGCAAAAAATTGGCCTTTTTCCTAAATTAAAACCTGCCTTTGATATGGCCCTCTATATCGGGAAGTCTTCCTTTATGACAATATTAAACCCCAGCTGACAAACGGCTGATAACCTGGGCATTCACAAAGGGATTAGGACGGCTGTGAGTTAGCCCGATGACGGGATTATTGTAGGTCCACTTCCCAGGGGCCCATCCAATGCAGCCGAAAAGGAGTGCGTGGTGCTGGGAGTGGGGGCAGCCTACATAGCCTAAGACAGGGCCCTCACCCTCCTTTCACCCACCTCGGGGTTCCTTAACGTTGCCTATCATCATCTGCCTAAAGCCTTTGACCATCAGCATGACTTGCCTCACACCAATGTCTTGGGGTTGTGAACTTGTCCGAGACCTCCCAAGATTAGACCTCCAAAATTTTAAATTCACGTAGTTGGGATTGATCACAAGATGCCCTCTCCATCTAAACAGAGAAGGGGGAGATGTCAGAAGCCAAGACCCTCGCCTCTCACCCTCACCCCCTACCTCTCCCCACCTGCACAATGTTCCCTGCAGCTTCATACTGCCTGGCAACCGCAAAGTTCCAGGTTGGCAGTTACAGATTGATTCAAAGCAGTGTACCATGTCTTCTGAGAAAAATGGGTAGATCATACAATGTCCAGGGCACAGGCCAAGAAGATTCTGTACTTTCCTACCACCTGGCCCCTCTCACCTCCTCCCCTTGTAAAACATATTATAAAAAGGTGCTTTGCGCTCAAATACACGGCTCTTGACAAGCAATTGCTTCCTTGAGTCCTTTCCCTCTCTCGCCCGTTCTTTTTTCAGGTTGTGGTCCTCCTCGCCCCCACGAATTACTAGGACCCGCGGGTCGGGTCAAATTAACAGTTACTATTGACTACCTAGTCAGTTTATAAATTTCTCCATTTATCAGGCAGACTTTTTTTCTTAGTTCATTTCTTTGGATTAGGATCCAAACAGAGGACATACTGCTGCTCATGAACATACGCCTTAAGCCACTTTACTCTGTCACTTCTGTTTCTTCTTTAGAAATTTGTTGCACTGTTTATTTGTTGAAGACACCAGATTGCTGTCCTGTCAGTTTGAAACTCTGAGTTTTGTGAATGGATTTGTTTTTGTTTTAGACAGCATTGTTGAGTTGTAATTGGGCTACAAGGAACTATAAACATTAAAATATAACTTGGTGTGTTTTGGCATAAATATTGTTGTATGTATATAAAGAATCGACTATATGTGAGGATTTTATTGTCATTTGTTTTTGATGGGCCATGGGGGAGACAGTTCTCAGTATTTAGCTCACGCATGTCTCCAACTGTGATCCTCCTGCCTCGACCTCCCAAATGTGTACAACCACACCTCACTCATGCTGTGCTTTGAGTTACCCAGTTTCTCTTAGTAATTCTTCTACCCCTTTACTCCCACTCTCTCATCCTGGGTCACGAATCTGCTTTCTGTCGGTGCCATTTGCAACTTCTAGAATTTTCTGTAAGTGGAATCTTGCATTGCATGTTCTTTTCCTGATTTCACCTGATTGCATTTGGGAAGGCTCATAAATTCAAGACCTATTGGAGTCATTTCTGCATATTGCTGAGCAATGTCTCATCATGTCTGTATGCCAGAGTTTGTTACTCATTTATGTTTTGTTATTGTTATTGTTGCTAGCCTCAAACTTGCAGCAATCTCCTTGCCTCTTCCTCTCCGACTCTGGAATTGCAGGCATGTACCACCCACCATAGCTGGCGAACCCTTTACCTTATTTGTGAATATTTGAATTGTTTCCAGTGTTTAGCTGTTATAATTTAGGGTTCTCTGAACATGTATGTCTATGAGGAACTAGTTAGGAAAATGCCCTAGAGTGGAATGGGTGTATAATGAATATGTTAACCCTTTAAATACTCTCAACTCATTTGGTGAAGAGGTTGTACAATTTATACTTCCACCAGCAGGTATGACTGTTACTGCTTCTAGGTATTTACCAACAATTGTTATGATATATGCCAAACTTTAGCCGTTACTAGTAGTAGTTACTTAATTACATCTCATTGTTGTTTTAATTTGCATTTTCCTATTGATATATATTGCAAAGGTTTTTGTTTGTTTTGTTTGGAGACAGGGTCTTGCTATGTAGCTCTGACTGGCCTGGAACTCTCTCTGTAGACCAGGATGGCCTGTTTTGTTTACTTTTCTGTTGGTGTAAAGAGATACCAAAGCCATTCAAATGCACTCTCTTCACTTTGTGCTTGGAGTTCAAGATGTTGAGCATCTAGCTGCTGCTCTAGCCACCTGCCGCCCACAGTCTTCTGCCCTGGTTCTAACCTCCAGAGTGATAGAATCCATTAAGATGGAAAAGGCATCACGACAGGCGGGGAAATCACGGTAGCATGACCAGAAAGATGGATGACCGTATTTCATGTCACATACTGGAAGAAGGGCCTGGTGACGGGGTGGGGATAGGAAGTAGGGTGAGGTTATAAACCCTTGAAGCCCACCCCAAGTGATGCCCTCCCTCCAGCATGGCTCTGCCTCCTCAAGGTTTCACAGCCTCCCCAAATAGCACCACATTCGAATACATGAGCCTATGAGGGGCATTTCTCATTCAAAACACTGTAATCGCCGAGTCACGATTCCAGTTCGGAAGTCTTCCTTTTAGTCCACTGAATATACCATCTCTTTTCTTATCTGGAAGGGTTAGGCTAATAAACCCACTTAAAACCTTAGGGGGTTCTTCCAGCTCCATGTAAGACAAATTGATTTTCCTCTGATGCTGTAAGATTTCTGCCTTGACTTTCAGCAGCTTTATTATAATAGATTTGGGCATGGATTTCTGTGATTTGATCTTTCTAGTATCCTCCGAACTTCTTAGATCTGGATGCCCAGTCTCTTCCCCAGATTAGGAAGCTGTTGCCTTTATATTTTTAAATTACACTTTACTGTTCTTTCTCTTCTTCTGAGACTCTATATTAGATACTGTTTTCAATTCATGGAGTTCCTCAAGCTTTTCTCACTTCAAAAAAATCTTTTTAAGTTTTGCTTCCCTGATGGTGCAATTTCAAATAATCTACCCTTGGGCTTGCTCATTCTTCCTTCTGCTTGCTCTAGTCTGCTGTTGGAGCTTTCTATCTAAATTTAGTTACTATAGTTTTTAGCTTGAAGCTTTCTGCTTTATTCCTTATTCACCCGTAGGTATTTTTGACAAAGTGTATTTTCAAGGTACGTTTCAAAAAGCAGAACTTCTGGTTCAAAAGGTAAATGTGTGCATAGTTTAGTTATGCTAGCTTGTGTGGATCCTCACTGTTCCACAGCCCTGTGCTGGACCCCATGTCCAGCATTAAGCGTGACAGTGCCTGGTTCCTCAGGTCTTGCCTAAAGCGTCTGTGCCGATCTCCTGGCAGAGGGGCATCTTGGTGG